>CM023455.1:44434620-44967600 GCA_013339765.2 Haemaphysalis longicornis
TATCTTCCGTTCCAGTGCTAGCTGAGTCGTCCTCAATTTGATTTGAACCCCTTTTTGTAAGCCTCCAAGTTTCTGCCCCGTAGGTGATTACCGGTAAGATGCAGCTGTGATAAAATTTATTCTTTTTTGCTTTCACGGTCACGGACGTACATATACGTCCTCTGCAAACGCCTTCAAAATGGTCAATAACGTACATGTACGAAATCGCTTGTATGTTTGAAAAGCGCGCCTTTTTCGCCAACCTTCCCTTGCTTGGCATATGCTTCCACACTGCTGAAATACGTCAAAATATTTTCTTGCGCAGATTGTTTTTTTTTTTTTTTTTTTATGATTTACTTCAGCGGCGCGCCGGCTATCGCTTGCGCATCCAGTAACGATTGGGCGCGCTGGGTATCGCCTGAGTCCTTCGATGCTTTACATAGACTCTGGTATCACCCACCGGGCGATCGGGCGCCTCTCGCTTCTTGCGCTCGCCACAGACCAAGGACGCCTGCGAAACTGATGAGGCTCTTTTCTCGTTTTTTGTAGCGTAAGCTACACTGTCCGAGGTTGAGCAGTTTCGCGTGGGCCGTGAAGGGCCGTGCTGCGCAAGCGCGAAGAGCATTGGATTGGATTAGATTGCATGGGATTTTGGATTGGATTGGATTAAATTGGATTGGATTAAATTGCATTGTATGAATCCAATTGGAGTACGGGTGTGTAGAGAATTGGGTCTGCACATACGCCGGTCTGCGCATTCAAGAGGATTGACGTCATAGCCGCGGCAGAAGCACTGGCGCCGGAGCGTGCCCAGCTGTGCGCCTCGGTTGCACAGTAGTCAAGTCTGGCGCTGCGCAGGAACCGCTTGATAGCCGTTTCGCGTCGCTTCTGGAGAGCCGTGCTGCGCATGCACGAGAAGCAGTGACTGGACTAGACTGAACTGAACCGGACAGGTTTGGACTGGACTGGACTGGACTGAACTGAATTGGAATGGATTGGATGGGATTAAAAATCGTTTTTGCAGCAGTAAGCGTGATAATCAGCCAATCCTAGACAACCAGAAACCTAAGAATAACCAGCTGAACCTTAGCTCACGCTACGTGTATCCTGGCATAGCCGAGCTAAGCCACTGCTAATTTTTTTTCTATTTTATAGGAGCGGTGCGCCGTCTATCGCTCGCGCATCAGGCCGCGCCGCGTGCTCGTGCGAGCCGGCTGGCATGGGTATCGTCCTCCGGGTGCTTCCCGCTTTTTGAGCCCGTGGAACTGATGTCTATCTGATTTCGATTCACTCAAAAGGTGCCGGCTTGTTACTATCTCATGGTTATTTAGAATTTTCCGTGTTACTCATGAATAAACCATTTGTATTTAACACAAACGATTTTTTTCACTTTATGGTCACCGTAAAAAAATTAGAATAATTGTTTCACTAAATAGCTTCACCCGAAGAATTTAAATCAGCAATACAAAAATCGACCCTGGAGGGTCGCATTTTGCGAACAAATTCGACCATCAACAATGGTAGGCTGCCATTCATTATCTGAGAATGCCTGCCAAATCAACCCCACCTCATTCTTATCCTTCTAATAATCTCTGCCTCGTGGTTGGAATCCGGGGTCACTACTTGGCCAAAGTATACATATTGACTTACCAGTTCCCCTCCTTCGCCACCTATCTGAAATCGCTGTGCTCTCCTGAGATTATTAAGCATTACTTTGTTTTTCTGCATACTAATTTTCAGGCCCATGATTCTACTCTGCTCGCCCGCCAAATATTGACCTAGAAATTGGTGATTGTTGGAGATATAAAATGTTCCTCTTGCGCCCTACTTCCTCAGTTATACAAAGAATATTTTGTACTTACGACGACAAATTGAACGCGATGCCTATTGCTCGAAATTATAACTTTCATTAACGACTGAGAGCAAGAAGTCGAATTCTGCGAAGAACTCTGAATGCGAAGAGTTTATAGGGTTACCCTGCTTCGACACGAATGGGCAAAAGACGTGCTGATACAGAATGCCAAGAATTGAAAAATCATCTGAACCCACCGAATAAGGCCCCTTGGATTGAAAATGGTTGAATATGTTTGAGAAAAGAACCTCACCGCTTCTTCTTTCGAAGAAAAAAGTAATACATTGCCGCTTTAGAAGTGCAGAATAGTGTTCTCAAGATGTCCCTTTCGTTGTGTAATCCAGTCCCTCCCCCCTATGTAGTGCGCCATCTTCCACAGGGTAAGTATATTGTTACGTGGCGGCAGGACACAGGAAATAAACGATGGAAGGTGCGAGTGATGTATTTACACTATTTACACGATGTCGGCCATGAGGGAGCCCGCCCTGCTGGGTCTTCTTTTTCTCCGGAGGTTGGGCCGATAGCTCTCGTCGTCTTCTTCCCGTGACAATATGAATAAATGAAGAATAAATCGTACGCGGATGAAAGCGGCTGACAGTGCTCTTGTTCTCAAGGGCCCCACGTTTTCTGTTTACACGACAGAATGTGGGCAGAGCCTTCCATGTTCCTCGCATGATTGTCCATAACGAGCAAGCGGATTGGTCCATAAGGAGTAAGCAGATCGCACTCTCTCAGACCATCCATCACACCAACTGGGTACTAAAAATGTTATCGCCAGACATCCACAAAGCAGGCACGACAAGGCTGTTGAGCTCTATTCATAAAGCGGCATACGGGACTTTACTAACCGCCGTCATCAATCTTACTCAAAGCTCATAGGCAATCTTGAAGAGGTGCCTAATTAACAGTTTTTTTTCTTTCAACAAACGTAGTTGTAGCTTTCACCCCGACGCCACTGACACAGTATGCCATGTAGTGTCACTCTTTGAACCTCAGCGGCGTTTGTCAATCAAGGCAATATTCCATCTGGCCTATAAGTGGGAAATTTCTATGGTATACGCATTGCAAACCTGACACGAATGATTGGACAATAGGCAGACAGTAAGACACCTGTTGTCTGTCCTATTAGCGATGATTTATTAGTCCCATTAGCGAACTATCCCATTAGCGACGACGGGCAACGCTCCTATAAGCAAAGCTTTGTTCTCCTCACTGATACCGTTGCACGCGAACACGCCCTACAGGAAAGAGCTTTTCCTGACGATGGTGCTGAATGGTTTTGGGTGAAGGGAAAGAAAAAAATCAACGACCTCTCCGCCTAACGACAACAATGGGGAAATTCGGAGGTTTAGTCGTTCAGTTTGTCGTTTCATGGGTGTGTTTTATCAGCTCCGTCTAAGGACGACGATGGTTGGACGCGAAGCTCTCTCCTGGTGGATTCTTTGGTTGGCCAGTCCCAACCAAACAAGCACGTACCGCCAGAGTAGCACATAGTCCCAGCGTGGGATTAGCTACCGTAATTGGTATACCACGTGTGATTCGTTAAGAGGAGGAGCAGGTTGCCTTTAAGCAAGGCCAGCGCGAGCGGGAACGTGAGCGCGCACGTGCTCGTTCAGAGAATCAGGGTTTCGTCTCGTTCTAAAAGATAGAGGCCAAGCGACGTCGAGAGAATCCTGTCGTTCTTTGATGACTCAAGTAATGTAAAAACTGCCCGGTTTAAGTAATGCGTCTTCATTCTCTCAACTTAATTGAAACAAAAATAACTACCCCTTTGTCGAACGACGACGATGGGAAAACGCGAAGCTTTAGTGCGTCAACCGGCGTGGAAACCACCGAACCAGAGCTAAACTCGAGCGAAGCAAATCGGTCAAACTCGTCGATAAAACGAGAAAACTCAACCACAAAAGTTTCGCGCTTTCCTATCGTTGTCGTTACACAACGGGGTAGTTGATTTTCTGTTTTAATGACGGGCATTGGGCGAGCACGATGTCCTAAATGAAGGATTGATTGGCTGGCTGGTCTTGCTCTTCTCTCTACGCACCCGCGTGCGCAGCTTGACGGATGTGAAGCGAGAAAGTGGCATTACTTTGCTCGCGGAGAGCGTAAAATTATAGTAAACCGTTTTAGATTAGTGTGAGGTAGAGTTTAGCGAGCGCAAAAGATTAGGGTTGCGTTCTGCAAATATTTTGTCCAGTCCCGCTTCTAGTCAGGCGCCAGGCACGTTCGCTAATAGCGTGGTTGCGAATAGTCGCCAGCGCCACCCAAACAATAAAAAGGTAGCTATATTTGGCAAGCCAACCAAACACCCATTCGAACGTGACTCAAGGAAGGCGGCGGTTGCCGTCACGCGGATTTTAGGTACGATTAGGTACAGCCATAGTGTCCAGTACCGTCAAGCATTCTGTGCCACCGGAGGTACCTGTCAGCAACATATGATATCGTCGATAAAGGACAGGAGCGCGCTCAGAGCAATTTTGTCGGGTCGCCCAATCGGCGGGGTAATCTCGTGCAATCACATCTCAACACACAAGCGCCAGTCGGGCGAGTCCTGGAAACCCTCCAACGCACCGCCCGCAAACTATCAAAAATTGCGTGCGTCCGCAAAATGCAAACTATGCTTCACGCTTCACACCAGCGCCCGCTATACCTAAACTCTTTGTCGTTTCTCTAAAACCGCATGCACGTTTCTTTCGTAGGCCGCATCGGAGTTCAAAGTTGCTGCGATCGGTGATGGGTAGAAGGAACGTAGCAACAAATTCGCATTGGTAACAGTCATGATTGTGGCGAAGACATCTACCTTGAAGTCCTTAAACCAGGCGGTCATGTGGCGGCTCATGAGCGCCGTGCCGTAACCGTTGGGGTCTGCGCCGTCCGTCCACCGGGAGCAGGCGAAGGCTTTGAAGTCGTGGCACGGATCCACGCTGCGGTTGACGTGTCTGTCTATCAGCTCCGCGTGGCCCAGGCACCCCTGGCTTTGGCAAAGGCCTCGGTCACGCTCACCACCACGGCTCCGCGCAGGGTGGATCAGGTAGAGCAGTAGCACCGCAGCCAGGCAGACACCGAATACGCTCGCCAGGACCAGCTGAAGCCACTGGATTGCTGGCTTCTCTGGTGGCTGCTGGCCAGACAGAGTTCCCGCGCCCTGCGCAGCAGAAGCTTCTGGATAGCATTCCCTTACAGTTCGCTCCAAGTTGAGGTTCTACAGCGTGAGAATTGTTTCAACTGCATACAAAAGCATCGGGGTTGAAAGAAATACACTAGCATCAAACTAGGATGTCACATCTGAGGAGCAAGCTTTGGTAGCTGTTTTACCATACGTTGGATGCCTCAATTGCAAATCCTATGCCGCTTTACTGCATGGTATTGACGACACCAGCAATAACATCAAGAGAAGTTAATCGGTGGCGTAATTGGCGCACCCAACAAGTGACATCCACTTCGGTTTCAACATCAGTAATGAAGTTTTTTTCCCCGCCGTGAGGCCGCATTCGTTCAAACGTGGCACGTGCTGATAAGTTTGTGCCGCTTCTCGATTGATGTAGGTTTAACGCGCCGACGCAACGCATGCGATGAGCGCGCCGTGTGAGGGCTTCGGATTAATTTCGAGCACCTGGGGATCTTTCACGTGCGCCGAAATCTCGTACACACGGGCGTTTTGCTTTCGCCTCCATCAGAAAAGCGGCCGCCGCGGCGGGATCCAACCGCGACCTCGTGTCAGAGCGCAACGCCTTACCACTAGCCACCGCGGCGGGTTTTTACCGCTTCTCTCGCCATTCAAGGATCTTTTGTGTCTGCTACTTTGCAGTGTTCTTACGGACGCGTTGACGTCTGTGCATGACTGCGATTCGATAAGCGTCATCTCGGTTAAAAAACGGAAAACGGTCGAAATGGTGCGGTAATTATCACCTTTTGCCAGTTCCACACTCCCACTCAAATATTGTTTCGTGACCTTCTCATCTTGCCTCCAAAGCTTCTTTCCGAAATAAAATTTCAATTGCTCTGAATAAGACTTGCATAATGGTCAATCGTTGCACCCTAAATTTATCGTTGCAACCAGCAAAACTAGGCATGCCAATAACGTAAAGTTTAATCTGCCGATAACTCGTAATACATATGGCGAACGATTAATCCAAAAATTTGGAGCCAAAATCTGGAACGTGGTACTTCTTGAAATCAACATTGCTAATAATTTATATTCGTTTTAAAAAAGGCTGTATTATTAAAAAGCTAGGGTGAAAAAAACAATACAAATACCATGAAAGAATCCTTAGCAGGAACCGGTTGGTGCAGGAAAATATATTTTTGAACGGTTTTATGTTAAATAACTTTCAATTTTATGGTTTCTGGTCGGTTGCGTAGCCATTCCTGCCAAAATGCATGGAGGTTTGTGTTGCTCTGCACTGGCGTTGTTGGGCTCTTAGGTCTGTATATGTAGCTTTGTATTATGCGTATACATAGGCGTTGAATTGATTTATTTGAAGAATAGATGGATATAAAGGCCTTTTGGGGCTTAAACAATCAATCCCGAGTGTAAGACTGAAATGTGTATAAGTGAATTTTGTTTTCACTATTATTAATTTATATTTGCTTTTATTTTCTCCATCCGCGACCTATGAGCGCCTTTTCAACATACACTTAAACATTGTGCGTGCATTAACTATTGTGCTTGTCTTTGTTGACTTCCTAAGTTCATGTTTCTTTACGCTGTCTATCTTTTATCTGGGCCTCAACTAGCTTGGGCAGTTGGCCCAACACCTTGTTGCGTATTTTTAATGCGCAGAATTCTGTAATAAACATGAAAATAAATGAAATAAAATTGGACTCGTCAACCGTCCGTCAATCGTCGGTAGGCTGTCGAATTATTGTCGTGCACTTCCCCTCACCGATCCTCACTTATTCGTTAAAAATGTTTACACGAACTTCACAGTGGCGGCATACGCCCGCACCACCCCTCCCTTTGCCGAGCGCTCGCGTTGGTCAGTGAGCCCTGCCCAAGAAGTACAGGCTATTACTGCCTCCGTCAAAACACTCGGACCGAATGAAGCTGAAGGGGTGCAATCGGCTGTCATCTCCTCTACCCGGCATACTGTAGTGACGGACAGCCAAAAGCCTGACGGCACTTCCAGGCCTGAACGTTGACGCTGCGGCCCGCAATGGTACTGCGTCACCCCCTGCCATGACACAACTAGATCTTATGAAACCAGCCCATCTGGGATACAAGGTAAGGAGACGGGACGCGACGTCGCGCGAGTATCGAATAAAACGCCCCTCGGAGAGATTTCTCCTTCCTAAAACGCAGAGGAGACCCGACGTCTAGCGGCCGGGCGACCCGCAGCTGGCCCGGCGAGCTAGAATCGGGGGGGGGGAAATCTACCGGCTTGAAACAACGCCGACGCCGGATGCAGGGACAAGGCGAGTGAATAAGATGCAGTCGAATATAAAATGTTTACACGGACTTCACAGACGTGGCGGCATACGCCCGCACCACCCCTCCCTGCCGAGCGCTCGCGTTGTCAGTGAGCCCTGCCCAAGAAGTACAGGCTATTACTGCCTCCGTCAAAACACTCGGACCGAATGAAGCTGAAGGGGTGCAATCGGCCTGTCCATCTCCTCTACCCAGAGTACTACTTGAGTGACGGACAGCCAAAAGGCCTGACGGCACTTCCAGGCCTGAACGGTTGACGCTGCGGGACCCGCAATGGTACTGCGTCACCCCCTGTCCTGACACAACTAGATCTTATGAACAGCAGCCCATTTGGGGTTACAAGGTAAGGAGACGGGACGCGACGTCGCGCGAGTAATGACTCGCCCCCAGAAGAGATAAGAAAACGCGCCTTGGAGAGATTTACTCCCTTTTTCAAATACGCAGATATGACCCGACGTCTACGCATGGCCCGACGCACCCTTGTTCTACTCCATCGATGCCTATATATCAATCAGGCTTAAATCTACCGTGTCTTGCAAACGCACACCTTTCCACACCCAAAGAGTGTCCCCCACTACTACGCTCAAATCAGCTCCCTTGTCTGCCCCTTCTGTAGAGCAGGATCCTTCACATGGCTGGTGGATGCCCCTCACACTCTCAAGCCAAATCACATACAGTAATCCCTTGTTATAACGAAGTCGGCGGGACGGCAAAAAATTTCGTTATAAGAGGTATTTTGGTATAAGCAACCACTCGAGAAAACTAAAGTACTTGAGCTTTAACAGCGCCACAACTGCGAGGAATCAAAACCCAACGTATTCAGTGAAACAGAACTCTATTCAAGTGCAAAAAAGGCAGCGAGCTTTGGCTGTTTCATGTTCTCGTCCGGCGCGACCAACCCCCGCTCCAATTTTACCAAGCAGTGACTGGCGTCCGAACGCCTCGCAGACTGCAGAGCGAGTGAAAAGGAGAAGGTAGTGGCCACATTAATGGGGGAAGGGGGGAGGGGGGGGGGTGCTCCGGAGCGGTGCGAGAGTTTCGGGCTGGACAGCGCCGCAAATTCCATGGTTTGAATCTGAGGTTGTGTTTGTTGAGCTCCAACAACAATTAATCGCTCATTGTGGGTACACAGACCAATCATGAAAACTGAGCGGTTTTGCACTATGGGCTTTGCATGATTGCTGGGCAGTTTTTCCCCCGGGGTGTGCAGCCGTGAAGTTTGCAAAACAGCTGTTTTTGGGCGCCCCGCTCTCGACGACACTTCTATTTCTACGCTTCGAGTGTCGCATCATTGCATCCACGCCATTGACCAATGCCAGGAACAAAATTCAATAACCCTAGCATGCATTTCGACCTTTTGTCTTAGATCGGATGTTGCAAATCGAGCATGACCTGCTCGAGAAAATCGCCGGGGAAACACCAGCTCGTTAGCCCGCCATATTGACCACCCGACTTGCCACTGGGTCGCCGCCGCTCGGCGACGCCTCCACTCGCCACTTCGCTCTAAGCGGGTCCAGCTCTTTGTGCGCTTCGAGTAATGCGGCCTCAAATGCATGCGTTTGGGCTGGGACCAGAACAATTTTTGAATAAAGCGATATTTCGAGTAAAGCGATTTCGGTATAATGAGGGATTACTGTGATTTCAACTCTCTCTAGCTCTGGAGGCGCAGCCTGTCCAGCTCAGGCCTGTCCGACCAGCTTCGGCTACTGGAGCGGGTTGTAACCAGGGGCCGAATTCTCTAAAAAACGGGCGTCGTTTTGAAACGACGGGGTAGCGCCATGCAAATGCATGTGTTCTGGGGTTGGGGCCGTCGCTTTGGGGTTCCCTGCAGGTAGAGTGAGCCGCAGAAAAGCGCTGTGGCAAGGGCGCGAAGCGACAAGTGAAACGACGGGAGGCAGTGGGTGTCGCTTCTCGCCCTTGCCACAGCGCTTTTCTGCGGATCACTCTACCTGCAGGGAACCCCAAAGCGACGGCCCCAACCCTAGAACACATGCATTTGCATGGCGCTACCCCGTCGTTTCAAAGCGATGCCCCGTCGTTTTAGAGAATTCGGCAACTTGTAACGGCTGGCGAGGCATACAGGGTCCTAGAATAAGGATACACCTTCTGACACACCATGCCAATTTTCCCAACCTTAAAGATGTTTATCCTCCGCAGAGCTTCCTTGAATTGAAGAATCGCTTCCTGGATTCTTTGCGCAACATTGCAGAAGTGACAGCGACAGGACCATCACTATGATGACGGTAGCTATAAGGCGTGCTATTTCAAAGAGCCCAGTCACTCACGTGAAGTTACCTGTGTTTGTATTGTCTTCCTTTTGCTTTTGTGGTCGCATTTTATTACCGTGTACGTTTTAATGTGACGGCATTTCTTGTACGATTGGTTGTAAAGGCGGCGTTGTTTGGAGAACAAGAAGATCGGTGTCGATGCAGAGAATTGATTGATTGATTGATTGATTGATTGATTGATTGATTGATTGATTGATTGATTGATTGATTGATTGATTGATTGATTGATTGATTGATTGATTGTAGGGTTCAACGCACCGAAGCAACGCAGGTGATGAGGCGCGCAGTATACAGTGGAGGGCTCCGGATTAATTTTTACTACCTGGGGATCTTTAACGTGCTCCGAAATCTCGTACACACGGGCGTTTTTGCTTTACGCCTCCATCAGAAAAGCGGCCGCCGCGGCCGGGAATCGAACCCGCGACCTCGCGCTCAGCATCGCAACGCCTTAGCCACTGAGCCACCGCGGCGGGTCGCTGAAAAGAATACAAACCACGTAGAGGAGAAATCTCGCTAAACATGGGCTTGTTAATCAAGCTCCGTTCTCTGAATGAGGAGGTGCGTGTGTTACCACTGCGCCACATAAGCACGTGGCGTGCTACGGAGAAATAGTTCGGAAGTGAGGGAGCGCGGGGGTGGTAATTCGGGAATGATGTACGTGACGGCATGTCTGAAATTAACTTCGACACAGCAATTCTTCTTCCGGGGAAGTAGCCCTCGCAATAAACAGAACGAACTCTCTCCAATATTCTCAATTTTATCTCGCTGCGCTTGTGAGTCTGTTCAACGGATCCAGAACATTTACTGTAGCCGCACCTGCGAAACGTCGCAGCCTACCGAAGGATACATAGGAAACACGCTACGAAGATAATGGCGGATTTCCGAGCAGGAGGACAAGAAACTTATCAATAGCGAAAGGCGACCGTCCGTGGCAGTGCACCACAACTGATTTGAGGGAGCAGAAGAGCGCCACAAAACGAATTAACGGAAAGGGAGCAAAATTTACCATGACTGGCAACGCTCCATTTCACGAGGGAATCCACAAGCATTGGCGTGACGTGAAGGAGACATGTCGAAACCCTTTGAAAGAGTTGGGGCGACGTGTCTCAAGCCGCAAGTACACGAAACTAGTCAAGAACAAAACGCCAAACACAGTCTAAACTGTTCAATTGGTTATTGATAATTTCGCCTTCCCGACGCATTGCAAGTCCTAAGGCGTCCTCGATGTTTTCTTTTTTTTTTTTTGATAAACTTGCACGAATGTTTAAGAACCTAGAAGAGTGTGGCGGTATTGTACATAAATGCGATAAAGCGATGTTTAAGGCACACTTTAGAGTTTTCAGCGGACGGTGGCTACGATGCTGGCACTCTAATTAGGCCGTGTATATTTGTATACTACTTGGCCTTTGAAAGTTGTTATACTGCTTGGCTCTCGAAAGTTGTCATCCGTTTTTACATTTTATTTTACCAAGACGCTTTGCTACGTGGATCTTTTTAAATTATCGAGGCTTTTTGTGTCATTATTGCGGAATTCTTCAGCGTGATGGAAATTTCTTTTTGCACAGCTTGACTTTTGGCCCAAGCACTTGGTTCTTGCTTTGTGCGCAGTTTCAAATTCAGGATGTTCATCTAGCACACTTTCGAGCTATGGACACAACCCCGTCAAAATGCATAACCGTAATTTTGATAACGTTTCACACAAGCGCTGTTGAGATGTATGCAAAGGATTTTACATTGCTTGTAGCCAAGTCGACTCCTTACTGTAGGCGAAATATCCTCTTTCTACAGTAGTTTTACTGAGTTTCTGAGCTGTCATAAATTGGAGGGAAAAAGTTGGGGATGTTTAAAACTTGCCAGGCTTTGGAGAGCGACAGCGATCTCGCGTGTGGATGTGTCCGTCGAGGCTCTTGCAGAAGAGGGTTCGCGGGCTCTGGCAGCGGCCGAAGCTCCTGTAGGCAGACCAGTTGCGGTCTCCGACTTCGCCAGCGGTGTTCTCTCGTCATTTATTCCGATGATCGTGACCTTCACCGGGGTCGCCGTGTTTTGCAGGTCTGGAAGGCCTGCGCCAAAAGTTGAAAAAAGCGCAGAATATTTGGACAAAAAAAAATGTTTAATCGTGACCGGCGAATCAAATATAGGACCACTTTTGTTTGCTAAACTATTGCTGCACTTCTTGAGTACAGGTTAACGTTTTCTATATCTGACGCTGGAAAACGCTGCGGGAGCCGTTTATGCACGTAAGACGTTACTTTGCGATAGGTTTAAATAGACTCAGGCGCTGCAGTGTCCACAAAAACAGACACAGAAATCATTTCCGTAGCAACGCGGATGTCTCACCTTAGGATGTTACTAGAAACGACATTTTTGTTCTCGTGCTTACCATTTTTGAGCGTAACGAATTGTCAGTTTCAGGGAGCTTTCAGTCAGGCAGTTTTCGGGCATCAAGAATATTTTTCCCAATTGCTGGCCCAAAGAAGATTCCTAAAAGTCACTGATTTCCACCATTATGGTGTGTATACATGCCATACTTTCTTACGTGCCTTCTATAAGACAATGTATCGGTAAGAAATTGTTTTGCTGTATCCAGCATTTCCTTGGTATGCCTGATTTGGAAGATAAATCGATAGGCGAACATCCACAGTGAAAGCAAGAGAACTACCACAACTGGGTAAAACACCAAAAGCTGCGAGTGAAAGTAAAGGTACAACTCGAAGTGGTATAAATGCTACTATGGGATGCTACGAATGCTATACTCGGTGACAACTTAAGAACGGTACCAGAAGTTGCCGCTGTGCCTAATCACCGTAGCCGGATGTTTCTCCGCGCGGCGCAAGTAGGGCGTTACTGTGAAGATTTTGAACATGGCGTGAGCCGTTCCCGTGATTTTTTGGACTTAATATGCTTATAAACGACTCCAGTGACGAAAAACAGACTGCGTGAGACAAGGCAGACGATATCACGCATTCATAGCAAAACCCTTTCAAAACGCGCGCGGACTGACGTCACGGGTCCGGCAGCTTTGGCGGAGTGATACACTACATGAGTTGGTGCCGTTCTTGAGTTGTAACCGACTATATAATAGATTTTTCAAATGTTTCCTTTTCAATGCGGATTTTGGACCTTCTTTCTATTCTAAACTGCCATCCTTATGTTTGGGCACGGAAATCATCTTGTAAGCGTTGAAGACAAGCTTGTGATCAATTAGAAGGTGGGATGGAGCACGAGCCTATTGATATTAGCCTGGAAAGATGATTTCTAAAACAAAATGAGACTCATTTTCAGAATTTAAGGAGGAGTAACTAATTTGGTTGCGTGCAGACAAAAGGCTGGTTTGGGCCGCTGTCCTTCAAACCACCGCTAGGATGTCTTCGGCCCTCTGGACGGTTCACTGCGGGATGAGTCGATGACCACCTTCACATAGAAGTTGACCGGATTTGTGTCTAGATAATGTTTGTTACGGTCAATAATACGTGATTCGTGAAACGTTGGGTATGCTCTACCGAGTCCCAGAAGACAAATTCTCTTGTGTCAGTTGACAAATGTAAGCTCAACGGCTGTGCAGCTATTACCGCCATGGGGCGCGCTGTACACATCGGAGTTTATTTACGTGTGCGTTTGTAACTTGTATTGGCGCTATTATAGAAAGAATATGCTATAAATTTAAGGTCAAGTACCCCGTTCTTGGAGCGTATAACCTGTTCATTTGCATCGGATTATTTTGGGCGTAGCCAATCGCAGAGCTGCCCGTAATTCGTCATACGTGCTAGCGCGATGATTGAGCTATTGGGTCGTATAGCCATTTTGTTTTTTCCTAGTTATATAGCTCATTTGAGCGAAGTTTGCTTTAAAATGGTGTTACTGTTATTTTGACGAGGCAATCTTTTGAATAATGATAATCCCGTTTGGTGTGTACGACTGCTTTAACGTTGTTCATAGAGGCTAATATTACCTTTTGCTAACTATGTGGACAAATGGCGGGCATATATCAGGAAACATAAAGTTGAACAACGTTATGCCTATATGAATGCGTCACTCAATAACTCCTTTTGTATTCGGCCGGGCGTCTGAATAGAGGAACAGAGAGACGGACCAAAATTCTCGCATTCGATTTTCCCAAATAAGACTATCGCTTTAAAAGCTATGCTTAGCGTTTACTGATGAAAGCCTCGTGTGTGCTGACCGTCTATGATGCTCGTAGATCGAATAAATTCCACATTCAATTGATGGGGGGGGGGACGCTATCAAATCTGCAGGCTTTGCCCCCAAGTTCAACAATGACATCACCTCAGTCGTAGCTGGTACAAGAGGTGAGCGGCGGCTTACCTGAGACCTGGGTCTGTACGGATGTCAGTGGAGGGAAATCTGGATCGTGTGGAATGGGGCCTTTTGCAGAAACAGTTATTTCGGGGGCCATTCCTTCCTTAAACACCGCTGGAGTTTTGGGAGACTGGAATTCTTGATGCGCCTTCGGATAGTCCTTGGGTGCTCGTCGGTCTTGAGGCAGTGTTAAAGGAGCGGCCGCCATCGCAATGGAAGGCACCTTTGGCGAACCTTCAACTGCCGTTTGCCGAGAACGTTTGCCGGGAGTACTCTTTTCAATAGTTTCCTTCGTGTGAGATCCTTTCGGCGACCTTGTAGAGGAACGACGCTGGCGGGGCAGTCTCGAGGCCTTCCCATGTTCTGGGGATGTTCTTCCGCTTCTCATCGGCTTCGCTGAGCTCCCTGATAGCTTGGCGGGCGCAGGAGAGTCCTGTGTGAGCTGAATCTTTGAAGGCGTGGGCTGAGCCCCTGGGTTAGCCATAGGCTTTTCTTTGGGCGATCAGGCTGGGAGAAGCTTTTGCGGTAAAGCAGGCAGGCGGTCGAATGTCACGAGCGTGCGTTCGGGCGTCGATGAAGCGCGAGGATGGTCTGAGGGTGACGATGATGATAGTGTTTCGCGGTTCTTGATGGTGTCCTACATGGCTCCTACCTGTGATGAAACCCTTAAATATACTGTCATCTTTTTTCTCTGTCTCGGCGCGTTGTTGCTCTGCAAAAGGGTAGAGGACGGGGCCACGTGGTATAAATTTTTAATGGTGAAAAAATGTGAAATGCCCGCGCAATGGCACCATTTCGTGTCTTGTTGCATGGCTGCCAATTTGTAATTTTGAAGTTAGCCCTGTGGCGTCAAGATAAACGGTTTTACAGGCACGCGAACAATTTGAATTCGTGTATAAAGTTCAGCTTTTTCTATAAAACGGCCCATGCACCTAACGATGCAGGTCTAGAGGCCAGCGTAGCTGAAGGCTGGTCGCACAAATGTTCCGCATCCAAAAGTCGATGCTACCCATTCACGTCTTGTATGGAGGAGCGACAGACTGGGCAGGTGGAGCTGTATTGGGCACCGTATTTGAGTGGCCAGGAGGCAGTCGCACATGGTGTAAGGGCTACCCGAACACCCAGTCTCCGCAGCACAACCTCCTTTTCTGCAACTTAAATCACCAGGGAGGTTTCAACCATACCGGGATATGAGAGTTCGTGTGGTGCGCCTGACAATTTTCTTCTGTCGTGCCAGGTGGCCGATAGGAGCTTCGGGGAAAGGTCCTATCGGCCGCATTGCGGTAAACGGGTGACTTGCCATGTCATTCCTGTACAGCCTAATCGGATACTCGCTTTGTGCGGAAAACTAATACAGCCGTTCTTGCTATTTTTTGAATGGCGTCGGCAAAGGATGCGGCAAATGCTACGCAACAGATATCGTGAATGGCTTTGGTGAAGCCGGTTTGTATGATTAGTTGAGACTATGGCCCTAACAGGAAAACAGACAGTACTAGGGCCACCTCATCATAATTTGTGGCCAATTCTTGGGAGGCGCACTCACAGGAGGCCAAGAAAAATGGTGCGAAAAATAAGGCACTATACCCTCGACGAAAGTTTTGGCGTGGGATGGTACGGACGGCTACAAGAAAGCCAGAGGAACAACTGCTAAAAGCAGTTGTAAAAAATACGTTTTAAAAACGTAGTTTTCGGAGGGATCTTATCCTTGCAATTATTGACTTTTAGAAGGCGTCTTTTCCTGTATGAAATCCCTTTCTGACGTTCAATCCGTGAATACGACGCTTTCCAGATATTCTGTGCTGCTTGGGCCTCTCCCACTCATATGTGCCGCCACGCTCACGTGATTGATTTGATTGATTGCAAGGTTTAACGCGCCGACGCAACACAGGCGATGCACGCCGTAGTGGAGGGCTCCGGATTAATTTTGGCCACCTGGGGATCCTTAACGTGCGCCGAAATCTCGTACACACGGGCGTTCTTCCCTTTCGTCTCCATCAGAAAAGCGGCCACGCTCACGTGTCACGCTTTATTATTCGAACATTGGCGTCGCTCTTATTCCGGAGACCTGTGCTGAAATCCGAAACTGAAATGTTTCTTTTTATTTTCTCGTTACACCAGCGGCCATTTCATTACCGGACATTATTGAAGTTTTTTAAAGAATGGGGAATTAAGGCTTTCGTTTTAAAGGAGTACTGACACGAAATTCCGAAGCTCAGATAACTGCATGTGTAAAAAGCTGTCTTCGTATGTGGAGATACCCCTTCAGAACTTGAAACCGTAACCGTTCAGTAAAACATATTTTAAATCCATCGTAATTTTTGCGCGCACGTCAAAGCTCATCCGCGCCATCGAGCAAACTCATGACTTCATCTGCCCTTCGACCCTAACGGCCGACGGCAGGGCTCCCGTGTCGTATAGAGGCGGCCGCGGTTCTGCTGGCGCGCTTTTTTCCAACCCTACTGCACACGTCACAGTTTTTAGGATTGACGTTACATGCGACTGGCGGGTGCAGGCGCGGCCAGAACGCCATCGCTGTGATGCGACGAGAACAGTGACGTCAAATGAGCCTTCCCTACATGGCGGCTGCCTCGGTGCTCGCTTCACTCCGAAACTGTCATAAATAAACGGAGCTGTAATTATTTATCCGGCTGCCTCGGTGCTCGCTTCACTCCGAAACTGTCATAAATAAACGGAGCTGTAATTATTTATCCGGCTGCCTCGGTGCTCGCTTCACCGAAACCGACATATATAAACGGAGCTGTAAGTAATTATTTATGCGGCTGCCTCGGTGCTCGCTTCACCGAAACCGAAACTGACATATATAAACGGAGCTGTAATTATTTATGCTGCGTTCGACAATCTAATGTTAATTCTGTTATTAGTGGGCTCGTAGGCAGATATAGCCACGAAGAAAATGGAACACAAAAATTTTGTGTCAGTACTAGAGCTCCCTTGAAATGTGCCCATTTGTCCCAAATAGGTGTGCACATCTACATCCATATGTACAAAAGGGTTAAGTAGAAGAGAATATTTCAGTACCCGAAGTGTACGAATGAATTCTATTCTGAAACACCATAACAAAACAGCTAAACATCTGCTATACTTGTTGCCGCAATCAATCCAAGGTGGTCGGTGCATGGCCTGTGGTACGGTTTCCTCTTGCGACGTCACCAGATTAGTCAAATACTGCTTTTAGATGCGACTGCATCTCATTCACTCGCCTTGTCCCTGCATCCGGCGTCGGCGTTGTTGTCGGCGTCCGCCCCTCTCCCATTCTCCTTTCCGCGACCCCCTCTCCTCCCCGATAGCGAACACACTCTCGCGAGGGGCATTGGATTGGATTCGAATGGATTGGCTTGGCTTAGATTGGATTCGGATTGGATTAAAGTGGATTGTGTTGCGTCGTAGCCGAGGCAGAGGCACTGGCGCCGGCGCGTCCCCTCACCGTTATGCGCGCTATAAAACGCGGTGCCTGCGCCGCTCCGCTCCATCGTTCCAGCGCCGTTCCTCCGCTGTCCAACGCTGCAACGTGAACTCCCTATGCGTCGCATCTACACAGGGGTTCCCGCGACGGGAGGTGGGAGTTTTATTTAATGCTGTTGGACAGAGATGAGATGACTGTTGATATCTATGGGTGATTAGCAATGGCCAGGCCACAAGGGGTCGTCAGCGCAAAGCAGGCCCCAGCAGAACAGAAAGTACGGTCAAACAACTCCCTAGCAAAAATTCTGATAGAAACTTGTATTAGTCTTATACATTTTTGTATTAGGTGTATAAGACATGTATTAGTCTTATACAAACTTGTATCAGTTTTATAAGTTTCATATACAAGTTGTATTAGTCTAATACAAATACACCTATTAGTTTGTATTAGTTTACAAATACTAATAGATCTGATAGACCTGAGTCTAATACGAACTAATAGAGGACGTATTGGTTTTAATAAAAACTAATACAAATGGACCCGCAAAGTGCGATTTCCTGAATTTTTAGTTTTTCTGGAAAATCACAAGCCAAAAAAGGTTGAAATGATCGCCCTTGAGCAATAATGTTTATTTGGTATATTAGTATTAAGCGTTTGTTCACTAACAAATCTCCGTAAATCTCTGACCAAATTCTTATGCAAAATAGGTCAACTTTTTTTTTTCATTTTCGCTCCTAAAAAATGCGCTACATTAAGAGCGCTGATGGGAGCTGGGAGTGCTGCGCCAGCGATAAGCCACCTTACCTGACCTAGCGTCACTAAATAAGCTACGCCTTTATTTAGTGACGCTAACCTGACCTAAAGGCCCTTGATCGGCGTTTAAAGCAGATGATAGGGACTTTAACCTGACCGTACCTGCGAGGCTGCAAGAAGAGCAGCAAGAAATCTAAACGAAGCCGAAAAAACTGCACGAAGTCAAGCCAAGCCATGCCAATGGTCTTCGTTAGGGTAGCCAAGATGGCGACGGTATCAAAGTGCGGCTGGTGTGTGTACGTTCGGGAAAGAAGCGGTTAGAAGGAAGCGGCTTCTAGCGTTATTTCACATCAGACGCGTGTGCATCGCGTCATCTAGAAGTGTTGGAGATGTGTCTAACGCCCGTATAACTTTGGCAAGTATGAACCAGGCCGCAGCGCGATCCATCATGGACCCGTCACCTCGCGGCTCCGGACATCTTTGCTCTGTCTGCTATGCTGTTTAACGAACGCCTGACATCGAAGAAAGCGTGTGCATCACGTCATCCAGAAGTGTTGGCGATGTGTCTAGGCCCGCCGAACATTGACAAATGTGATCCGGGCCGCCGCCCGACCCATCTTTGACCCGTCACCTCGCCGCTTCGGACTCCTTTGTTCATTCTCACGGAATGCCTCACAAGAAGAGACTCCATTCGAATCGCGTTTTGCGGAAAGGTGAATGCCGTTTTGAAGTTGCATCGAAATGGGAATGGTGTTCAATCGGCCATTAATGCGCTCGATATGTACCTACGGCTGGACCGTACAGGTTTGACGAGCTTTTCTGATTGCATGCTGCAGCTATTTTGTGGATTCGCATTGCAATTTATTCATTCGTTCTAATCAGGTCACGAACTTATGTAACATTAAATTATTCAGCCATATTTCTGTCAGCCAGAGGAATTTGCCTGTGTACCCTGATAATAAAATGTGTTGCCATGTTCCATTGCTTTGTTCGAACTTGCACTGGTTCTGATAGAACTAGTACACTCTGGTAGACCTATCAGACTAATACGTCTGATAGACCTACCAGACTAATACACACTGATAGACCTAATAGACTAATACAGACTAATAGACCTAATAGACTAATACAGACGGATAGGACTAATAGGCTTATACAAACTGATAGACCTAATAGACTAATACAGACTGATAGGTCTATTAGTGGCAATAAGCATATACGTGTATTAGAATTTGTATCAGAATTTTTGCTAGGGCTGCGACTCATGGCCGTGACTATCGGGTGGGTGCTATAAGCGATTGCACCTATTCCACACAGGCACATTGTAAACAAAATCTCACTTGACAGGAGCACTCAAAATTGCTGTTATGCTTACAGCTGCCACAATGTACAAAAGTTGTATGGGCAGGCCCTGCGCACCACAGGCCATGCAGTGTTTACATGAACATTCCTGCTTTATCGTGCCTCCGAATTTAACAGCAAAGTTTGCTTGTGTGCCTGGCTTCAGGCAGTCAGCCTAAAGTTGAGTTTAGATAACTGAAATGCAATGCCGTACACACACATAATTGCACTCGTGGACCATACCACGTGAAAGCCACGTCCAAGCTGTGACGCAATTATTTGTTGAACTTTTTTTCCCGAAAACAAAACTTCAGCAGAGAAGCCTACACGGGAATCATTGCAATTGTTTGCAGTGTGTTCATAAAGCCTAGGGTACTAAAAACGAAAGGCCATGTTGGTGCCACGTGGCACAAATAGCATCTTACTGTCACGGACATACGTGGACAGCGCCCATGGGGGCATGGTCAACCACCAATGACAACTGGGAGTGGCTGGCATGCGTTTGCAAGATCTGTCACAGCTGCTTGTAAGCTATAAATACATTGTTCATCATTCTTAAGCATGGTTCGTGTCCTGCCGCCACGTAGTATGTTTGGTGAAGTGTACGTGCTCATCCCTATCCTGGTCGCAGCTTCACACCGCATTGGCGTGGATGCAGTCGTTGAGGATACGCAAGCTGCACTGGGAAGCCCCAGCCCAGACGCAACCAGAACTCTACATCGTCTCCCGCCCCATGACCCCGGCCCCGCCTGCCTTGTCGACACTGTCTAGCCGAGATATGGCCGGCCATGCCGTGTACCCAGCCCTTTTGTACAGCAAGGTTCCCAGCACCCTCGTCCATTCATTGTGGCCTTTCGGGCGTCGATCATCAGGGAAAAGTCCCCACCAAGCCCATCACTGTCATCCTCCACGGCAAGGACTTCACCCTTCAAACTCACCTCATCTCATCCTTACGCACCTGCCTATTCACTGTGGCCGACCGGGACGGTAATCTGACCGGGGTTGACATCACGTAACACACGCAGACAACGCCCATGGCCCACCATTGCCGACGACAAGGCAGTGGCGGGTGCCAAGCCTGCGTGAGCTCTGCCATGGCCGCTTGGAAATATTTTAAATAGATCGTTCCCAACTGTTAACCATAGTTTGTGTCCTGCCACCGGGTAACAAATCACAGTTTTGGTTTGCCGATCTCTCATTGGAGTCGACTCAAAAAGAGAAAAAAGCAGCCAGACCAGCAAACCCAAATTGGTCCATTCATGCAAGCCAAACGTGACGATGCCAGATGCAGGCTTGCTGAAAAACAGAAAACTTAAGCGCGATATAACACCGCTGTTGCTTGACAATTAACCCTTCCAGAATCAATGGCATGCATGTAGTACGTCCCCTGCAAATACCTTCAAAATGGCCAATGACGTACATGTGCGTCATCGCTTGTATGTTTAAAATGCGTGCCTGTTGCGATCATTTCTCTCGCTTGGCATGTGCTGCCACACTGCGGAAATACGTGAAA
The DNA here is from genome assembly GCA_013339765.2 of Haemaphysalis longicornis. NCBI lineage: Eukaryota > Metazoa > Arthropoda > Arachnida > Ixodida > Ixodidae > Haemaphysalis > Haemaphysalis longicornis. Next base: position 44,455,513 of record CM023455.1, read on the forward strand.
TTTTTTTCCTGCACTGATGGCTCTTCCTTTCTTTTTTTTTTTGCTTTACTGCAGCGGTACACCAGCTATCGCTTGCGCATCTGGTCACTGGCGGGCATGCAGTGGCTAGTTTTGGTTTAATTCTCCGGGCACTTCCCACTTCTTGTGCTCACAAAACTAATAGATTTTTCCAGTTTTTCTTTAAAATTTTTGGAATTAGAATTTTTTGTGCTTCTCATAAATAAACCACGTGTATGTAACAACACAAGGAATTTTTTGTCACTCTATGGTCCCCGCCAGAAAATTACGACAATTTTTTCTTGAAATAGATTCGCCCAAAGAATTTCAATCAGCAATAACAAAATCGACCTTGGAGGGTCGGAATTGACCCTCAAAAGGTTAATGGTTGCGTTGATGTTGGATGTAGTGGTGGGGCCCAACATTGCGGCATCTGTTGCTAGATGAGGGCCTGTTTAAAGTGGCAGCCAAAAAAACATTTGAAGGGATGTTCATAACTTGTTTCCTACTGAATGTCCATGTGGAAGTCATTCAACGCCCCTCAGCTTAGACGGCCTTCTCACAATGCCAAAATATTAAATCAGGGATTGCTTTGTTTTTCATCGAAAAGCTTTGGGGAGGTGCACACATCTCCCCACCGTAACCTCGGGAACAAGAACGGCTGACATAAGAGACATGACTACAACAATCATTGAGTCGCTAAAAATGCCTAGACTGCTTTGAAATGGCTAGGAAGGTGGGTGTACGTTAAATGGCACCTACAAGATGAAAGAGCTTCTGCCCCTTCTTGCTGTACCAAAAAACCAGAAGCTTTCTTATGAGTGAAAGCATACCTGTGCGCAAGATAACGTTCTAAAGAGAGTGATATTGTTCTAAAGAAAACATTGAGGACAGTGGACAGATTTCCTCTCGGTTGTTTAACAGACTGAGGTGGTAAGCAGACGGGGTAGCCACAGTGAACAGCCACGAGAGAGCTTTGATTGATTGTAGGGTATTAATGCACCGACGCAACGCAGGCGATGAGGCGCACCGGAGTGGAGGGCTCTGGATTAATTTTGACCACCTGGGGATCTTAAAGGAGCCATGAAGACAAAATACAAGTTGGGTTTATTAGAAAGACTGCTTAGTCCCGATAACAATGATACCAATATCATCGCTATCTTCGGACAAATAACGGAGATATTAAAGAAAACGTGTGGAGCTGTGGCGACTCGCTAGCCAGTTTCCAGCAACTTTTCTATGATGTCACGGAATCTTGTTTGGGCGTTTGACGGCGGCCGAACTAATCAATCGCCAGGACACATGACCGGACGATTGTAGTGAGGCCGCTAGTTCTGTTTGATCGAATCACTCGAATGCTAACGTGCACCTAACCCACTGAAAATTATGTTTTTAGTGCTCGCCCATATGACGTCACTTGCGCCGATAACACGTCACTGTGGCGCGAAATTTGAAAGTTCCTAAGTATTTCTTGCGTTTTTATCGGTTAAAAAACGTCTTTCGTGGGCGGAATGGAGCTGAGTGAGGTAGTGAAGCCTAACTCTTTTAAGTTAAACAAAGTTGTATTTCCTGTTCATGGACCCTTTAAGCGTGCGCCGCAATCTCGTACAGACGGGCGTTTTTGCTTTTCGCTTTTATCAGAAAAGCGGCGGCCGCCGCCAGGAATCGAACCAGCCACCTCGTGCTCAGTAGCACAACGCCTCAGCCACTAAGCCAGCACGGCGGGTAGCCACAAGGGAGGACAAGAGCAAGCTATTTTGAGAAATTTATTGAAATAAGAAAAGCATCACATATGTGTATGGAAATAAGTAGGGAACCATGTAACATACAAGACATTCAAGACAAAAAACAAACACATCGTAAAGCCCAACATGCCACAGCTCGGTACTAAAATGAGAGACACACTGGCCTCAATACAGAACACATACTTCAACAAACCCTTTTCTGTATATCTCACAAGTGTACGACAGCAAGCGATCACTGTTGTTTGCTTGGCAATGGTAAATAAGATCACAGAGTTATAGTTAACATGCAGCCCGCTTCCAATACTCCTGTTACACAGGCGGTGTTCACTGTGGCTAAGCTAAGTGCGGTTATGTGTGACGGCAGTTTCCTGCTGTTAGTACATGGTTGGCAAAACTGCGGTTTCAGTGGCAAACGTGGTTAGCGCGAATCAAGCTTGGCAACCTCGCTAACTTCGTTTTCACCTCACCATGGAGGAAAGAAAGCTGATGAGAGGCTCCGGTGGCCATGGGCGCATTGAACGAAGGGTGGAGAAAGTCACGTGGCTTTTTTTTACACCTCGTAACTGCACCCTAGCGACGGCGCCGAAGGACGCTCCGCCGAGGCCCTACGTCACTGCACATCCCAGCCGATAGCCGATGGTCGGCAGAAGGACATGAAGCGCACGACAGTAAAGTGAGCAAAGGCGGAGGATGTGGAGTGAAGTCACAGCCTCTCCAAAGCTTTTCTTTCCTCGAAGAACTCTTCACTAACCGAGAAAATGGCGGCTCCTGCACCATTAACTTGGCGTCCGTGCTGTGCGAGATTAAATGCCGATAAACATACCCACTGGCCCCCAGCCACTAATCCACTCATGGGAGGACCACATAGAGGAAAAAAACACGCTTCCTGCCCATCGCAGAAACATGCTTAACCCTTTGAGGGTCACGGCCGTACATGTACGGCATCAGCAAAGACTTTCAAATTGGTCAATGACGTACATGTACGGCACTGCTTGTATCTTTAAAAAGCGCGCCTTTTTCGCCAACTTCTCTTGCTTGGCTTGTGCTGCCACACTCAGAAATACGTTAAATTTTTTTCTCGCGCCGATGGCTCTTCTTTTTTTTTTATGATTTACTTCAGCGGCACGCCAGCTATCGTTTGCGCATCCGCTAACGAGGGGGCGCGCTGGGTATCGCCCACCTGGCGCCAGGGCGCCTGTCGCTTCTTGCGCCTGCCACAGGACAAAGTCGCCTGCGAAACTGATGAGGCTCTTTTCTCCTTTTTTTTGTATTTTATGCGCGGTGCGCCGTCTATCGGTCCCGCATCCGGCTGCGCGCGCCCGCGCAGGCCCGTGCGCGCGCAGCGGCTGGTTTCGGTATCGTCCTCCGGGCGCTTCCCGCTTTTTGCCCCCGCGAAACTGATGTCTATCTGATTTTCATTCACTCAAAAGGTGCCGGCTTGTTACTCACTCATTTTAATTTAGAATTTTTCTTGTGTTACTCATGAATAAACCCCATATATGTAACAACATAAACGATTTTTTTGTCACTTTATGGTCACCCTAAAAAATTACTATAATTTTTTCTCGAAATAGATTCATCCAAAGAATTTAAATCAGCAATAAAAAAAATTGACCCTGGTGGGTCGCATTTGGCGAAAAAATTTGACCCTCAAAGGGTTAACGCACAAACGTTCGCTGCTACAACTGCAGGACTTTAAGGGCCACTGCAGTCAAAATACAGGTTGCTTCGACCAATAGATTAGCTCACTGAGAACACGAATATAGCACTCTTACGTGTAACTTTCTTAAAAATAAGGTAGAAAATAGCGAAAATGTGAAGACAGGTGCCGCTTCCACTCGCCACACCGCACAACCTTGCACCAGAACTGCTTTAGTCCCCTGGCGTGCGCAACGTCTTTACTGGCTGCTCCTGGATGGCCCTATTTGTCCATACATGGGGCAGCGGTGCTGCTTTTGAAGGAACTGTGTGAGCTACGCACAAGCGATTGGTTTGACGTCAACATTCGTGAGGCCTCAAAGGCAGAGTGGCCAGGTTCCAAGAAGAAAAAGTTACCACCTTAATTAAAAAGAGTGTTTGAAAAGAAGCCAGAAAAATCACCATTTTCAGAAAGGCGATGCTAGTAAGTCCTTTTGATTACCTTCGCAGGAAAAAAAAAACAGAAATTTTGAGAAGTAGAAAACCTGAACACAAATTTTATTCGTTTGCTGACGCGCTGAAAAATGACAGCAGTTGACTACTGTCTCCAACAAAGCTAAAATATGCAGGTTTAGGTAAAGCATTCACATAATATGAATGACTTAAAGGAGTACTGACACGAAATTTCAAAGCTGAGATAACTATGTAAAACGCTTCCTTTTTATCAGGAGATATCTCCCAGCAAGTTTCAACAGCAACCGTTCAGCGAAACATATTTAAAACCCATTTTAATCTTCGCCCGCACGAGAAAGCCCAGAGCGGGTCGACGTGACATCATCTGCTACGTGCCCCAAACTGTCGACGTCGGGGCTCCCGTGACGAAGCCGACGCGCTGGCTGTGGTTGGCGCGCGCTGCTTGGGCATGTGTACACGTCATGGTTTTGGGACTGACTTCATGCTGCCCGGGCCTGTGGGGACGGCGAAGACCTCGGCCGGTCTGGGCGCGCGCGTTCGCTCGCTCGCGCGCGCTTCCAGAGAGGCAGCGTCACGGCAAGAATGGTGACGCCATGTGATACATGCTGTCATGGCGGCCGCTCGGCGTTTTTTTGTCGAAACCGAAACTGGCACGAATAAACGACGCCGTAAATGAATGTTTACGCTGCGCTCGACCGTCTAATCTGTCATTCTATGATTAGTGGGCTGGTAGGCACGCATAGCAGCGAAAATAACGTAACAAAAATTTCGTGTTAGTACTCCTTTAAAGGAGCCATGAAGACAAAATACAAGTTGGGCTTATTAGAAAGACTGCTTAGTCCCGATAACAATCATACCAATATCATTGCAATCTTCGAACAAATAACGGAGATATTAAAGAAAACGTGTGAAGCCGTGGCGACCCCCTAGCCAATTTCCCGCAACTTTTCTATGACGTCACGGAACCTTGTTTGTGCGATTGGCGGCCGCCTAACTGACCTGTCGCGACGACACATGACTGGACGTATGTAATGGGGCCTCTAGTTCTATTTGACCGCATCACCTGAATGCTAACGTGCAGTTAACCCACTGAAAATTATGTTTTATTGTTGGTCCATATGACGTCATTCTTGCTCATAACACGTCACTGTGGTGCAAAATTTGAAAGTTTTTAAATACTTCTTGCTTTTTTTCCGTTAAAAAAACATCTTTTGTGGTTCTAATGGAGCTGCGTGAGATACTGAATCCTAGTTCTTTCAAATTAAACAAAGTTGTATTTTCTCTTCATGGCTCCTTTAAAGGGCGTTCGCTGCACACAATGTTTCACTACTTTCGCTGCCTCTTGACATTCCTGTCCCTAGCATACACTTCACACCACTCTACATGAAACCTCAAGCGTTCGTAAATTACTGAAGCATCACACTTTAAACCAATGGCATTGCTTGAAGGCTTTAACGCTATTCATATGATATCAGGTGCCGGATATTAAAAAAAGCAAGGCAAATTTCGATTTGTACCGGTACGAAGCGCTGTATGGTGGTGTGTTTGAGTGTCCGATTCGATGGGAACTATTCTAGACTTTGCCTGGTCACCGTCATCAGTCATTGTTCTGTTCTGTTTGTTCAGTTTGTTTCGACGGCTGAAATGCATTGAAGGTATTTTTTGTGGAAAGTGGGACATAGGAAGGGCACAGAAATATGCGAAATCACCAATGCTCAAAGTAGCCTGAAAGTAGCCAAGTCACCACCGTGAAATTTCTCTCACAACAAGCCTAAAAAAGTCGCCATTTTGGCGACAAATCACCAGACGTTGGAACCCTGCTCAAACGACAATATGTTTTTTTTCCAACAAAGCGTCAATACTGATTATGGATCCCATGAAGGCACATCTTGCTTGTTGGTCTGGGGTTGCAAAGGAAGGGCGTGGGAGTTCGGGAAAGCACGACTGATTTCACCGAAACTGTCCAAACCACTTGGTACGTGGAAGCATTATATTCAGTTGCTTCTATACCACCATATATCACCACTGCCTCGCTTACTTCTGGTTAATCATGACGCAAACGGCAGCGGTGGCAGCCACTGTTCACGTTACATTTGATCATTGTTTGAGTAGGTATTTCTCAGCAATTAAAGAGCCTTTCGGCACGGAATCAATGCTACAATGGCTATAGGAATGTCAGACCTTCGTTTGAAACCAACTTGGATGTTTGCCTTCATTCAGTGCCCCTTTAATCCTGGGCTAGAAATACAACACAAAGTCCAGTTGAAGTTCATTTCTTTTCAAGTGCGTTATTTTCTTATCATTTTACTGACAGAACTGAAATTTAATATATTGCTTAATTGAAGTGGCCAACACTAAATGTAGCTGGCACCTCTGAGAGCCATAAAAAGTCGTGCAATAAGTTGGCAACAGCGTTAGCTGAAACCGCAGTAGTTAACTCCAATGAAGGAATTAGGCGTAACCATAGTTAACACCACCGGTGCAACGGGAATGTAAGACTCCTAGTCCTATTACAGTACGTCGAGCCTTCACATAACCGAAAACCAAAAAAGTTAAAACACAATAAAAAATAAATGCGAGATCAAAAATATAAAATACACAACCTTCGAGGTACTTAAGAGAGCTGAAGTTTCAACTGCAAAATAACATACAAGTTACTGTAAAAAGTTTCAGTGTAGCTTGAACACAGTACCTTGATTTTTACGGCTCATAAAATGCCATCACAATGCCTGAAATGAGAAACCGGCTTCGCATGTTTACTGAGGAAGCGCTAACACAATAGAGTGTGTTCTGGCCCGTTCTTATAATTTTTGAACCACCGCCTTTGTATTCTGACATTTCGCAGCTTCCCCTAACTCCTCAGCAACCGTTTCAATTTGAAACGTTAATATCCATTGTGAAGGTTTTGCATATTTCAAGATACAATGGAATTCTCTTGGTAGATCTGTACAAACTTTCTTTGTCACAATCTCGCCACGTCCTTTTCTGATTTTACCTCTACGCGATGCTTTCGACATTTTGCAGGTCTGTTTATAACTGCTCGGGCCACAAAGTAAAAACAAGACGCAAGGAGAGGTCCCTTCCTACGGCAGCCAGATAACATCACAAGCACTCGGTAGAAGTTTAAGATAGCGCATGTGTTGAGGTAGAAGAAACTGTGCAGCCAGCATGATCGGCAATCTGTTTCTGCAGTCATGGAGTGAATTGTGGACGCGATCACCTCACCCATCAGACGCCGCTTTCCTAACCTTCGGTGTCGTCGCTATGAGGTTTCGTGGTTCGGGTGGGTTTTAAATGCGACATTATCTGTTCGCTCAACTGCACCCACCGCAATGGCTGTTTCATCGTTGTTGTGGGCTTTAATACATTGCGGGGGGACAATGCTCAACTTTTTGAGGGTCACGGCCGTACATGTATGGCATCGGCAAACACTTTCAAAATGGTCAATGACGTACATGTACGGCATCGCTTGTATCTTTAAAATGCACGCCTTTTTCGCCAACTTCTGCTGCTTGGCATGTGCTGCCACACTCCGGAAATACATTTTTTTCTTGCACTGATGGCTCTTGTTCTTATTTTTTTATGATTTACTTCAGCGGCGCGCCATCTATCGCTAGCTAACGCTAGCTAGCTAGCTAGCTATCTGCTAACGAGGGGACGCGCTGGGTATCGCCCACCGGCCCACCGGGTACCCGGGCGCCTCTCGCTTCCTGCGCCTGCCACAAACCAAGGTCGGCTGCGGAACTGATGAGGCTCTTTTCTCCTTTTTTTGTATTTTATGAGCGGTGCGCCGTCTATCGCTCCCGCATCCGGCCGCGCGCACCGGCGGGCGCGCAGCGGCTGGTTTCGTTATCGTCCTCGGGGCGCTTCCCGCTTTTTGCGCCCGCGAAACTGATGTCTATCTGATTTCGATTCACTCAAAAGGTGCCGGCTTGTTACTCTCTCGTTTTTATTTGGAATTTTTCTTGTGTAACGCCATAATAAACCACATGTATGTAACAACACAAATGATTTTTTTGTCACTTTACGGTCACCCAAAAGATTTTTTGATTATTTTTACTCGATATAGATTCATCTGTAGAACTCAAATCGGCAATAAAAAAAATCGACCCTGGGGGGACGCATTTGGCAAAAACTTTCGACCCTCAAAGGGTTCATTCTGACATTATCTGTTCACTCGCCTGCACCCACCGCAATGGCTGTTTCATTGCTGTTATGGGGTTTAACGCATTGAAGGGGGGGGCACTGCTCTTAAAACAGCTTCCTCTAATTGTTAAGCAAACTCTGTGAAACTTGCCAGTCTTGCTGCTTTTCCCCCACTGATTTCAAATGTGCCATTATTTTTTCACTAAGTCAATTAGTTACCAGGATATTTAGAGATAATTAGTCATTTTGGGGAAACAATGGACATGGAAGTCTTCGCCATAAAACTGTAATCTCTACATTTTCCAATACTATGAACCCTGTTGAGTGCAATAAGAGAATTGGCTTTTTGGTGCACCGCTTGGAACTAACTTTACAGCTGCTTAAACTTTCGTGGCACCAGTGGCAAGAAACCATTTGGAGTGCCCATTTCAAACAACGAAGTTTAATGAGCTGCAAATTTAGTTACAAGCGATGCATGAAAAAACTTATTCTCTTATTGCAGTCACCAGGGTTCATAGTGTTGGAAAATGTAAATATTACAGTTTTGTGACCAACAATTTTGTCTATTGTTCCTCCTAAAATGGTTAATTACCTCTAATTATCTCGGGAACTAATTAACAAACTAAAAAAATAATGGAATATTTGAAATCAGTGAGAAAAAAGCAGCCAGACGAACAAGTTTCACAAAGTTTACTTGAAAATGAAAAGTTGTTTCAACAGCAGTGTCCCCCTTAAAAGGAGGTCTCCGGATCATTTTGACCACCCGTGCATCTTTCATGTGCGCAGACACCGTAACACACGTGTTTTTGCTTTTCACCTCCATATGAAAAGCGGCCACCGCGGCTGGGATCGACTCCAAATCCTTGGGCTAAGCAGCACAACACGAGAATCCTTCAATGCTTTTCTGGTTATGAAACTCTGCCATCACGCTATGGGAGAGCTCCGTGTGCTGCAAAAGGAGGCCGCGCCGCAATGCTGCCATTGTTCGTAGGGCAGCCAAAGAAACGGTTGGTAAAGAATACTGCGTGGAGAAAACACTACCGGCGGTATTATCAGGGCTTGTTCGCTTTACCTGCCGTGCACCGCTGAAATGGACCGACTATTTTATGAGTGCAAAAAAGTTATCTTGCTGCGTTCCCGGCTGCCATTCTGGCTACAGAGGAAACGACACGAAAGCGACGCTATTTCGCTCTCCTTCTGACGACGAGCTGAAATGTGCGCGAACTGAAATGAAGTGCGCGAGATGGAAATGTGCCATTCTCCCAGAAGGAGTTTGCGGATTTAGTTTTGCCTGTCTGCAAGCTCGTGTGTGTGTGTGTGTAAAAAACATTTTGACACTTCGGATTTCGCTCGGTTTGACAAGCGCGTCGTTAATGGAAACAATGTATTGGTGCGATGCAAGTACCAAGGCTGCGAGCAGAGTCACCAAGGCTGCACGGCGTTCAAAAGTGCAGTCATGGGAATGCTTTCTGCCTTTCATCGTTTATCTGGGGTGGTGGCCAGGATGCCCGTCTAGCCAATAGAAGTTATCCCTGACAGGGAAACGTTGTCAATGTTGTTTTGCAGCAAGCCGCACCTTTGCCTTAGGTCTCAGCGGCGCCGACGGTGCATTGAGACACCAGTGGAATGCTTTTGTAGTTGTCGGGGACAATTAGCGCAGTACAGCATGCAAAATGCGGGCGCATTCTGGGTTAATTAAGCTTGCTCCGAGGTCATTTGTGCAGCCAGATATGAATAGAGAAAGGTGCACCATTGCGTGTGGGGAAGTTATGCAGCCCAAGGTATGCAGTGAGGTTCAAATTCGTTATGTGTCTAGAATGTTACCATTACAACAGAGATATGAGATGAGGTAGTGACAGCTCCTTTTGTAATGCACGTGCTGCATTGACAAACAGGAATTTCGTCAGCGTTGGGCATAGTTTAGGTGCGCTTTGTATGGACAACACCATTGAAGGACGCTGACAAAACTTTAGAGAGGCCACCTGAGGGTCAATTAACAGCGATCACACTTGCTTCTAGTTGGTTGATTTTTATCACTGGTGCGCTTGTGTTTTGATGAATACCTATACGACTGAGTCTGGATGACGTGATTGTGTACAAACATTTGGTTGTTGTCGATGTGTCCAAGTGGCCAATCAGCGGCCCAGTGTGTGTTAGATAGCTGCGAGGATCAACAAAACATGTTTAATGGCTGTTCCCTTATATACTTTAAATCCCACATGCCCACCTTGTTTGTGACGACATCAACGACTACTGCCACTAGCGAGGGTAATCTTCGCTTCACGGTATTCAATAATTTAAAAGTTTACCGCACTTTTAGAAAGCACAAGCGCTGGCAACTCACCGCACCTTTTGTTCGCAACAAAGGAAAGCATTCAGAAGCTAATTCCGAGGGAGCCACAAAGAAATAAGTTGCTGGCCTGCAGAATTTCCTTTTGCATAGTTGAAATGTCTCACCCGCTTTTCGCACGGGGCTGTCCCAACATGCGGGCAAAAGTAATTCTGCATGTCATCCACTATGTCCACCTCATGCCAAGTAAAAAAAAAAAAATGTTTAGAATGACAACGCCTAAGAATACCAGCACGGAACACGTTGACCAAGCCACTTAGGTTTTCACGTGCAGGAAATTACCTCATAACCGTACAGCGCCATTTCCAGGGCTTGCCTAGCCGTGTTCTGGAAGTGCAGTGAAATCAAATTTCACGGTTTTGAGCTACCGTATTTACCCGACTCTAACGCGCACTTTGTTTCCGGAAAAATAGGCCGAAAAATCGCATGTGCGTTACGATCGGATACGAAACCAAAACTGCCGAAACAGCGGAAATTTCGTCCCACCCATCGCCATTGCCATCTCAAGATGGCGCCAAAGCTTCTAGAAAAGATTTTTCTTCCTCCATTTTTTTCGGATGCCAGAAGCATAGGTGCCGAGGCTTTTCTGTCGGCGTTCACACAAATCGTCAAATCTTTCCACTTGCACGCTTGATAACAGCAATGGCAGCAGCGGCTCTCACGCGTTCAAAACGAGCGGTCGGCTGAAGCGTGCGCTTCTGGAGAAACTCGCGGGATGGGCGTGCGAGGCGTGGGCCACTATCCCATCGTCCATGGTTGAACATTCGTTCAGAAGTGGCATTGCGAACGGGCTTGACGGCACCGAGGACGAGATGTTGTGGTCAGCAAGACCGACGAGGAGTGAGATGAGTGAGATTACTTCGGGAAATAAATCGCCCGTTTCTCTCGCATTCACTTTTCTTGCTCAAGTTCCGTGCGCATTACAATTGGAGGTGCAAGTTTTTTCATTTTTTTAGACAGGAAAATCGGGTGCGCGTTAGAATCGGGTGCGCGTTAGAATCGGGTAAATACGGTATAGCTGGGCCAGGCGCGGCGGTCAAGGGTCGTGAAAAAATGTTAACCATATGCATGCCCACCGCTGAGAAATTTCTTAGAATCAAGTCTGAACATTTGTAGCTCATTTTGAGCAGGCGTTCTGCCTTATACGGATTCCCTGTATGGCTGCAGTTAGAAGAACTTCCTTCCGGTTTCATTTTGTAGCAACCTTGAGGGCATAACTACCAAGACCGTGCTTTCAAAAAATAAGTGCCGCCAAAAGTGGTTGCACTATCTGCTTCCGCAGCGCGGCCCTACACATGGGGGACGATGCCGTGGCCGCTGGATGTCCTTTGATCGGTGGCACCGCCCCTGGTAGTAGCCACTGTCCCTAAAAGAAACTTGAGTGGGAGTTCCACGACCAGAAAGGCATTGAAGGACTCTGACAACGCCTTAACTACTGAGCCACTGCAATGGGTCGCGACGAATTTTTCGCTTCCCATAGATATTTTCGATTGATTGATTGCAGGGTTTAACGTGCTGATGCAATGCAGGCGATGAGGTGCGCCATAGTGGAGGGCTCTGGATTAATTTTGACCACCTGGGGATCCTTAAAGCAGCCATGAAGAGAAAATACAACTTCGTTTAATTTGAAAGAACTAAGATTCAGTATCTCACTCAGCTCCATTAGAGCCACAAAAGATGTTTTTTTAACGAAAAAAAAGCAAGAAGTATTTAAAAACTTTCAAATTTTGCACCACAGTGACGTGTTATGAGCAAGAATGAAGTCATACGGGCCAACAATAAAACATAATTTTCAGTGCGTTAACTGAACGTTAGCATTCGAGTGATGCGGTCAAATGGAACTAGAGGCCCCATTACAGACGTCAAGTCATGCGTCGTCGCGACAGGTCAGTTAGGCGGCCGCCAATCGAACAAACAAGGTTCCGTGACGTCATAGAAAAGTTGCGGGAAATTGGCTAGGGGGTCGCGACTGCTTCACACGTTTTCTTTAATATCCCCGTTATTTGTTCGAAGATTGCGATGATATTGGCATCATTGTTATCGGGACTAAGCAGTCTTTCTAATAAACCTAACTTGTATTTTGTCTTCATGGCTCCTTTAACATGCGCCGAAATCTCGTACACACGGGCGTTTTTGCTCTTCGCCTCCACCAGAAAAGCGGCCACCGCGGCCAAGAATCGAGCCCACAACCTCGTGCTCAGCAGCGCAACACCTCAGCCACTGAGCCACCGCGCCAGGTCCATAGATATTTTCGCTCCGTGGCTCAGGCATTGCTCCCAGTAGTGTCCCACCGTCCATGCACCTGTCTCTCATGTTCTCTCAAACTGTCAAGAAGCAAAAAGTTCCGACCGCAAAAGCGACAGGCACGCGGCCTCTCCCCCGTGTGGATCTTGACGTGGTGCCTGAGGTTCTGCTTGTCCCGGTAGCACTGTCCGCAGTGGCGGCAGGCGTAGGGCTTCCCCGTCTTCAAGTGCAGCAGGCTCCTCTGCCTCAGCAAGCTGGCCAAGCGGGGGAAGCGCAGGCCACACTCCACGCACTCGAAAGGCTTCTCGTCCGAGTGGACCGACTGGTGCTGGGCGAGGCTGCCTTTCCAGGTGAACCTCTTCTTGCAGACGGGACAGACGAACGGCTTCTCCCCGGTATGCTTTCGTTCGTGCGCCAGGACGTTCACCCTATAGAAGCACCGAAGGAAAGAGAACGCACCAAAGTCAGCTCACAAAAAAACAAAGCTCACACTATAACAGCTCTTCAGCAAGCAGGGAACCCTAACCTGCAAATGGCTGACGTTTAAAGAAACTCCTTTTCATGGCCTGAACTAAAGATAGCACCAGTTTAGATTTCTGCAGTTAAGCACTAGAACCGCCTGCCTTCTGCAAATACGAACATCACTTCACTGCTGTCATGCTGACAACTGAGCTTCAGATTAGACCAGAGTATCTTGCACTTAAATAAGACATTGGCTCTGAGACGTGCGATAGTGGAGGACTGTTGTGGATTAATTGAGACCACATGTCAAGATCATTATCCCTTTAAAGGGGCACTGACACAAAAATTTTGCATCTTGTTTTTTTTTTGTTGCGATAAGTACCGTATTTACACGATTGTAAGTCGACTCGAATGTAGGTCGACCCTCCAAAATTGCATCTCTCAAAAAAAAAAAAAAAAATGCGAGCGCCGCCTAGAAAATTGTATCACAAAGCATGGCCTCCGCAATTTGCTGCCGGCGGCGGGCTCAGCACCGCCGGCAGCAAAGCGCGCAGGCGCCGCCGGCAGCAGATTGCGGAGGCCATGCACAAAGAGAAGCTTTTCCGTCAACCCACACCGCGGCACAACCCGCTCGCGGTATGCGCGGTAGATGTTAAGGAAAGAAAGGCTTTTGTATAAGCACCCGGAATAACCATTCGCTGTGGGTTGAGTGGGAAGAACACATTCGCTGCGAGATGACAGCCATCGAAGCAACCGGCAGCGACCACTGCCGCGCGATACCAAAACAAACAACATGGCGGCTGACGGAAGCGGCCGCGCGCGATTTACTTTTGAACGCGTTCGGAAGTGTACTGAACAATGTGATATGATATGGGCTACGTTAGCGCCGCGTATTGAATCAAGGGATTCGCTAATACTCATTTTGTTTATTAGAGTTGAATAAAACACTTCTTGACGCGTTTTTGCACGCAATTCGTGCGCGTCGGCATTGCGCGGACGACTTTTTCACTCCTGCGGCAACGATTCCGCGCGCGCGGCACCTTCTACTGCTTTTAAATTCTACCAGTTCTACCTCGGCAAAACCAGCAAAACGCGCACCGCGCGCGACACCGGGAGGAGCCTGACGACGCGCGCTCTTCATCAGGACAGCCGGCTGGCGCCGCCGGAGATGTTTAGGCTTACCACGGTGGCGGATATTTGATTGGCGATTTCCCTAGCGGTGCGGATAATGCTTTATAGTGTCGTTTTCGACCATATTATCAGCTCCTTTCCTGCACAAACGTCTTCGTTTGTGCCTTCAGCGATATCTGAGAGAGCGGTTAGAAGCGGTCGCTGGAGCTACGCGCACCTCTTCGCGAATGGTGCCGCCATGTTGCCGCCGCCGATCGCGTAGCGCGCAGCATGCGGGGATGCGGGTGGTATTCGCGGCAGCGTCAGTGCGGCGCATTTTCACGAGCAGAAGACGCCCCATGCGGTTCATAGTTTAGACCATAATTATGGGAACGAGGGTGCAAAGCTGTCCCCACCTCGTAGCACCCCCGATTTCTCGTTTCTCTTGCCGTTACTAGCGGTAGACGGTTCGACTTCGATTCTAAGTCGACCCCCCAACATTGGATTGTCAAATTTGAAAAAAGGGGTCGACCTACAATCGTGTAAATACGGTAGCTAGTGACCTACTTATAACCTGTAGAAACCTCATTTGCTTCAGCGTGCGACGGTTGTTTAATTAAAGGCCTTTTCAATGCGGCCAGTCGCAGTTTCGGTTTCAGCGAGTGCCGCGAAACGATGGATTTTGTGGATTTTGTGTGAACAAAGCTGACCACGTGACCGTCGGAGGGATATCACAGAGCAGAGCCGCTGTAGCACTGTCGAATCCGCATAGACGGCAGTTTCTGCGAATGCCCCCCCCGTACTGATCTCGTGAGGCGCTTAATTAAAAAGCTACCGTGGATGTGATGCAGGCACTGCGAGTGCAAATGCTACCGCGGCTAAAGAACGACGCGCGACGCTCGAGACGGTGGGTGGCAAGACGCGTGCTGGGAGCAGCCGGCCGGTCTGCCTACAGATGTGTTCGGCTTAGCACTGTGGCGGATATTCGAGTGCCGCTCTCGTTAGCGGTGCAGATGACAATTTTTAATGCAACCCGCCATCGCATCATTAGCTCCATTCGATTCAGACGCGATTCCCTGCAACGCCTGCAACGGTGCAGGATGCGCTGCACCAAAGCGCTCGATTCACCGCTGCAGGAATGGTTCCCTGCACCGCGTCGCTCGATTGCTCATGGTGCGGCAGCGGTGCCGCCGCGGTGCAGAGAATCGCTGCACCTGCTACGGAGGAGGTGCAGCGATTCGGTGCCGTGAGCGTTGGGGCGTTGCGGGTTGGCAGGCGGCTACCGGCAGTTGCGGCGACCGCGTGAAAATGTCCGTCGAGCTCGAAGATACGCGGGACGAACTTAGCGTCGCCGCTGATGCGTACGACGCAACCCAGATGGCCGTAAACATCCAGTTGTAGAGGACGACAGGCGATGATGATTAGCAGACGACTATGCCTGCACCTCGCTCGATTGTGAACACGCAGGGGCGCTGCTGACGGTGCAGCCGTGATGCACGGCACCGCGGAACCACGCTGCTGCACTGCACCGGCACCACAGAACTTTCTCTGCAACGTTGCCGTGCACCCCTTCTGAATCGAATGGAGTTATTAACTCCTTTCTTATGTAAGCCACCATGGTCGGCACTTGGGGACAATTTCGTGCAGCGGTAACAAGCTGTCACTCCAGCTACCTGCGCCAGCCTGGGCCACTTCGCGGCCGTGGCCGCCGCCTGCACAGCGACCGTGCGGCTAGCTCAGTGGGCTTTTCGTGCCTCCGGCGCGTTTTCGCATCCAATGGTAATAAACAGTAATGGAAACAGAGTGCCTGGAATCGCTGTAGAACTTTGGTCGCGGCCAGCTGCCCGATTAGCTGACGAAATCACGGCGCCTCCGCCGCCAACGATCGGGTCGTTCGTTCTCGAGAGCAGAAGCTCCGCCCTCCGGCCCTCCGATTGGAGCGGCGAGCCGGGCGAGCCGGCGAAAAACGCCGGCAGTGCGGAAGCGGCAAACACAAACGCGTGACGTGTTTGGATGTTGTTTATTTACACGATATCCTCGGGATGTCGATTGCGCGTGGTCGTCTGCTGGCTGCTCGGTTTCGTTTCGCAGACTTTAAAATTGATTTTAAATGTGTTCTAGGCTGTATTCGCCGCTGTTATTTTGCAGATGATGTATATGTGTTCCCACCAATCTATCTCCAAAGTTATCTCGCCTTCAAAATTTTGTGTCAGTGCCCCTTTAAGAGTCAATGACGTACATGTTTCTCACCGCTTGTATGTGCAAATAGCGCACCTTTTTTGATCATTTCTGTTGCTTGCGGATGTGCTGCTACAATGCGGAATTACGTGAAATTTCTTTCTGTGCCGATGCCACTTTTTTTTTTCTTTTCTTTCTTTTCTTTTTTTTTTTTTGCGGCGTCTAATCTCACGGCAGCCGTGAGAATTACCTCCAAGAAATTCTCACGGCAGTTTCCATAAAAGCTGGCTGGCCTAAAATTCGCTGAATAATATTACGTCCCAACATAACCTAACATAACAATCTCACCGAACCTAACGTAACCTAACAGAATGCATCATAACCTACCAAATTCTCCCCAACTGCAACGAACCTAACCTAACCCAGCCTAACGACACACAACACAACCTATACGCCTTGAGCACAGCCTGTAGGGGGGCCACTGAAACCCCGTAGCGGCCCGTTTCAAAAGCAGTCGCCGGAATCTCCGGCCCGCTCACCACTGTCGCCGTTGCTTTTGCGGCACATTCACGACCGAAATTTACCATTTGCATGCAATGGAAGTACATATTTATGTTGGAAAGTCACTCCGTTTGCAAATAGGGTGTATTTACCAGAGTGTAAAATGCTTCTGACGCAATAGTAGAGTGGTACATTTAGTCCGCATTAGCGCGAGGTGTGTCTCACTGTCTGGTGTCGCAAAACCGGCATATGCATGGAGCTGATGGTAATTCTGTTGCCCTAAAATTTACTAACAGTACCTTTGTAAGCAACGTTCATTCAGATGCACATGCTACAGCTATACACGACAATATAAATTGGTTTCATGTGCTTACATAATCTAGCAGAGCACTCACACTTGACAGCACGCCAGTTACGCTTACTGACCACTACACTGAACAAGCCAATGTGGCATAAATTTCACAGACATTCTACGCAATAAGTACGATGGATAATGCAAAATTACATGCGGGAGTCAACAGAAATAATCTACGGCTAAGTCGTGTCCGTGAGGTGAGCCCTTGCGAACACTCATCATCTGCTACATATAGCATCCGCTTATATATCCGTGTCCGCGACTAAACGCTTCTTCGAAACATCGTCATATGACACAGGGAGCCTGCAGAATCTAGCACAAAAGGGAAATCAGAGCGACTTATCAGATACCACACTCTTCCAACGACACCTTTTATTGCTTGTGAACTATACTTACTGTATACTTCAAAAAATGTGTCCGCCGGGTGACCAGCTGTTCGTTTAAGACGAAAAACAAAATAAAAGTGAACGCACAGCTTGTGCGTGTGATTACTAAAACGGTCATTCCTTGATTTCGCTCCGCATTCGTACACAACGATTTTTAAGCCCCCACCCCCCGGTCTTGGAAAATATCAGTGCATTTCGCATCTAGTTGGTCTAGTGAGTCCTACCTTGCTGAAGTTAAAACGTACGTCTCTATGGTTCATACCACAAGTGGCATGCAGCACTGTGGAGGCTACATTGTTGTCAATAGAGCGTCCACTGCGGGCGCCTAACTCATTGTGAAGGGTGTTTTGAAAGGCCCCCCGCTTTCCTTTCTGACCGCTGTCTGCCGTTGCTTTGTTTTTTGACCGTATTTGCCCCTGGGTTGTTTTTGTTAATGTAGAAAGTAATTGTTTCGTGAAACATCGCACATCCTCAACAAACGGGGTCATGTAAGACAACGTCACTTATGCCAATCGGCCAGTGCGTGTAAGACAACTCAAAAGCGGTGGACTGCTGTGCAGCTATAACAAAGATAGTGCGCACAGTACCAACAACAGTACGCATCGGTACTTTTATGTTTACGTGCACTTTCGTAACTTCCAATGCTTATCCCGCCATTCTTACTGCTATAAAAAGAATGTACCCTAAATTTATGCACAAATAGGTCGTTTGGCAAGCTTGTAAGCTCTGCCTAATTTGCATTTGCTCTCGCCGGCCTCCGCCAATCGCAGAGCTGGCTGGTATGACATCATAGATTCTGCTGCGGAAAATGAGCGAGTGGGTCTCATGGCCATTCCCATTTTTCCTAATTATATGGCTTATTTGAGCGAAGTCTACGTTAAATATGGTGTCAGTATGATTCTAACGAGGCCGTCTTTCGAATGAACCAAACTTGGGTTTCGTCTCCATGGCCCCTTAGGATCATTTCCGTTCCCAATGTGAGCAAGAAAAAGCTAGCAGCATGCTACTGCAGGAGAAATGCACACTACCCAGACCTCTGGCGTTTGAAGGGCGACTCTGGAAAAAGTCTGTGTTGAGAGACACCCGGTGCAACAACTGGTGGCCCACAGCTCTTTGCTTAGTGATTCAGCGTTCACAGGGACAAGAGCCAAACTTCGGCTAGCAAAAAAGAGTACTGTTGAGGTCCTAGAGGCACTAGTGGAGCTATCACCGCCTCATTTCTCGGAAAAGGCAATTGCCAAAGGCACAGACACACGCATTATGATGTCATCATGGGGAATGTTCTCGGCGCACACGATGCTTCAGATCCAGCCTTGCGTGAAAGGCAAGCACTAAGTTAGTACAGCCGAAGCTGTTGATGGATAATTTGACTGCCATACCGTCAACCCAAGTCACCACTGGGACAACAGGGCCTGATTGATTGAGTGATTGATTGTAGGGTTTAACGCGCCGACGCAACGCAGGCGATGAGGCACGCCATAGTGGAGGGCTCCGGATTAATTTTGACCACCTGCAGGGGATCTTTAACGTGCGCCAAAATCTCGAACACACGCGCGTTTTTGCTTTTCGCCTCCACCAGAAAAGCGGCCGCCCCGGCCGGGAATCGAACCCGCGACCTCGTGCTCAGCAGCGCAACGCCTTAGCCACTGAGCCACCGCGGCGGGTGGGACGACAGGACCTATGACGCGCGAAGGGGCCGCCATTCAAGTTACCCTGCACGAGCTCTGTGTTGAACGAGGAAAACACACAGCCGTGTTGAATGAGCCGGGAGAAGGTTGGAAAAATTGCAACTGACAAGCGATCGGGTGTTGTAACATTTTTTGCCAAAAATGGACTCTTCTGGAGACGGTATGAAATGTCAGCAGACATGTTTCGACAGGTCATAGTATCGAGTAGTTCCGCTTTCAAGCACTGAGCCAGGTGCACCACAGCCCAATGGGTAGACACTCTGGTGTCAAGAAGACCATAAGTCAGGTGTTGGATGCTTTTAATTGGCTGGGGATACAAGCCAAAGTGCGTAGGTACGTCCGTTCGCACCAAGCTTGCGGATGGAAAGTCCCGAAAAATAAGGTTGTTAAGGAAGCGTTTGAACACAGGCCTCTTAGCAATGCCCCCTTCAGACAAGTGGCTGCTGCTAATGCCACTGATTCCGTGTCATCAGGGTATAGGAAAGCCGTCCTACTGCCATTCCAGGCTTCAGAAAACGTAACTGCAGAAAACACGGCTTGGGTTGCCACGATCAGACAATTTCGAGCAGTGTTTAAAGGATTTGTGGTACAGTCGAACCTGACTATATCGTAGCCGTTTACATCGAAGTATCCTTTATTTAAAACTATGTGTGAACACGGTACATTCACAATAAGAATATATAGCAAAAAGTACGCTTATATCGAACAAAAATACCAGCGACTGCCGATACATAACCGCAAAGGATGCAGAAGTGCCCCCCCCAAGTTGGCTTTCCCTCAGAGTGGAGAAGAAATTCCAGAGGCACACCCCTAAAAGAGGTTCAGCCTGGCCACTCATGAGTAGCAAGCAACTTTTTCTCCTCCCTCCCTCACTCTCCCTATCATGACTGCACCACTGCGCTGTGTAGGGCGAGCCATCGACAACTCCCCTGAGAAAAATGACCCTGGCCTGCCCGCCATGCTTTTTTGCTTTTTTTTTTTTGTAGGCTTTCTTCCGAAGGATAGCTGTCGTCGCTACCACTAGTGTCACTAAATAAAGGCTTATTAAGTGGATCTAGCTAGCATAAGGCGGCAGAATTTGCCTTTTCCCTGAAACTGGCAGTCGTTAGTCGCGTTGGAATTCAGATGTCCCTGCAATGCACGAGATGCCTGAGAAGAGCTTGTCGAAGTCACTCAAGAAACCACCTGAAACGGCTTCAAATCTGCCAGCTTGCGCGTGCCAGTGATGACTTTGAAAACCCTTGGGAGCGCAACGATGCCACCACTGGCGTTACCGAAGCGTGGAGCGAGCTGTCCGAATTTTCGGACGCCATTGTGTGATCAATGGTCGGTGAGTTTGTGAGTGTGGGTGATGTCACGACTGCGGGAGAGTTTTGGAAGACTACGCTGCCGACATGTACCAAGCGCAAGCGGAAGCGGGCGCAACGAGGAAAGCAACGATGATTGTTCGCCCACAACCTCCGAAAGGATTGGTGCACTCGCATTAGCCCGCTGCTTCTTTGCAAATGTGAAATACTGCGGCCCCAGCTGCTTTGACCCTTTAGACGACGTGAAGTGTGTACCATCTTAAGCCGCAAGGTTGTTCAAGAAGAAGATACAAGATTATTTCGCGCGAAAGTAAGGCAGTTTTACCAATAAAGTGTTTATGAATGCTATGTGCTTTTATGACATCCAATTCCTCAGCTCGCTCATATCAAATCATCCCCTGTATAAAAGTGATGGGTGTTCATTTGCAGGTTCCATATAACCGGGTTTTACTGTACTATGTAGTTTTGACTCTTTCTATTCGATGTACTGTTGTGAACTCATCAGGTATTTTTACACAGTATTGGGTGCTGAGTGCCTATACATTGATACCCTGAATTGTGCAGTGCTTTCTTTTTAGGGACTCATGTAACACTCCTGATGGTATTTTCTGTGCATGCGTAATGTGCTCTCTCTGTGGGTGGCGTTTATGTAGGTTGCGCCCGTTGGTTCGACCACCCAAGAGTGTTTTTTTTTTTTTTTCACCCTAATGTGCAGTTTTCTAGGAAAAAACTTTTCTAAAGGAGAACACATGTGAGGTGGGGTGCTAGCTTCGGCAGAAGGTGACGTCGAAGAAGAAGAAGGCAATGTCGCGGGCACATGCCAACGGAGTGCACGTGGGCATTGCCCTCATTGTGCCTGCATTGAGACAGAAGCAGCTACACAAGGTGATCCGATGGGCCAGAGGGAGGCCACCACAAGGCAAGAGCAGGAAGGCCTGGTTGGGATGGGAGAACGCTGGGAAAAGTGGAAGAGGCGGGATCAAGGAGCGCGACGTCCAGGTGGGAGATCAGAAGCTCGTCGGGCTTTTGGGGCCCGAGCTCGTAAGAGGGTCGAGGTTCGGACCACCATTCTCGTGCCCCGTGCCAGGGGTGCAAAATTTGCCTGCCCCGCCCCGGACGACCTGCTGCCTGTCGTCTACTGGCAGTTGGCTGTCGCCTGCTGCATGCTGAAGCCTGGCACCCAGTTTCCGACGACAACAGAGTGTACCCTCGTCGTCAACGTCCTGGCATGCGTGAAGCGGTCGTCGTTGCCCCGTTGCACCTCACCTTGCATTGTCACACGAACCCACGACACTTGAACACTTTCGTGATTGCACCTGTTCCCATCGACAGTATGCTATCGATGAATGTAATTTTCCAGCGGTCCAGAAGCGCTTTCCGAGCGCTTCTGGACCGCTAACGCCATCCAAATAATAAAGCAGGAAGTATTTTAGCAGTTTCCCTTTTGGGTTTCGTTTTTCTCCGCGGGGGGGAGGGGGGGGGGGGATTTTAAATGTCTTTTGCCGGCAAAGAGACAAGCTCATGTGGTTTCAGTTATGGTGTCGCCGCTGCTCGCCGATGCTTCGCGCGAAAGGCGAATTTAGACGGATTCCAGTGTACCCAAGCTTGAATCTGCACATGATGGTAGCAGCACAGACTCTAGTACGGACAGCAAAAGTGCATCAAATCACCCAAAACCATCACCAGGTGTGCGTCAGTGAGTTCTTTCTTCTCCGATCGCTCTATAGCGGGCACGCATTGTTGTAAACAGATCCAGCCATGTTCTAAAGGCCACAGCCCTTATCTGGAGGGCGTCGACTTCGTTTGGAAAAGACCTTTTGGCGCCGGCTGCACAGAGAGTCAAGTTTTCTCCATGAAGACGGCCCGAAGTTGACCTTGGTGTAGCGCTCCGGAGCAGTTTGCGGATGTTCGTGTTTATTTTTGTATGTAAATACTTTTTGCACTTACACCACTCATATTTGCAGTATTATTCTATAATAGTCTTATGTTCAAAGTGTATATTCCAAATTATTTTTATGTCTACCGTGTCCAAAGCAGCATTGAGGTTATTATCAATTTTTTTTCCTTTTTGTTACTTTTTTTGTTTTCACAATTTTTTTGATAAAATTTGTAATGCATCTGTTATTTGAAATTTACTGCTGGAAAGCCCAATTCTTCCTGTATCATTTCATAACTTACACTTTAGCATTCATCATTTTCTGTGGCAAGAAAAATTTCTTAGACTCCCCAAAAACAACCCGTAGGCACTAGTGTTTATATAATTGTATGTATGTAAATAACCTTTCTTCTTACAGAGTTCATTTTTGCAGTATTACCTTATGTTCAAATTGTATATTTCAAAATTTTTCAATGTGTAGCCTGTGCAAAGTGGTTTTGATGTTTTTGCCATTTTTTTCTTATTACTTTTTTTGTTTTGATAATATTTTTATACAGTTGAACCTCGATATAACGAACCTCGATTTAACGAAATTCGCGATATAACGAATTTTTTCAAGTTTTCTAACAAAATTTTGCTAAATGCATGTATTTTTGTATCGATTTTACGAAGTAATTTTGTGCGGCGCTTTCGATTTAACGAAGTCACGGCAAGAAAGGAAGAACGAAATTCCGGTCGAGGCACGTTTTATTTTGCCTCTCAGGCCCTACATTGAAAAAATTCAGTACTCAAATTGACTCTTGAAGGCTAAAATGAAAGAAAAGCGGTGAAATCTACGGTTAACAACAATTAAAAGCGAAGAACGAAGCTGCACAAACCGCTAGCGGTCATAGACGGTTTAATAGTGCGGCCACTATTTTGACGTCTTCATCGTTGCCTACGCCAGCGCCCTCTATGCTTAGGCTACCGAAGCCTATTTCAAGCTTTTTTTTTCTACGCGTCATTGCTCACGGTGCTGCTGCTCTAGGTTGTGCTCGCTGATAACCAAATTAATATTTTGTTCGTGCATCGCTAGGTGAGTCTTGTAAGCAGCATGAGCACTCCAAGAGAAAGAAAAGTGTTCCGAAAAGTGTTCCGAACAAATTCCGAACAATTTCTTGGAAGAACACGGATCGCGTTCAGTTGAAGATAATTGGGTCATTTTCAAAAACGCACTTACCAATTTAATCAACAGGTTCATCCCAATTATCACCATAAAAACAGAAAACACCGCTCCTTGGTATAACCAGCGACTTCGACGCCTCAATAACAAAAAGAAACGTTTTTATCGCCGTGCCAATAAAAGAGACCACTTTTCCGATAGCTGGCTGCGTTACAAACGATGCGATAAAGAATATCAGTCACTGCTTGCATCAACTCGCCGTCATTTTTTCAAACATGACTTATCATCTATGTTAAAAAATAACCCTCGGAAATTTTGGCGCGTTATCAATCCTCTTAGCAATCCTGACATCATCCTCACTGACAGTAATAATGATGCCATTCCCATGTCTCAGTGTGCACAGGTTTTAAACGACGCCTTCATATCAGTATTTACGTGTGAAGACACCGCCTCATGCCCTAAAGTTAACTCCATTCCAGACATCAGCATGCCTGAAATAATAATCAGTGAAGCTGGAATATTTTCATTGCTCAATCGGCTCAAAATTTCTACTGCCTCGGATCATGCAGGCTTCAATAACAAAATACTCAAACATTTATCAGCCAGCATTTGTCCCATACTGTGTGCTCTTTTTTCCCAATCCTTATCATCAGGTTGCATACCCCATGACTGGCGAATTGCAAAAGTAATTCCAATCTTCAAATCTGGTGAACGCTCTTCTCCCCTAAACTATCGTCCTATTTCGTTAACCAGTAACATTTGTAAACTCCTCGAACATATAATACACACACAAATTATCAACTACCTGGAGGATCATAACATCATACATAAGTACCAACACGGATTTCGCAGAGGATATTCTTGTGACACACAGCTCGCAGGTTTCATTCATGACATTCATTCATCTCTCGACGATGGATCCCAAGTTGACGCCATTTTTCTTGACTTTTCAAAGCCTTCGACCGTGTTCCTCATCACAGGCTCCTCACGAAACTTTCTCGGCTTAACATTCACTCTAACATTTTATCATGGGTAAAAGATTTCCTTTCATCACGCCTACAGTTCACGTCTGCTAACACTTGTACCTCTTCTTTCAAACCTGTTACTTCCGGAGTCCCCCAGGGCAGCGTACTAGGACCGCTACTGTTTTTAATCTATATTAACGACTTACCATCCTGCGTCTCTTCCCGAATAAGAATCTTTGCTGATGACTGTGTGATTTACCGAATAATTTCTTGCGATAATGACCGTGAAGCTTTCAAACTGATATTAACGCTATCAATGCATGGTGCTCATCTTGGCTAATGACCCTAAACCATTCTAAAACTAAGTATATGTCCTTCACTAATCGCGCCTCCCGCTTTCCTACCTCCTACGTGCTCAATAACCGTTCAATTGACCTCGTATCCACTTATAAATATCTAGGAGTTCACCTTCAACCCGATCTGTCATGGCATTATCACATAAAACACACCCTGGCTTCCGCTAATCGCTCTTTCGGTTTTCTAAAGCGTAACCTTAAACATGCTCCTTCTGACATTCGAAAACTTGCCTTTACTACACTAATACGTCCTAAAATTGAGTATGCATCAGCCATTTGGGATCCCCATCAGGCATACATCGTAACTGATATTGAATCTCTGCAAAACCGGGCTGCTCGCTTCATATATTCAGACTACTCATTTCATTCTAGCGTCACAGCACTAAAACGTCGCGCCGAACTACCTGATCTAATACATCGCCGCCAACTTTCCCGCCTATCACTGTTCCATAAGCTGTATCACCACGCGTCACTTCACGATGATTTCTTCGAGCCACCTCCAGTCATTTTCCCTCGCCGAGACCACTCCTACAAAGTTAAACGCACAAATTGCCACTCATCTGCCTTTGCCCGGTCTTTCATTCCACGTACCATAGTCGAATGGAATAATCTACCATCTCATATCGCTTCTCAAAAAGACAACACGAAATTCCAGGAACTAATTCAACAGCTAACCTAGCACTTTCCTCTTCTTTTTGGATTTTTTTTTTTCCCGTTCTTGAAATTGTGTACTGAACATTTTTTGTTGCTCTGTATTTTATTTTTGTTCTTGTTGTTCTGATAGATTGTACATCGTGTCGTGCTTGAGTTTGAACCATCTGTATTATATTCCTGTCTTTTTTGTTTGCTATAATAATTTGATTACTGCGTTTTCAAGTTTACAATGTATATTTATTTGCGTTTTCAGTGTGAACATTCCTGCTTCTTTTTGTTTATTTTTTCCGCTTTACTGCGCTAATACAAAACGTGTGCTATGTAACCCCCCTATGTAATACCCCCTCACGGGGGCCTTTAGGGGTATTGTGAATAAATAATAAATAAATAAAAAGAGCCTGAGGAAGTTCGGTGAAACTGACAGCCACCGAAGTGTGATGGATGCCATCGATGTTCTGCGGAGGCACGCAGGTGCACACGAATGTTTAAGACCTTGTTAGCGCTGTCAGCATACGACTGTCACGTAAAACCCGCCCTGGTCAAGAAACGCCAAGCACTGCTTACGGACTTCTTCACTACGGCTTGAACATCGAGTGCTGGTGGCAATAAATTGCTCTCTTTGAACGTGGTCATCTTCGTTTCACCAGCGTTCATTAGACAGCTGCGGTGCGGAGAAATCAGTTTCGTAAGGGCTCAGTGGGCATAAAAGTAATTGCTTAATCGAATTTGGCCGGAAGAATTTTAATGTAAGCTTTCCGCTTTCCGGAGCACGTAAGCGCTGCTCCACACAGTGAAGCGGTCCGCGTGTACTCCGCTCAACTCGCAATCATGGCTTTATCTCGAGTGTTGTGGTTGCATCACGCGCCCATACTGCAGAGCCTTTGTACACAAAAAAAGTCTTTCGAAAGTTTCATAGCAGCCTTCCGCTGTTGGCCCGCCGCGCCTAAGCCTACCACTGAATGGACGAAAAGAGGCGTAACTTCGAACGAGCACCTCGGCGGGGTGAAGTTCACGGGACATGGATGCGGGTTCAATTGACTAACAGCGGCATTTAGTAGTGACCGAAATGAAAAAAGAAAAAGTGGAAACCTAGTCTGCTATCATATTTAATGAGGCGTTGCGGAAAAAGCACCGGTTTTACGATGACACATGAACTACCGTCGGCTATCCGAATTCCATTGCCCAAGTGTTGAAACTCTTAATTCACACAATTTTCGCGGCCAGTTTTAGTACAAATTTCGCTTTAATTGGAGAGGCAACTACATAGCAGTTGTTTCCTGGCGAGGGCCAAAGTGTTAAAAGCCCAATAACTGGTTAAATGAACTGTAAAATCGAAACCTCGATTTTACGAAATTCTCGATTTAACGAAATTTGCGGCCCCAAGTACGACTTCGTTATATCGAGGTTTAACTGTAAAACTTGCAATCAGTCTGTTGTTTGAAATTATTACTGCTGGAAAGCCCAATTTTTCGTCTATCATTTCATATCTTGCACTTCAGCATTAATCATTTTCTGTGGCAAGAAAAAATATTTCCTGGAACACCAAAAAAAAACAATAGATTTTTCCACGGTCACGACAATGTTAGGACTCCCCTGCATCGCGGTGAATATTGGTGGGGCCTTTTCTTTGTGTTTTCTTTAGTATAATTACTCCTTAGTTTGGCTTGCACTTATTATTGTTTCTAATTCAGTGCATAGATTCCATATTGTTGTTTGCATTGTGTTTGTTTGACAATATACGTAAACAGTTAAACCTCGATGTAACGAAGTCGGTAAAATTCGTAATTTACTTCGTTACATTGAAATTTCGCTACACTGAAATTCGCGGTTATAATGAAGTGTTCATCCCGTGAAGCGTTTCCTGCAAAGAAAACGTGGCGCGCATACACGGCCGGCGCACTGTTTCTGTTTCTATCGGAGCTTAATCGTCTACGCGGGCATCAGCGTGAACCGCATGGAGCGTTTTCTTCCTGCGAAAACGCGCCCCACAAGCCTCAGGCGCGCTGACACAGCCGCGGAGACGCCCCGCACGATGCGGGTAGCTCCAACAACCGCTTCTAACCGCTCGCTGAAACGCAACTCGAGGGGCACATGAGAGGGGCATGCGAGAAAATAAGCGGATAACATGGGCGGAATTTTCACTGTAAAACGTCATACGCGCCGCTTACGAGAGCACCCATCAAATATCCTCCGTGGCGGTAAGCTTTATCGTCTAACCAGCCGGCATCCCTGAGCGCTTCGAAGCTCCCGCCATAGGGTGCGCGCCTACCCATTGGCGAAACCATGGCGAAACTGGTCAGGCTCCTCCCACTGCCGCCCGCAGCGCGAGTCACTTCCCACCGCCGGTGTGCAACCGTGGGCGCCGGTGGGAAAAAAACGCGCATGCAAGGCTCATAAAGATTCACAAATGCTTGCTGCAATGATGAAAACCAACAAGCATGAGCGAATTCGAATGAAGTGCAAAGCGGCGACATGCGGCGGCGGCGGCAACACCAGAGGCGATTAGGCTTACCACCGCAGAGGATATTTGATATACTCGGTTACAACTCAAGAACGGCACCACCTCATGTAGTGTATCACTCCACCAAAGCGCCGGACCCGTGACGTCAGTGTGCGCGCGTTTTGAAAGGGGTTTGCTATGAATGCGTGATATCGTCTGCCTTGTCTCACGCAGTTTGTTTGTCGTCACTGGAGTCATTTATAAGCATATTAAGTCCAAAAAATCACGGGAACGGCTCACGCCATATTTAAAATATTCCCAGTAATGCCCTACTTGCGCCGTGCGGAGAAACATCCGGCTACGGTGATAAGGCACAGCGGCAACTTCCGGTGGCGTTCTTAAGTTGTCACCGAGTATAGGCGCTTCCGTAAGCGGTGGGTATCACACACTTTAAAATGAAAATTTCACCCACAATATCCGCTTTTTTTCTCGCATGCCCCTCTCGTTTGCCCCTCGAGTGACGTTTCAGTGAGCGGTTAGAAGCGGTTGCTGGGGCTACCCGCATCGCGCAAGTGGTCTCCGCGGCTGCGTCGGCGCGCCTGTTGCTTGCGGGGCGCATTTTGCGTTTTCGCGGGGAGAAAACGCTCCGCGCGGCTCACGCTGATACCGATTAAGCTGTAGACGATTAAAGTTCTGACAGAAGCAGACACAGTGCGCCAGCCGTGTATGCATGCCACGCAGTTTGTAGGCAAGGGGCTCGCTCACAGACTCCGTGGCTGGCTGCATCCGCGGCATTGGGCGGCTCGTGTCGCCATTTGCGTTTTATTGGGACCGCATTTCGGCACTTGCGTCTCCCAAAATCTACCTCTACAACTTAAATTTCATGCTTAGTTCTTCATGAAACTTCGTTACATTGAAATTCCGGCAAACGGGACTTCGTTACACGAAAGGTGAAAATACATGGTGTGCATACACTTGAAGTTACGAAAAATTTCGGGGTTCGTTACATCGAGCGTTTCGTTACATTGAAGTTCGTTACATTGAGGTTTAACTGTATTCATAACCTCGGCAAGCATTCTCTTGGATTAGCACAGTGGACAATGCCACTCGCCACTCAGTGCCCCCAAAGAACCTTTGCTTTCCTGACATATGCATTCCCACATTTTAAGGCTTTATCGTGTACGTGTGTCCAGCTAGGCTGAAACAGACCACTGAATGGTAAAGATGTATGTGACAACAAGCCATACTCATCCGGCACTATTTCTCGAAAGAGCAAGGCCGCCACTTCTTGTCTTCGTTGACACTACATGCAGTTGCGGTTCAAACCATGGTATTATAAGAATGGGTTGTTGCTATGCAAGTCAACGCCCTCAAATATGCCTACACCAAGTTTTGAGAGGTTGGCATTTGCTCACCACACCTTGCGCAAGTTGAAACGATTAACTGGTTAAAAAACTTAATTGTGAACAATGGAATAACCCATTGTTCAATGGATTAATCGATCGATTGCCCACACCTAATCAATCAAATAGTAATCGATCGATTAATACTGAGTCAATCACATCCTTACAGCAAGCCATAAGCGGTAAGATGTGGCTCACCTGGCGTTGCTTGTGTACGGGCAGTACGAACAGCTGTGCTTTCCCAGGGGCCTGCTTGAATGGCTGTGCCGGAGGTGCCGGTCAAGGTGCTCCTGTGCAGAGAAGCAGCTGCCGCATATCTTGCAGACCAGGACAGCAGGTACTGAAGCGCCTGCAACAGACCGAAGAGGAAAGGTAGAGTCAGACACCCTAAAAGAACCTGTCCAGCAAAGCATTCTGAAATTTCTTTTGCCGGCGGAGTTTTGTTCTAAAATATATCAATTGCCAGTGTAAAGGCGTGTCACACTTCAACGAATGTTGTGGGTGCTTGAAAAAAAACTGCAAAATGTTTCATTCTGGTTGCACAAGTTCACAAACAAGCTTAGGTCTTCCATGGCTGCAAAAATGGCAATTCTGTTGGTGAGAGCGTTAGAGTTTGTAATTGTAGAGCATACAAATGTGACTGTATAGCTACGACCATTGGTGAGGTCACAGTGGGTAATGGTGATTGTTAGAAATGCATGTTATTTGCTGCCGTGCCTCAGCAAACGTCAGCTCAGCAACAGCTAATGCCATCACACAAAACGTTAGTTATGCTCACATCATGAAGAAAAGTGTCGCGAGCGGAACACTGGTAGTGAGCTGCACATCGAACACGAGTAAACAAAACCACAAGTGCCAATTTTGTAAGCCACATGAAGCCAAGTCGCAGGCCAGGCAAAGCCAACATGAGCACACCATTCCCTTTACAATGACTGCTGTACAAGATACTCCTACAGTATACAGTATGTAAAAGCATTACACTGTATGGTGCAGCGCGTCCACAACGCTATACAGTAAAACCTCACTACAAGACACTCTCAAGGGACCCAAAAAACATCTCTCTTGTAACCAAGGTCTCTTGCATGCAATGTTGCTAACATGGCAAACATAGAAAACCAACCAAACCCCTTACAACCTACACAGAACGATCAGTCAAGGCTGCCTAAAACAGTCGAGGCAGTTGAGGCTGCCTAAACATTACAATATGAGTAATGAACTAAAATCAATAAATTTTTGCTGACAAACAATTAGTAAATCGCAAACACTTAATTTTTTCCGAGAATGATTTGGGTGAGTTACGTTCACCACATACAAAAATTTTGAACACTCAGTGGTTTTAAGGCATGCCCGCAGAATATACAAGGTAATACTTTAAAAAAGCACCAAAGGCTAAGCTTAAAAAAAAAAAAAAAGGCCAAGCATTTATCAGATTATATCAACCGAAAATTTTGATTATTGCTCATTTTAGTTGATAACTAAACTTCCAGCCCTCTTCCAGCTCTCTGCTCCCCAGAACGGACAGAATTTCACCGTACTTTCCTTCGTAGTGTAAGTGTGAGCCTCGAGTTTTTTTTTTTTTCTTTTCTTTCCTGTCTGTGAATTTTGAAAATTAGGTGAGGTCTGTGCATACGGTTACTGTAAATGTACACTTAAACAGGTGACTATCGATGAGTACCTTGAAGTGTTTTCTTTTTTTCGTAGTCTTGCACGTTGGCAGCACTGTCTCCGCGTAGCGGGCGGGCCTATATTTGACATTATTATGAGTATTGTCGATCAGTGTTTCGCGCATGAAGAACTGTGTGTTTCCAAATGTCGATGTGTGCTTTTTTTCTTCAATGTATGTGTTTTCGAAGTGCCTGTTTTGAAGTGTTACTTATTTTGTCAGCTGCATATCCCACCGTTGTTTTTTTTCCACCCTGTATCGGCCCTCAAGGGCCAACAGTATGAATAAATAAATAAATAAATAAATAAATAAATAAATAAATAAATAAATAAAATTACATTTGCAGCCCCTCCTTTATTTAAATTTAAAATGACTGTGTCCGATACAGCGGTCTCACAAAAGTTTACCATGATGACAGTTTGCTTGACTCTATGGTTGCCCGCAGCCCTTGTTACAGAACAGATTTAGTAGAAGCACATTAAATAGAAAAAACATTAACTAAAAGCACACATAAAACATGGCACTGAAATCTTCTGTCTGCAAATTTTAAAGTGACTTAAGAAACAGCAGTACCATCATCTTTTTTGTTCTCTTTTTTGGAGATATGCTTTTTTGATCAAACTGCAGTTATCTGAGAGTGCTACAAACACCTAAGTTCCAAAAAACTGAGAAATCATTTCCAGTACCAATTTAAATGTAATTCCACTAATCGGCTCATCCAAACTCACCCGTGCACAGCCTTATGGTCTAGAAATTTGGGAAACTACACAACATAAAACTGAAACTGATTATTTTAGAGCATGAAAATATTTAGAAATGGCAAGACGTCAATCTGCGCTCAACATGTGGACTTGAAACCTACTGAAAGCCCTGTTTACATTCATTACAAGCTTGGTTTTTGTGGCTGAATTTTGTTTTCTGGTGCTATACTGATAAAACATTTTGTCTTCTGGTGCTATACTGATAAAAATCCCCAACTTCACGTTGTTTTACCAAACAACTGAGCTAACAGCAGGATCAACAGTGCTGAAGAACAAAATAAACATCAAACACACCTGAAAGCAGAAGAGAAGACAGTGTCAAGAAGGTAAGAAAACAGTTCATGGCAAAAGCACAAAGTATGGCCAATAGAAAATGGAGCAGGAAAAGCACGATGGAAAGCAGCAGTGAAAGCTCTGTATGAAATTGCATGCACGTAGGAATATTAGAATTGTGGCACAAGGGCACAAACGACAAAGTGCAAACATGACAGCGTAGTCAATGTGGTGCTGTGAACAAATCCAATTGACAAACGAACAAGCACTTTCAGCTGTTAGTCAGCACTGTGTCACGTCTCCCCTTCGGGTCCTGTTCCAATGCGCTGTACCTGGAGAACAAACAAGCACAAATAGGTCCTCAAGACACCATTACGAAATTGACAAAGGAACAACTCTGCATACAAGACAACGTCACAGTTCATTGTAGTACCACTATGAAACAAGAATTGTGCTATTTGGTCCCCAATTCCTGTATGATGCAGCTCCGGACAGCCAACACAAGGCATAAATGCTTAATTTTAGAGAATTCAAGGAAAACAACCTTTCTCACCTCCACCTTTTTGTTTACAGTGGAACAAGTTTGCTCTCTCTAAGAAAATTCATCATCATCACAATTATCCCGGTCCTGTGCTAACTGCGACCAATTTTTCCCCGCAAACTTCTTGACCTCATCTGCCCATCTAACTTTCTGCCGCCCCCTGCAGCGCTTGCCTTCTCTAGGGATTCACTCTATTACCCTTGATGACCAATGGCTATCTTGCTTTCGCATTGCATGCCCTGCCCACCTCCATTTCTTCTTCATAATTTCTACTAATATGTCCTTAACACGCGTTTCTTCTTTTTCCCACTCCGCTCTCTTCTTGTCCCTTAATGTTACACCTATCATCTTCCACTCAATTGCCCGCTGAGACGTCCTCAATTTAAGTTGAACCCTCTTAGTGAGCCTCCACGTTTCTGCCCCGTAGGTGAGTACCAGAAAGACGCAGCTGTTATACACTTTCTTCTTCAGGGACAATGGTAGACTGCCATTCATTATCTGAAAATGCCTGCCGAATGCACTCCACCCCATTCTAATCCTTCGAATTATTTCTGCCTCATGGTTGGGATCAGGTGTCACTACTATTTAGCATTAAAATTATTTAGCACTAAGGACTATAACGTCGCCTTTTTAGTTACATTCACATCAGACAATAGAAATTTCTACTACTTACAGAGAAACATGCAGAACAGTATACAGCACCAAAAGGTGTTTTTTGCCTTCGACTTGCACATTGTTCACAAGCACAATCAGCAATGAACTACAGTCATTAACTACTTGTTTATACCTTGAAATTTTGTTCTAGGTGGTTGTAGTTGAAAATATAAATTATCAGATAACTTTTAGCGACTTTTGGCACACTGCCTGAATCACTCCATAACTGTCATGTGAATTTCAATCAACGAATATTATATGTATAGGGTTGGAATTGCGCAAACATTGTTTAGGGAACTGCAACAAAAGCTTAGGGCGTCCAATGGCCATTTCTGGGGTGTCCATTGGAGAATGACCAAGTTATCCCACCTGAAAGCAGAATCATAAGCAGTTAGCTTGTATAAAAAGCAAAGCAAACAGTGCAGCTCTTCATAAATTCACAAAGCAAAAGTAACGTACAGTCAAACCCGGCTACAGCAAACTGTAATATGCGCCACGATTATTTCGATATATTCAATACAGTTAAACCTCGTTATAACGAAATTGAAGGGGCGCCGCGATTTGCTCGTTATAGCCAATATTTCGTTATAGACGTAGCCGACATTTACTGCAAATATTATGCATTGTAGTTACCTAAACAAAAAGCGGGCGAAATAGCATCTTGCTGCACGGCGATAGTTAGTAAAGTAAACACATTCCGGAGGTAAAAAGGAAAAGTCACGAACCTACTTTATTGCAGTTCAAAACTCGTATTTCAAACAGACTTGGCTACGAAGAAGTTCGTAATTGGACATTGATAATTGAACATTGATGCACCTTCCCGATGCGAGCGATGGCTCCCTCAGCTGCGGCCGCTACATTCACGCCATCTTCGCCGCCCTCGTGCGCGCTGAAGTAGCGACGCAGCACGTCCACCGCATCTAGTGCCTCCGACGCCGTCCTTAGCGCTTCTTTTTTTAAGCCATGTGCGACAGCGCTGACGATGGACTCTCGGTTGCTCACGATGGTAGACAGCGTAGTCGTCCACATGTCAAAGTCTTTCGCTTTCGCTTCCCGCCTGTCGCACTGGCGTTGTCGGAATCACGCCGGCAGCACGATAAAAGATAAGGCTGAAGACTCTCAAAACCCACGCACACACAACTACGCAGCGACGTCAGCGATACGAACAAGGGAAGGGGGGAGAGGAGAGGAAGGCGATGCAACCGCACGCGCCGTGTGCACTGGGGTTCTTCTCGGGCTCACCGCGGATAGTCCGCGGATTCCCCGAAGCCATAGGGATACGTGGGAAAATCGAACGTCGGACTGCTTCTCGGGGAGCCTGTGGTGAGTCCGACACTGTAAATCGAAGGGCCCCATTGTCTGCATGCCGTGCGCAGCGAAAGGAGGGTGGGGGCTTCGCGGGCGCAGCGTACGCACGACGCGCCAGCCAGCTTCGCGCGCGTGGCGGGAATTTTGAACTGCTAATACAGTTGCCGCGTCACCCACTGTCTCAAATCCGCGTTGCGCACTGTTGTAAAATTAGCTCAAAATTTGATTTCTCAACGAAATTTGTTCGTTATATCCCGTAACGGGGAAATTTTACCCCGTTAAAACGAGGTTTTAAATACATTGGTTTCTATGGGGACTTTCAAGGGAATTACGATTTGCTCGTTATATCCATTATTTCGTTATAGCCCGTCTCGTTATAACGAGGTTTAACTGTAGTTCGATATAGCTGAACCCATCTATAATGAATTTTTTTGTTACGAGTTCGCAATACGCGGGACTTTCCTGCCATTTCTGCATAGAGAAATGAACACATAAAGTACACCATTCCCTTACACAAAACAATCCATTTATTGCAAGTGATAAAGCTACTTTTCACTTTAACAGCCAACTTCGCAAAAAAACGGCGACTCGTTTTGGCGGCGCCAACTAGCACAGCATTCTATACGCAAGACATTGCGTGCACCAGCTTGATTGAGTCCATGCCCTTCAATATCAAAGGAATATATTGGTGGAGGACACTGACTGGCGAAAGTGCTTCATAAGCATCGGACAGTTTTCCCACGCGATATCCTCAGCCTCTGCGGTGCTTTCATCCGCATCAGCTCTCATGACATTCGTGACGATGTCTGCACTCGAGGAGCTCCCAGTGACGACAGACTCGTCGTCAACACTCAGGAAATCCTCGTAAAAGCTCACATCCAGAGCGAGGCTGAAACTTTTCATGGCAAAAAGCTAGAGAAAACACCGTTCTTTCTTACTGTCATAAAATAATTTTGACACAATTAAAGGTCAAGCTAATTCTTCGAATTTATTGCGGTCCAGAAGGCTTAGGATTGGCCTTGAATTTTTTTGCAGCCTGCGCACTTTCGGCATGGCCTAGAAAATTTGACAGAGACTGTACATGTCTACCGACCATCGTGACTAGAAAGAGGGAGAGAAAAAACTTTTAATGAAAGCTGAAGAGAGCAGTCCCACTAACGGTAGTGCTCGCTACTCCAGATGGAGCAGTGAATACAGTGAGATGAAAGATGAACGTCCCACTAACCTACGTTACTTTCGCTGAAAATTCCTCGCACCTCGATACAGTTGGCTACTCCTTTCTTTCTTTTTTTGGACGTGAATTTACCTCGCCATTAGACGCAGCCTTGCCTGACTCGATGATGCCGAGACCCAAATATGCGCATAATGCAATTGCACATGCTGATCTAGCCCGCCAGATCGCCCACGCCAGGTGTGCAACGTCGCATGCAACTCAGAAGGGTCACTATAAGCACAACCGCAATGTGCACTTCCCACTTGGTTTCTTATGCCTGTACTACACGGCTGTTTCAAAGGCCTTCCGAAGGACATTGAACCAATTGTCTTTCGAGTGCCCCATTGTAAGTTACCGTGTAGCACGGGCATTAGACTTCCTGTGCGGGCCCGCCCATTAAAGATTTTTCTCTCTCTAGTCCTCCTGTGGACACCCTCACGCCACTCTGGGCTCTCAGGAAAGCTATTACCCCGTCTTACTGGCCCATACCGCATCACACATATGTTACTCTCATGACCTATGAAACTTCTCCACTCATGCCCTCACCATCATCACTGCATTCAATGTACTAACTCCTTCACGTCTCACGTCTGAAGCCACAGCCCTCCTTGGGCCCAGCTTGCCCCTGAGCTTGTTTTGTACATTGCGCGGTGATGACACTTTCACTGCTGGAGCTTTGTCACAGGCTCTTGTCCCTTCAAGAACTAAATGATGGTGCCAAGCTTTGCCTGTTTCAGCTATGGCCAACAGCTCCTCTTGATTTATTGATTGATCGATTATGCGGTTAAAAGGCGATGAAACGCATTGTAGTGGGGGGCTCCGTATTAATTTTGACCACTTGGGGATCTTTAACGTGCGCCGAAATCTCAAACACACGGGCGTTTTTCGCTTTTCTGCTTTCATCAGAAAAGCGACTGCCACGGTGGGGAGTCGAACCCGCATCAACACCTCCCCTCGTGTAACGGCCACTGCGCTGAACGGGCACAAAGCCGGCACATTTGCTTGAAGAGGGAGAGGACGTCTATTTGAGGTGTTCTAGTGTGCTCTTACTATAACCCTGGATTTCCCTTGGTTGCCTGCGCTTTTTGGAAAACACCCCCGCAGACACACTTCGCGCGTGCAGCCTGTGAGTAGTTCCTTTGCGATCCGAGCCAGAGTCCTACCAGCCAGTGTCCCTGAGGTCGGTTGCCGGGAAGGTCGTGAACAGCGCAGTCTTGGCCCACCTTGAATGGCTCGCAGACCAGCCCGGCATCTTCCGGGAGTAGCAGAGCGGCTTCGGGTGGCACCGCTGCCTGGCTGACTCTCTGGGCAATGTCATCTCCACGCTGGACATGCGGTCAGCCTTCAACAGTCTCCCATGGGGCCATCCTGGAGGCCCGGGACGGCATGGGCGTTGTCGGACGCCTCGGAGGCTACGTCCGGGAGTTCCTGCGCAACCGAACCCCCTGTGCACTTCTTTTCCTTTTCCTTTCCCTCCAACCACAAACAACAACACATCGCAATATGATTGCTATTCTGATTAAGTATAATTATTATACCATCAGTACACACCGAAATCCCAAGGTTTCAAGTGCCAGTATCAAGAACGTAAGCAAAGCATAGAAATTACGTTAGACTTTTACAGGGCTCGACAAATTAGTACTCTGCCCCAAGCTAGTGAGCATCACTTAAAGGAGCACTGAGACAAAATTTCAAAGCTGGGATAACTACGTAAAAGGCGGCCTTTGTATATGGAGATACGTCCCAGCAAGTTTCAACAGTAATCATTCAGTATATCATATTGTAAATTCATTTCAAACTTTGCACGCACCAGAAAGCTCAGAATGGATGCCCAATCGCAATCAGCATCAGCATGATGCTATCTACTCCTTCCTCCTGGCCCTAAACTGCTGACGTGAGGGCCCTGTGACGAGGCTGGCTGTGCCGGCTGTGGTTGACACGCGCAGCTCCAGCGTGTGTATCCCGTCTTTGTTTTGGGACTGAGATCATGCTGCTTGGGCACGTGGAGATGGTGGAGACGCGCACGCATCCAGAGAGGTAGTGCTGCAACAACAACAGCGACGCCACGAGCGCTTTCCCGTCATAGTGGACGCCCTAGTGTTTGTTTTGTCGAAACCAAAACTGACACGAATAAATGAGGCTGCAAATACTTATTCACACTGCAAATGACCATCTGATGTGCCATTCTATGATTAGAGGGCTGGTAGGCACCCAGAACAGCGAAAAAGACGTAACGTGAAAATTTCCGGTCAGCACTCCTTTAAACGCTTCAACTGCTGAAGCAATGCTGCTGGAAATGTAAAAATTTTTGATATTTTTAGAGTTTACATCCTATCATGTGAAACTCATCCTCAGTGAGGCATGTATTAGTTCTACAGCCCGTTTATCCTAGACCAATTTTTGCATCAGCACAGCCCCCACAAACCTCTATATGTACAGGGTCGTCCACTCTTGGTGCAAACACGGCGCAATGTGGCCGTTTAAAGCAAGACATTTACAGCGAGGTGTTAAACACTCGGAATGGTTAGGGCAAACGGAAACAATAATTGACAAACAAACAACTGCACAGTAAAGACTACGGTCCTAGAAGAAACTACAAACGTTCTAGGACAAGCTAAATGTCACTAGCAAAGATAAGAAGAACTGGCTTACAGTTCTTCATGTGCAATGTTAGCTAGGCCCATCCATGGTAGTGTTGTGGGCAGTTTCCCAAATGATTTCCCATTGTAGGGATGCCCAGTGACTGTACAATAGTGTTCCTTGGTCTTGATGCGAGGGCGCAAGAACACCGTAGCACCACTGTCTAGACTAGCAGGCTCCGACGCTTTGTGGTCACCAGTTGTACCGATACCAAGGTTCGGTTGTTGAACCCCGAGACTCGCACTCGAAGCCCCTTAAGAGAGATCCACAGACAAAGGTGAAAAGCAAAGGTTTTGTATTCGAAAGAAAAAGCGGGGTGAGCTAAATGGATCGAAGAGAAAAAAAAACATTGACAGAAACGGAAGATGTGAAGAAAAAGGAGAAGAGACAAAAAGTGCGTGACTGAACCCTACAGAAGGATTGACATATGGGCGAGTTGGTATTGGTTGAACACCTTCGAAAAACCGCGTAAAAACAGAGACACTAGGGGAAGAAAACGACAGCACGATACTGTCAACAGTGTTGGCCTGCCATTTCCTTCCCCTAATGTCTGTGTTTTTACGCTGTTGTTCGAAGATGACTGAGTCCTACACCAGCGCACAGTCCCACGCAAGTTCCAGTTCAGCGACAATAGGGATACACCCGCAAACGCGCGCAAGTCGGAACGGGCTTACATGGGCCGTTTGCATGGGTGGTAGTAGGTGGTCAGTCGTGTTGGTCCTGTTGCACCAGCCTCCACGTTGACTCGAACTGCAAATGGGCCGGCCCTGTGGCGAAGCCCCGGCAGGAACAGGACATGGCATGGCATGGTGCAGACTGCCCGTTGACTCAGGAGGAATGGGCAGTGGTAGGCGCGGTGGCCCCGCCGTGGACCACCCGGTGGTGGGCACTGGCTGGTGGCCCGAGGACCAGG
This sequence comes from Haemaphysalis longicornis, assembly GCA_013339765.2. Classification (NCBI taxonomy): domain Eukaryota; kingdom Metazoa; phylum Arthropoda; class Arachnida; order Ixodida; family Ixodidae; genus Haemaphysalis; species Haemaphysalis longicornis. Next base: position 44,494,916 of record CM023455.1, read on the forward strand.
CACCCCGGCACAAAGCACGGGTGCCTGCTGTGGCGGCAGGTAAGGGTGACCGGTGCCTCACACGGCCCAGTTATCCTGTGGTCGCGGCAATGTTTCAGCGCGGTAGCACGGGCACCATCGATGGGTGTGGGTGACGTTCGGTGCTCTTGAAGTGCACCTTGAGCTTCCGCCGACCAATGGTGGTCCCCGTTGCGTTCTTTCGCCTCGTCTGCTTGAGAGCAATGGCCCGAGCGACAGAGAAAACCAATGTCAATGTTGCCACACTGCACAACAAAAAGGATTGTCAAAGTAAGCACGGGCGCAACGTTTTTTTTTATGTGTGCATTCATCAAAAAGATCGAATGAACATATTCCGGAAAGCCAGGGGTTGTGCTTCTCTGGAATACACTCTGGTGCCCGCTCCTTCCTCTCATTCACTTCTTAAACTGGAAGTTGGCCCCCTTCAACGCTCTCCTATTGGCTAGTCACTTAAGCCACTTCCTGGCGACGAGTGATGTTCTCTGTTCAGCCAGAAATGAGCAAAGCGACGAGTGATTCCCTCCACAGCGAAAAGTAGGTCGTTGCTCGTCGCATTGATCCCCATTTCACAAGCAAAATCACTCCACGCGGTTAGTGCTTAGGGACTCACCTGTTAACATTCATATGAGACTTACAACTTCGTGACCCACGGGCTTAAGAACCATCGTGCACGAATACGAAAAGCTTTACAGGCACATATCAATGTTCACAACCGCCTTAATGGAGACTAGGTGTTGGGCTCCTGCCGCCAGGTGGCCTCAACCCCGGCTGACACCAGGCTGAGTTCAATGGCAGTGCTCCTTCCATGCCTTAAGGTACACTCATCGGTGTTCAGTGTAGTCACATTGACGTGTACCATGGTGTCCCACAGGAGTTCTCCACACTAGTTTGTCCGGCCATCACCACACGCACTGTGGTGTGTGTTGAAGTCTCCACAGAGGAGATGCCGGACTGTGCCGAGGGACACCAGCTGGTCCAGGAAGCCCACGTCCCAAGGCTGGCTGGGGCGCACATACACGCTGCACACACTCACGTCACCACCTGCACCGTCACTGCCACACACTCCTGCACATTGCTGCGCACATACATGGATGCATGCCTCTGGTCGCACCAGGGCAGCACACACACGGCGCTCTTCCAGCCAGCGCGGTCAGGGACGGTCGAGCACCGCATGGGGACCCCCGGCAGTTACTGCCTTGTTGTGGGTGCCCCCACAGCACCAGAACTTCCTCTCGCGGTTGCAGCTCGCCGCGGTCGGCACAGCCGCACCGGCCGTCGGAGCTTGTGTAGCACGAACTCCGTTTGGGTGAAGGGCGCCACGAAGCACAGATACTCTGCTCGAAGACGGCTCGCGGGGGCTTATCTCGATGCCATTGATGTTGGTGGTGACCAAGAGAGTCCCCAGAGCTTCCTCGGTGCTACGTCCGCTGCCACGATGTTGCGACGGTGTTGATTCTGACGTCAAGCACCCCAGGCTGTGCCATCAGCTGCCCTGCGATAGCATCGAGCGCCAGCTGCGCAAGCGTAGCCCCCGGTTCCTTCAGCCCGAAAAGGACTGGGCCTTCGTGCTGTTTATCATTCAAAAAGAGAACCAAAGGTAGAAGCAAGCAATAGCAGTAATCAAGCTACGCGAATAGCAGCCAGCAAGTGATAGCCAAGAGCAGCTTTAGTGGGCGACGAAACGAGCGTAAAGTGAATGGCGACAGTGATGGAGGGATTCAGCGGCAATGTATGCCCACACTACCTATTGACTGTACCAAGTCTTTTCGCTCACCGAAACCACTTCATGGAGTTACTTTTTCAAATCTCCTACGTACGCACCACACTACGCTTTCGGCACAAAAGTACTTTCCCGTGAGCGCTTGTCACGCAGGGCAAGCTTTTTACGAGCACAGAACAAACGCATTCACGGTTTAAATACAGGTTCGCCGCCGGATAAACTCAACCGGCAACATGCCGATAACTCCGGGGGAGAAAAACGAATAAACTCTGAACGGCAATGCAAGCGGTTCGTGCTATTCCCGCTCGCAATCGCTTTGGTACGAGTCCGGTTCGGAAGAAACGAAGACTGTACCAACGTGCACGCCAAGCGTTTTCCATGCCATACCGAACCCCTTCAGAACGATTCCCGATTAAGAACGTAATCGTTTGATAATCGGCTCGTAACGGTCATGTGTAATCCATAGTTAAAACTAAAGAAAGAGTGCCTCTTTTCCCGCGGGCATGCGAAAGGCCCTTCTACTCCTTTGTAGAGACGCTAACATAAATATGCGGCTCCGGTGCAGAGCAGCGCTCCATACCTTTGACGTTCTGTCCGTAGCATGAGGCGGCCAACACATTCACCGCACAGCGCGATCATCACGGAAAACAGGCCACCACTTCTTTCAGACATTGACGGAATCATCGTTAACTGCGTGTCCCGACGATCCTGGGATGAATGAAGTTCACTTGTTTCAAAGCACGAATCGACCAAGCGCAGACGGACTGATGAACGGCGCCGAATAAACAAACACCGCAGCGTTGACGCCTGTCACAAGGACGCTGCCATGGACGCTGCCGGCAAAAGCACAAAAGCAACAAAAGCTGCTAATTCAGATTGAATCCGTCTTATTTTGGTGATATTGGCGCTGCTGTCGCTAAAAAAACAATGACGACGATGATAATAAAAGGCCTCCCCCTTGAATCGGGGTAACGGCATAGTAAATTTAAATTTAGTTAACCCTCGCTTCGGATTCCTTTTTAATTCTGCCCTGCCGCTACCTCTGGCTGGGATGACACTTTATCGACTTCCATGTTTTTGCTTAGTAATACCTACTGCTGACCAGTTAATGCTTCCTTCATCTGCGAAGCCCAGTGCCTCAGGAAGTAGGACTTTGCCCCCAATTCTATCCGGCTGAATCTTTTGGCATTCTATTACTATGTGGTCGATTGTTTCTTTATCCCTGCCACATCCCACACATGTCTTATCCTGTGACGAATATTTGCTCATGTAAGTTCGATTTCTCAAGCAGCCAGCCCGCGCCTCGAAGCTTAAGCAACGCACTACCTTTGTTGCTGTCATAAAAGTTCTTTCCAGATCTCTTGTTTGCTTGCTTTATAAATTCCCCCTTCTTTTCCATCATCTATGTCCATATGAGCGTTTCTGTTTCCTTCACTTGCTTTTTAACTGCCCCCCCCCTTGTTTATTAGCCGCGGTCAGGTTATATTTAGTCGCCAGCTTTCGCGTCCTCTTTCGCCATTGGGTGTCCACACTTTTAAGGTACGTGTACCTTTGCACTCTGGCTGCCCAGTTCTTCTCATCTAAATGTCTAAGCCGCTCCTTAAAACGTATTTTACTTTGCGCTTCCCTCGCCTCAAATGAAGCCCTACCCATATTAAGTGCGAATGCACTTCTTAAGCGAGCCTGAATCGTCCGCCGCCGTCGTCCGTATAGCAACAGCTGCGCGCTCCTCGTCTTCCTCCTCGTCTCCCCTAGCAACGGGGGGAGATGGGCCAACACCACATAGTCTAGGTGGTGTTGGATGGGCGCGCGCTACTCTCCTCCTCCTCTCTCCGCTCAGTGACTGCGGGTGTTGGGCGCCTCCTCTCCACTTCGGGCGGGAGAGCTCTCGCTCGCGTAGCGGGCGCTCCGCATTCCGACGCGTGAGGGCGCTCGTGTAGCCCTCGCCGTAACGGCGGGCGCTACTCTCCTCCTCCTCCCTCCGCTCAGTGACTGCGGGTGTTGGGCGCCTCCTCTCCACTCCAAGATCACGATATCCACCGTAATCGCGCAATCAACAACCGTGCATTCGCACTTACACACTGTCCCCCTCGGGGAAGTGCGAGGGAATTTTTTTACTTTGTACCGCCTCATTTGTAATCCTACTGTGAGCTCCCAGTGCTAATTTGCCGACTGCCTTTTGGTTAACCTCCAGTCCCGCGAGGATATCTGACTTTAAGCATAATACGGCATTAGAGAACGTGAACGCCGGCACCATTACCACTTTCCAGATGCCTCGCACTACCTCGTACTTATTGTATCCCCAAAGTGCTCTATGTTTCATTACTGCTGCGTTTCGTCTCCCTTTCAGGTTGAGCTATAGGTGTTCTTCATGGGCATTCAGGTAGCCTTTTCCTTCACTAAGCCAGAACCCCAAGTATTAACTTATTTACTAATGGTATGGCTTCCTGTTGAATCCTTAGTGGTGCTGTATGAGCTTCCTCGTTAAACACCATTACTCCAGATTTCTGTGGGTTAAAATTTAGGCCTAGGTACGTTGCCTCATCACCACAAATTAGGGTTGCCACCTTTCCCCGCAGAAAAAAAAAACGGCCCGTCAAGGGGGAGGGGGGGGGGGTGCTATAGAGAAGAACAGACGTCACGTTATTTTTTTTTTTTTTTTTGACATACAATCACAATGTCATATATTGTAGCGTTTTCCTACAGAGGAATCCACATAACGTTCGTACTCAAAGTGATCGAGATTTTGGTTATTGCTATTAATGTGCTGCAGCAAAAAGTAACCGCCCTTGCTGACCGGGCCGGCGGCATTTCGTGGTGTTATTCCTCCCTGGTCCCCTTCCATCTGAGGAATCGCGCTCGGCCACATATTTTCTCGGCTTGCGTGTGTTTGCAGAGCTTGTCGACACATTTATCCTGGTAGTGGCTGTATTGACGCTTACAAAAGGACAAAAAAGAAATAGCCGCTGCGCGATGGCCAAAAAACCGGCCAATGTCGGCCGGTTTTAGGTACAGACCGGCAACCGGCCCGCGGTCTAAAAACCGGTCGGGCCGGTCCAAAATCGGTCAGGTGGCAACCCTACCACAAATGTCGGCCACTTTCTGAAGGTCTTCCGCATTATCTGCCAGCAACACTATATCGTCCGCGACCGCGTACATCAATCCCGGAATGCGTTGCTCCACCAACACTCCATTGCTTCGGTACGACAAGTCAAAGCCTAATCCACTCTCCTCCAATCGTCTTTCCATTCGTCTAATGTTAAGTGTGAACAGCAATGGCGAAAGGGGGCACCCCTGTTTTAAACATCTTTGAATGTACACGGGCTCTGTGCATGTACGCCCTTCCCATGTAATATGCGCCTTGTTATCCTCATATATTGCCCATAGCAGCCCTACAAATTCTGACCCAATCCCCTCTTCTTCCAGTATATGCAACCAGAATCCCCTATCTACTTTGTCATAGGCTCCCTATGTCCAGAAACAGTAGCCATGTTGGTCTGCCCTGTGCTGCCGAAATTTCGATGGACTGGGTTAATACGAAAATATTGTCTTCTAAGCGCCGACCCGGCTGAAATCCATTTTGCTGTTCCCCTAAAATACCGTTACTTTCCACCCACTCCAACAACTCGGATTTGATGGCTTGTAAAGCTAATCTATAGAGCACTGACGTGACTAATCGGCCTGTATGAGCTCGCCTTGACCTTCTCTCCCTTGCCATAGATCAAACTCATTCTGCTTTCGCGCCATTGCGTGGGAATCCTCTCAGATTTTATAGCGCGCTCGATGGCTGTATACAAGTGCGCCTTTCCCGCTGGTCCTAAATGGTTGATAATCTCTATTGGGATTCCATCCGGTCCTGTTGCTGTTTTTTTGGGAACATCGTGTTCTGCCTTTTTCCAGTCGAAAAATTCGATATTAAATTTTTCGTCTGTCGCGCTTCTATTGGCCACCTGTGTCCAGTTAGGCGATATCTCGCGTTTTTGGCCAAAAGGCTTTGCAATGACTCCATGTAGATATTTTAATGCGCTGTCCCCCAGGAAAACGTTACCGTCGCCGTCCTGTATCTAAATCTGCAGCTCTTTAGTCGTCGTTCCCAATGCGTTTAAATAGGCAGTTTTAGCATATCGTTACCGTGTTTGCGTTACCGTTTACCGTGTTACCGGAAGCCGCTGGCGAAGGTGAAGCCTGTGCCGGTAAGTTACCGTTCGGTAACTCTCGCGCTGCGCAGTCGACTCCCGCAAACACGGTAAACGGTAGCGTAAACACGGTAACGATATGCCAAAACTCTCCAATGATTCCAGAATTTTTTCGGGGCACTCTTATCCTTCTTACGTATACCTGATGCCCATTTCTCACTCGCACTTTCAATCTTCGCTTGTACTAGTTTTTGCATCTCAAATTTCTTTTCTCGGTACCGGCTCCACCGTAACTGCACCTCTTAATCCTGATATTCCATTTGTTTTGCCTTTCTGTGCAATCTAGAAGCGCCCGTTGTCGCTCTTCAATAGCCAGTTTAATTTTCTTGTCCCACCAGCTTCGCGGTTTCCTTTTACCCCTCCAGCGGTTTTTTTCCTTACTTTGTTTATTTCCTTTTGTATACAACTCACAACCTCGTCATATTCCCACACCTTCGTGGGCTGGGCCCCTACTTCTCTTTCGATGCTATTGACGATGTCTGCTATCTGTTTTTCGCTTAATTTCGGGAACCCAACCTCCGGTGTTTCCTGCCTAGCCCCTCCACTGTCAAATTTCAGGATTATACGCCTGTGGTCGCTGCCCAGGCTGTTTTCTCCTTCTTCATCTCTCATCATTTGGTTCAACCGCTCATACGTGTGCTCTGAGACCAGGCCGTAGTCTATGCAAGACTGTCTATTGCCGCTTTGCCACGTTATTTGCCCGTCGCATATATGCTCCCGGTTAACTATCACCAGTTGCTGTTCTTCACACATATCTAGAACTAGGGCGCCGTTATAGTCCGCATATCCATCTAGACCCTCAATGTGGGCATTTAAGTCTCCTACTAATATCACCTCGCCGGATTCTTTCAATTTCTTTATGTCCTTCCTGAGGCAGTCCACCCACTCTTTATTTTATTCTCTGGCGTCATTTCCTGTCCACAGATAGGCCTCTCCCAGCCGTGTCATTTTTCCACCCACCGTTCCATAAACCCATAAGTGCTCCTTACAGCCCTAGTTCTCCCTTTGCCAATTCCCTTCTCGCCTAATCAACATGCCCACGTTCCCACCTTTCCTCTCTCCCGCTGCCCTGTTGCACCCCAACGTTTATAGAAAAAGTATCTATAAACGTTGGTTACACCTATATTCCCGTTTACTCACGCTAACTGCTCTTTTACCTGCTTACCCCTATTAATTAGGTCACTTCCTACTTCTACAACATTATCGCAAACAAAAAAAAGGAACGAAAAAAACCCAAAAACTTATCGTTTTCGTCTTCCGGGCCGTCACCCACGCTGCCGATGCTGCCAGAAAGAACGGCGGAATTTCTGACCTATCCTTATTTGCACTCCTAGCGCGAATAATTTTTTTGGAATTGTCCGCACTCCTCGAGCTCGATTACAACCATTTTTTTACAATATACTTACTACGAAACTAATTTTAAATCGTACAGCGACTTAACAGACTCCATGAAACGGGCGAGAGGCTCGTCTACGAAGGTTTTCCGCCTACCCTCGAGGTTCTCTGTGGCCGATGCGGAGTTCCAAATGCTCCGCGCGGTGCGTCGCAGGGCTGAGAGAGAGAGAAAGAGAGGGAGAAAAAAAAAAAGAAAAACGTGCTCGTAAAACGCGAACGCTCCACGCGCACAGAGGCACGAACAGCGACATGTGCAGGAATTTGCCCAGCGGGAATGGCAGTTGTTCTGTCCAAAATTAGAACCGCAAAAATCTCTCACGAGGACATGGAGTTTTATTACGGGCACCGCCTACTGCGCTGCACCCTTTCTACTCCATTGCTTTGCGACAGAACCTAGACGTCTCTGAAGATTTCTGCTCCAAAATCACAGCCTTGTCGGCTCCAGTCTTACCTTCCACCCTGATAGCTATGTCTTGAATGCCTATGCAAATGTGAGTCGACGTCATAGACAAGTAGTTGCCGATCCTCTTCCGTAAGCAAACCGTCAGCTATGCAGCTCTGTCGCACCTTGGAGATAAAGCTAAGAGCCAAGAGGAAGAAAATCGTCCTTGTTCATCTAGAGTGGGACTTGACAAACCGGAACGTGCATGCTCCACTGATGACCCCGAATTTACACAGTCCCGCAGCAGCATCGACAATGTGCTTACACCATGTCAACGGCATAAAGAAAAGCCCAGTATCGCATCGCTCTAGCAGTGATTTTTTATTTTAAATCAACCTTTGACTGTGTGGCACAAGAGGCGATAAGGTCAGCAGTGGAATCGGCCGGTAGGCATCGGAGGTCGCATGTATATTGGATACCCAATTACCTATCCGACAGATCTGTCTTTATGTCGACGGACGGCGAAACGGCCTCTCAAAATGTCACGCGAGGTGTCCCGCAGGGCGGTATTTTAAGCCCAACCCTATTAAAATCAGCTTCATAGGAAGTGAGAAGCGCGTGACACACACTGTTTGAAATATCGCTCTGTGCATGCGGATCATAGCTGCATCTGGACGGCCGTGAGCTCACCATCAAAATGACATCAATTCAATAACGAACCTATGATCAAGACGCGGCCTCGAAATCTCGGCTAGGAAATTTGCGGCAATAGGCTTTACCAGCTTGATGTCTCCCGCTATCATCTTTCAGCGGCAGGGGTCTTCATACCCTTTGTGGACTCGCACCGATTCCTGGGAGTAACACTTTATAAGTCGATGACGGGGTCCCCACACGTTCGTCTCCTGAAGAAGAAGCGCGGCTCCTTTGCTAAGGTGTTACGCATACTAACCAGTGGGTCAGGAGGCTGACCTGTTGGGCTTCTCCTACATCCCTATACACAGCACTCTGTGAGGGACTGCTCCGATACAGCCTCCCAGCACTCGTTCCCTTTCCAAGACGAACACGAGGCCGTTAGAAAGTATGCAGGCCCAAGCTCTGAAGTTTTGTCTTGCCCTTCCCAAGACAGCTCCTACGCTGGGGACCCTAGAGGTCTAGGCGCTTCTCATTCAGTGTACCGGTTAAAGAGGAGCAGCTTCGTACACATCTGGTCACCCGCTGAGTTCTAGATTCGCCTTAGGGATACAAGACACTGTACCTCTTAGTGTCAGAAGTACCCTGCGCCGCTTCATTTGATAATGATGATTAGAGGCCCTCCCTTTGTATCGGAACGTCGGTTGTCACCAACCGACTTGCCTGTGTTATTCTACTTATTTGCCCTACCCTTAACAAACCTGACGGGTTTGCCTCCCTTCCCCCGGTTTCAAACTCCCATCGCTTCCTCCCCCACCCCCCTTCCTGCTCTCGCACACCTGTTTACCTAATTGCTCTGCGCCTTCCTTGCCTCAAACGACGCCAGCCCATATCCCCCTGTACCGCTTCATTCGTCGTTTTGCGATGGGCTCCTAGGGCCCTCTGATATACCTCCAAGGCCGCCTGGGTCTCTGACTTATGCATACAACCAAATTTCCGAAAGTCAATCCTGGTACAATGACCCCCTTCCAGACTCCCCTTAACGCTTCGTATTTGTTGTAGCACCACACTGCTCTATGTTTCATTATAGTCGCGTTCCGTCTTCCTTTTGTTGTAAGGTGGGCCTCATGCGCATGTGTGCACTACTAAATATTTATACTCTTTTAACCGTGGTATTTCAACTTTTCGAACTGATACCGATTTGTGCTCTGTTTCGTCGCTAAAGACCATGATCCCTAATTTTTCTCTGCTAAACGATAGCCCAAGCTGCGTCGCTTCCCCTCCGCATATATCCATCTGCCCTGCATACCTATCCGGTCACCCGCCATCAACAATGTGTCCCCTGCATACATTAATGCTGGAATTCCGCGTTCCACCACCTGTCCGTTTTTAATGTATGACAAATCGAATCCCAGCCTACTGCCCTCTAGCTTCCTTTCTAAACCGGCCGTGTAGATCATGAACAGCAGTGGAGAAAGAGGACACCCTTGTTTCAAACCCTTGTATAGGTATATACCGGCCTATTGTATGCTACCCTCTTCCACACTATTTGCACCTGGTTATCCCGGTACAGTTCCCTGACTAAGTTAATAAATTCTGTCCCCACGCCCTCGTCCTCCAGGATATTTCACAGCTGCTCGCCGTCTACGTTGTCATACGCCCCTTTAATGTCCAGAAAGGCTAACCACAAAAGTCGGTCTTGCATCTTCACCACCTCTATGCATTGGCTTACTACTAATAGGTTGTCATCTAGTCTTCTGTCCTTTTGAAATCCATTTTGGAGGTCCTCTATCACCCTATTCTCTTCTACCCACTGCTCTAGTTCAAATTTCACTGCTTGCATACCTGTATAGCATAGATGTGACGGTGACTGGCCTATAAGAACTCGGTTTAGTCTTGTCACCTTCGCCCTTATAGATTAAGCTCACCCTGTTAGTGTGTCACGTGTCCGGTATTCCGGTATCTCCCGCCCTAAATGTACTCCCCCTGGTGGCTTGTCACCACAATGCCGGACATCAGCAGTAAATCCAGATTGCCCTAAAGTACTTTACTCTAGAGCACATTTGGAATTGATACCCTAACTAAGAGCATATATATTTACATCGATGCATCGGTGACGGCCACCTCATCTATTACTTGTATTTACTGGGCGAGGTGCGCATGCAAACAACCATGTGAGTGCGCCGTCACTGGTTACGTCGGGCTCCGCGGGATGGCGCTACTTGTCCGTGCTAAGCACATAACTGTGTCGCCCGTTACAAACTGTACCTCACCGAACGCAAAGTATTGCCTCGAGACCACTGTGAGTGCGATTCATAACATCTCTGTTGACAGACACCACCGTTGATAATCGAGTTGACCGCAATGAATTCCTGTTCAGGCACCACCAAGTTTCCTGGGCCAAATATAAAATTTCCCCACTCTCTGGTCCATAGCCCATTCACGAGCCTTGCTTCTCCCCTCTTCTTTCTATTTATTGTTTCAGAAGGGCGTGAGGAAGAGTACTGTAGCTTGTACTGAAGGGTCAGGCGCGCATTACATCTTCGTTTTAATGTAGGGCGCTTACAGGGCAATGCCCTGGGCGCGGCCATGTTGGCCGGCGTGACGTATTTCGGCGTGGCCCGCCTTTTAAAACGCGTTTCTCCGTGGCTTTCACTGGTGTTCGCGCGCATAGGAAACTGCCGGCGAGGCTCTACGGGCGAATTGGACATTTTTTGTAGCGTAAGCTACACTGGCCGAGGTTGAGCAGTTTCGCGTGGGCCGTGAAGGGCCGTTCTGCGCAAGCGCGAGGAGCATTGGATTGGTTTGGATCGGATCAGATTGGCTTGGATTGGCTTGGATTGGCTTGGATTGGCTTGGATTAAATGGGATTGTGTTGGATTGAAATCCAATCCAATTAGAGTACGGGTGTGTAAACAATTGGGTCTGCACATTTGCTGGTCTGCGCATTCCAGAGGAGTGACGTCATAGCCGCGGCAGACGCATTGGCGCCGGCGCGTGCTTAGCTGTGCGCCTCCATTGCGCAGTAGCTAAGTCTGACGCTGCGCAGGAGCCGCTTGGTAGCCGTTTCGCGTGGCTCCTGGAGAGCCGTGCTAGGGTGGCTAGCCACCATAGCCGTGCTGCGCATGCGCGAGGAGCAGTGACCATAGGTCGGCGTACTCACTCATGAGTATACTCATTTGTACTCATTTGCACCCAAACTCACGAGTGAGTATGATGATGGGTGAGTACACACCCAGTTTAAAAAAAAGTGAGTACGATGACGAGTGAGTACAGGGGTAAGTCCACTACTCGTGAGTACAGTAGTACACTACTCATGACCGTGAGTACTCATGAGTAAAGTATTCATAAGTATGAGTACTCATGAGTATGATTACTCATTAGTGCACAGTACTCATGAGTACACAGTACTCATAAGTACTACTCATGAGTATACAGTATTCGTGAGTACAATACTCATGAATGCTGTATTTTCGAGTGCTTGCACTCGCGAGTATATGCACTTGTGAGTACAGTAGTGCAGACAATTTCTATCACGAACTCGAGTCTGGACGCACGTCTACGAGTCGCAAACATTTAGCGGTGCCGCTGTGCTGCTTAACTCTCATGGATGGTAAAATGAGACAACCAAAAGTGCGCCTTACTCATTTCCCTGTCCCTGTTCGGTGCTGTTAGTGTTTTTCGGGGGTCACGGTGAAAAGGGAAAAACGAGGGGGTGAGGTCCCGGCGGGAAGTGCAGCCGCCGTGACTCTGTTTCATCGGCACGTGTTGATCGGCGGAGTTATTTTTGTTTACAAATACGCGGCCTGGGAAGACGTAGCTGCTTCGTTCCACTTGCTCCGTTCAAGTTGCTTTAGGGGAGGCGGCGGGGGCTGCTAACAATGCAGGCACTACGCGCACCTAAGTCGCTCTTTTCCGTCTTCAGCAGTTTCCGTAGACGCATGTCACTCTGTCTGGTCGTTTCGTGTGCCGAACCGCGCATTTCGATAGTCGCAGTTAATTTACGTGATTCGCGTCAAATCGACTGCGTGGTTTGTGTCACCGAAATTGTCCGCGCATTCAAGCGATATTTTGGCTGATGTACGTGCGCCCACATGGTTTTATTAGACTCCCGTTTTGAATTTTTTGCTTAGGTTCGGTAGGACTATGGTCTCGTGCAGTCCATTTACAAGTGGGCATATAGACCCACCGGGCAGGCGCGGCGGTGTAATTTGCCCATGCATTGGAAATAAAATAAACAAGTACACCGAAGCACGTTTGTGGGTTGTTAATCGGACATCATAATGCCTAGTTGAACGCGTGCGACGCCTTGTTTAGCCTCGCATATTTTGTCGAAGAGCTCTGGCATCTTGCCGCTGGAGGAGTGTTTTGCATTCGAATGGCTTTGCTTTTGAATGGCAACCCGATGCGCCGCTTCTAGTTTATGCCACCGTGTAATGAGAAATCAGATGACGACGGTGAATTTGGGTGGTTGTTCTTCCTCTACCTTCATTTGCTATTTACTGGCGGGGTGACCACCCCTCGCTTGCAACTACTGCCGAGTTTGGGTTCGCACTGTGGAAGGCATTATGAAGGGGCCGTTATTATATGGTGAACGACAACGCCAGAAGTTGGGGTTTTTTTCAAGCTCGCGTCTTGGAACGTCTCGTAAAAGATGTTGCTTGCCCATAAAGACGCCACCGCATTTTTAAATCTATATCTGTCAGCTTCGTCAGCGCTGCTCGAGACAAGATCTGCAGACTTCCACTGTGCAACCAACCCACCAGCACTGCAATAAAGCGACGTCAGTGCATCCTATCACGCCTCCAAAAAACGCGTCTGCACACTTTGTTTTTGAGTTCACAAAGCACGCGAGAACAATTGGCCAGTGCTGTAACAGCTGCCAAGCACAGGCAGCAACTGGGTGCACTGCGGCCCTCGACTGCGAGCGGTACCTGCTCGCAGTCGAGCAGTTGACATTGCAACTTATATCCCGCCCCGCTGTATACATGGCAGCTTCCTGCCCCGTACGTTTTTCTTGCAGTACTTGCAGCGACAGGTCACGTTGCAAAAATACTTGTGCCGATGTAATCATAGTGGTCCTTGAAACTCTCTGGCATACCAAAACTTTGCGCTATCACTAGGTCGTCCGCTGAGCGCGTGTTGCAGGCAGCCTTAGCTGGGGTTACAAACAATCGTCAGAGCAACACTTTCTCACTGACCTCCATGGCCCGTATCCGCATACTGCGCATACCTCGAATTTTGAGCCTTTTATACCGGGGTGACCACTGTTTCCTTGTTTTTGTTACAACTCCTCCTCCTCCGGATATTTGTGCCGTCACCTCCTCCCGCTCAAAAGAACACCACCTAATAGAACACAAGACCACGTTAATCGTGCAATGATCACTTATCGTTTTTCGGCTTCAATAATGTCATTTAATATCACTGGTCATGTTTGACAGGGTGTCAGAGGAGTAATTTTGAAGTCGCAGAAAGAGTGCTCACCAATCAGTCACTCGGAAGGACTGCTTGCCTAGCAGGTGTTGCGAAGACCTACCGAGGATGATGCAACATTGCATGATGCAACATTGCGTCAGCTGTACCACTTCACATGATGCAACATTGCGTTAACCATAACTGAGGCTGGATGTAGACGATACGGTCGACGGAACATCGTGTCCTACTATTATTTATTCCCTACAGCGTGCATCCAGGCTTGGCTTGACCTCGCAAGACCGATGAAAACTTATTCTCACTTATAAAATAATTTTCTACACGATATTGAAATCAAATGATTGAAATGCAATCGCAGAAAGAAACACAAGCTGACGAAAGTTAAACGACACGATGTGCCTGGAGAGCGCTAAAATATTTGGAAACTTCGGTCCCTTGTTCAAGGTTACCGTTGTCTAAATAAGCATTGGCGGAGTTTATTTGCACTGCACCAAACGGTAACGATGATATTTGTAACAATGATATTTAAAGATGATAACGATGATATCTGTGTAACGATGACATTTACCTCCTTGCATAATTGGCCAAATTAATAGAAACATTGTTGAATACGATAAAATGTTAGTGCAGATTATGTACAAGGAAATACAGGTGAGTACAGATTGAGTAGAAGTGAGTACTGTCAGTAAGCTCCGATGATTCGGAGAATTTCATCCCACCGAGAAACGAAAACGGACGAGAAAAGCTGCCGCCGCAAGACACGCAGAAAACCGCATTTTACGGCCACGGCTGCGCCGAGAAGCCCCGATTCTCACAAGAGCACGACGCGCCCCAGACTTGGGTGCTTTATTCCTGAGAACACGAGGAGACGCCAGACGCAACGCGAGTGCTTACGTTCCGTTTCGTTCTCTCCCGTGCACGCGCCTTCGCGTAGCGCGTCGCCCTACGACAGTACACGGTGTAAGACTTTTTCTTCCCGTGCTCCTTTGTCCCGATGTATATGTAACCTCAGTATTTCTAATTAGTTAAGCATTTAAAGATCCTGCCTGTTTAGCCTTTCATTAGAGCCACGACCTAGCTCACATGGCGCAGTCGACAGGATCAGGATTTGAGGCCACGGGAGGATGAACGGGCGAACAGATAAACGACGCGGATGAACCGCACCACGACTACGAGAGTGCGCCACGCAGACGTGGGGCACCGACGGAGCCCACGTCAACGGTGTGAGACCCACTGCTGACTCCAGCGGAATGCTAGGTCCCATGTTCAACGACGAAACGGCAGTTTGCGAGCCCACGACGATTACGAGGGCTGCCCTGCTCTGGTCGTAAGGACGACATCGTCTCTGCGTCTTCTAGTGGACAACGGGCAACGTCGCCAGCTCTCCAAACGAACGAATGTGCCAACGATATTTCAGGCTACCTACGACGACAATCGGCAGATGAACTTGCAGGCTTGTTCGTGAAAAGGATGCTGCGTGAAGAACGAGAAAGTTTTCTGAGACAACTGGCGAGAGTTTGCCACACTTTTGCTACAGTGCCTGAACTGCACGAGATCCGGACACAGGCAGCATGCACGACGGCGCGCACACGAACGAGACGACGTATGCAAAACTGTGATTGCCTGCTCGCTAGACCTCTCCCAGGTAATGGCGAGATCCCGAACACACGCTGCTGTGACACCGGGCCAATCGACGAGCTACATCGCCCGCGCGCGGGTCATTCCAGCAATGAGCAACGAGGCGCGCAACGTACGCAATTCAAACGAGCCAGAAACCACCACGTGCCTGGCACCCGCTCTTCCGGTCCAGACGTACACTATCGAAATGCTGAAAGCGCGGAACGCAACGAGGTCAGTACGTACAGTTTCCGCGCGTTCTGTCCCGGCCCGGGTCCGCGCAATCAACGACATCGCATCCGGATTGGTGGATAGGCCACGACGAGTGAGACGGACGGCGCAAGGAACGGACCATACGTGGTGAATGACAGCAGACCAATGTTTGGGGAGTTTCCCAGGAAAAACGTGATGCACAACGCACGAAACGCACCAGAGGTGACGAACGACATCCAACTTGGACCGGTGGAGCTGACCACGGCGAACGAAATGCAAAGCGCACGGAACGCGACCAAGCCAGCACACACGCAGGAAACCGCTTTTTGCGACATCCTCAGCTCCCAATGCTGCTATCCGGACTTGGACAGTGAATGTCATAACCGCAGAAATCAACCTTGCCACAAGCAACAAATTACACAGCGCACGCGATTCAACCCTACCGGAACGTACGAGCTCTCCGGCACCCATTGCTCCAACCCGAGTCCAGCGAACGAACGAAATTACACTCGTGCAAGTAGTTCCGTCAACGAGCAACGAAACGGCCAGAGCTTGTGGCACGTCCTAGACGGAACGTACAAGATCACCCGCACCCGCTGCTCCGATCGAGACACACACGACAAACCCCATTTCGTACAAGAGGACGCTACCGCGAGCAAGCGGACTCAGGACAAACGGAACGCTTTCAAGCCTGCTTGTACGGAAGAGAAAGCGATTTTAGCATTCTCGAAACAACGGGCAAAAGAGGAGAGCTGGAGCGACGACACGGACACGGCAAGAACGCCATCGAATGAGCCCGATCCAGACGAAGGCATCGAACGTCCTACCGATGAAGTGACGCTTACGACGCCGAGGAATGTGGGCCGAACGGACGAGACGTACTACGCCCGCTTCCCCACCACAACGGTTTCACTTTCGAAGCAACCACGGCGAAAGCGAGCACGTGGAACCGCAGTAATTTTGAGCGATCCGCCACGCCACCCTACAACACCACGCCACCGCACGGTAAACGAAAAGCCAAGCGCCTCCCTCACCAAACGCAACGCACACCTCAATCGAAGCAACGTCCTCAACGCGCCGAACTGCTATGTCCATGCAAACCGCAGCTTGCCAGCGGACAAAACCGCCGTCTACGATCTCACATGCATCAAGAACGGCACGAGCTACAGGAGAGAGAGAGAGAGAGAGAGAGGAGATGAAGACTGAGGAGGGAGGAGAGAGAGAGAGAACTGAGAGAGTAAGAGAGAGAGGAGGAGAGAGAGAGAGAGAGAGAGAGAGAGAGAAGAGAGAGAGAGAACTTTATTCTGTTGAGCCCCTTGCGGGAGGCCCAGCAGCCAAGGCGTTGGGAGTCTCAGCGGTGGGCCTCAGCCGGTGCCTATGCTTGCCAAGCTCCCTCACCTCAGCGACCCGTGTGAGAACGGCGAAGTCCCCCGGGTCCCGCACGCCCCGACACCCCGGTGCCCTCGTGAGGGCGGGCCACCGGTGCCGGCGCGTCCAGAGCCAGGCGGACCAGCCACAGTTGGATCCCCGGGTCGTTGCTGCGCAGAGCTGTCTCCCAGTCCTGATGACTCTTTATGAAAGTCGGTGGTGCCTTCGGGCAAGCCCAGATTATGTGTGGGAGTGTGGCTTCATCAATTTTGCATCTTGGACATTGGTCGGTATAAGTCTCTGGGTATATGCGGCTGAACAGTTTGGGGTGAGGGTATGTATTCGTTTGTATGAGTCTGAGTGTGGTAGTCTGTTGTAGGGTAAACTGGAGGGAGGGGTTAGGATATTGTTGACGAGTTTCGCGGTAGTAGTGAAGAACGTCGCTGTATGTGAGCAGCGGGTGGCAGTGCAAGTCGGGAGAGACGGATCGATCGACTGGGTCCTGGTTCGTGCATTCACAAGCCCAATCGTGTGCCGCCTCATTGCCCTCCAGCCCAGCATGTGCCGGTGCCCATATGAGGTTGATTTGCGGAAGTGGGTGCATACCAGGAATCGTCCGTAAAAGTGCTAGCGTGTGAAGGCTTCCCAGGCCGTTCGATATAGCGCGATAGGCGTCCTGGCTGTGCGTGACGGTGGTTCCTGGGGTTCCGGAGGCCGTTATCCGCACTATGGCCAGCGCAATGGGGCATTCCTCAGCAGCCGCTATATTCGGCGTTGGAACGGTGCAGGCCGTGAAGCTGGTCTCTGGATAGTTGCAGGCGACCGCGCAGCAGCTGGGTCGTTGGGCGTACGGCGTAGCGTCAGTGTACCATACGGTGGACTGCTGGCGGAGTGTTTTTGTTAGCTGCCGAACTCGTGCTTGCCTTCTCTCTGGATGTAGATCCGGGTTCATGTTGCGAGGTAGCGGGGTCGCGTGTATGGCTGCTTGAACAGTTGTCGGTAAGGAGCGAACGTCAGGGGTTCGTAGCGGTATGGTGATCCCCAAACGCGTGAGAAGCGTGCGACCTCCAGATTTCGCTAGACGCTGAATGTGCGCTGTACGCACTGCTTCTGTAATTTCAGCAATCGTATTGTGAGCTCCAAGAGCTGAGAATAACGCCGTGGTAGTGGTGGGAGGGAGTCCAAGGGCCTGTTTACAAGCTTTGAGGAGCATCGACTTTCTGTGTCTCCAGCTTTGAGAGTTCAAGGTAGGGTAGCGCGTACGCAAATTTCGCAACTATAAATGTGCGCACCAGTCGGAGAAGTGTCGACTCAGGCATTCCCTGGCGCCGGTTGGCCACCCGGGCAAGCATTCGCCCTACCTGCTGGGAGAAGTGTGACAGGGTCTCAATCGTAGTCGTGTTACGCCCGTTGGCCTGGATGGTCAGACCAAGTATACGGAGTGTATCCACTCTGGGAATGGGATGCCCTCGGGCTGTATATACTTGGATGAGTTGCGATCCCGAAGGTTGGCGTCGTCCAGGATGTATGGTAAGCAATGCCGATTTTTGTGGCGAGCAGGTAAGTCCTTTAACTGTTACCAGATTTTCAATTGCGAGCATGCCCTTCTGAAGCGCCTCCTGGATACTGCCATCCGAGCCCCCGCCATCCATAGAGTGATATCATCAGCGTAGAGGCTGTGCCGGAGCTGCTGGATACGCTGGAGTGCTGGAGGTATGTCTCGCAGAGCTAGGTTAAATAAGAAAGGAGATAGCACAGATCCTTGCGGTGTTCCCCTAGCACCCAGTGACATAACGTCAGACCTAAGATCTCCCAAGGTTATGCACGCTGTGCGACCAGTGAGAAATGCTTGAACATAATTGAAGGTGCGGAGGCCGACATTGATGTCAGTGAGTCCTTGGTAGATGGTGGCGTGGTGAACATTGTAAAACCAGCAGTGGTATTCTTTCTGCCAAGAGCTAGGCAATCAGCTCACTACTCGCAAGGCGTGGAACATCCTTCGACACCTGCTCAACGAAAACACCACCAAGACGGCGAGCTACAGGAACACGATCGCCTGCGGAAGCGACGCGACTGACGCAACGCCATAAACGCTGTCAAGTTCAGGGCAGACGAGGTGATTACAACGGCACACACTTAAAAAAAAACAAGCCGATTTGATATTCACCGAACCTCATCGAGACAAATGCCCTGTAACGAAGTTTCTAGTATCCAAGACAACAACAACAACAAAAAAATAGCAGTGGCTTAGCTCCGCTATGCCAGGATATACGTAGCGTGAGCAGGTGTTCAGCTGGTTATTCTTAGGTTTCCTGGTTTTCCAGGGTTAGCTGATTATCATGCTTACTGCTGCTAAAACGATTTGCAATCCAATCCAATCTAGTCCGGTCCAGTCCAGTACAGTCTAGTCACTGCTCCTCGCGCATGCGCAGCACGGCACTCCAGGACCCACGCGAAACGGCTATCAAACGGCTCCGCGCAGCGTCAGACTTGGCTACTGCGCAACGGAGGCGCAGAGCTGGGCACGCGCCGGCGCCAGTGCGTCTGCCGCGGCTATGACGTCACTCCTCTGGAATGCGCAGGCGAATGTGCAGACCCAATTCCCTACACACCCGTACTCCAATTAGATTGGATCAATACAATCCAATTTAATCCAATTCAAATCCAATCCAAAGCCAATCCAAGCCAATCTAATCGAAGCCAAGCCAATTCAATCCAATCAAATGCTCCTCGCGCGTGCCCAGCACGGCCCTTCAAGGTCCACGCGAAACTGCTCAACCTCTGCCAGTGTAACTTACGCTACAAAACAAACGCCAGCATCGAGCAACTGCGAATAAGCAAATAGTGATCTGGATACGAATGGACGTCAATCTAAGCGGGCACTTAATTGTGCCTGGGGGTATTGAGTACTGAGTTGAGTATTCGTGAGTAGTACAAATTGAGTACTCATGAATGCAGATTGAGTACTGATGAGTACTGATGAGTATAGATTGAGTACTCGTGAGTATAGAAGATTGAGTACTCGTGAGTACAGATTCAGTACTCATGATTACAGATTGAGTACTCATGAGTACAGATTGAGTAGGAATACTCGTGAGGACAAATGAGTTTGAGTAGAAGTGAGTAAGATTTCAAATGAGTATGGGATGAGTGAGTATGAGTGATTCTGACAGTAGACGAGCTTTTTGAGTCTGAGTTTGATTGAGTACAGCGTTAATGAAAAAATGTGATTGAGTTTGAGTGAGTTTTTTGTTTTGACGATCTATGGCAGTGACTGTACTGGACTGGACTGGACCGGACTGGATTGCATTGGATCGAATTGAATTGGATTGGATTGGAAATCGTTTTAGCGGCAGTAAGCATGATAATGAGCTAATGCTAGACAACCAGGAAACCTAGGAATAACCAGCTGAACCTTACTTCGATTACGCTACGTACATCCTGGCGTAGCCGAGCTAAGCCACTGCTAATTTTTGGAGTGTTGCTATGAATGGGGGCTTGGCGTTCAACTAGGTAGGGTGTGCAATCAGTGATTACTTTGTCAGAGATAAATTAGTCTCTGGGAGGGACAGCTCAAAGAATTGGACGGCAATAAAAAAGGTAATGCTCTGGGTATTCTGGTTTTTTGCACGCCATTCCAGCATCTGTTGATGCCGCTCCGGATCTGCTAAATGCAAGTTTAATTTAGGATGAATGCATCACAGGGCGTAAATACCCCGCACATTGGCGGACAGGCAGAGGATTGAGTTTTATGGCAATTTTAAGTGCTTAAATTCCGGTCTATCCAGGATAAAGTTGGATCGGCCAATGAGTAGAAAATACTGTCGAGCGGCATTGCTTCCATGTAACAACAACAACAAAAAAAATGAGCGGAGGTAAAGCAATCAGAAACAAGAAAGCCTCTTTCTTAAGAGAGATGTGCTTGAAACACAAAGCCGCTTATACGGTGTCAGAATGGCGCCTAACAAAAACTGCAAACACGCAATTAAACCTTAGCACGTTTATCTTGGGACACGAGAAAACCGGCATTATATACCAAATCCTGGCCAACAGAAACATACTGCATACAGTTGCTCCAGCAAAAATAGACAATTCTTCACCGCCCCGTTTTATCTGTCTGCGTGCTTTCGCAGTCACTCGGCTTCTGATCGAACAAGACGCAGCGATTTTCTGCTGAGACTGGGGGATGGTAGCCTGGCGTTACCACTCCTTTTTTGGAAAAGAGGTCGTATCAAAGTTTTCCTCTTTAGGGGACCAAATACACCCTTTTCTTCGTAGCTGTTTGCTAATGAAACTAGCGACAGCCCTGCAAATTTTTGTTGTTTCATCTTTTACTATTTCAGACACAGGGACAGTGGTTTTCTGCGTGAATTAGTCGCAGATTCCCGTTTTTTTTCACGGCCGGGTTTTTTTAAGGAGGACCTCACCAATGTTTCTCTCAAGCGCCTTACTAAAGAGCTAACCGAATCCCTGTTTCCTGAACCAATTTGTACCGATTCAGGTACCGTGAGAGCACCGTCTGCGACGTTTTAAAGAGTGCGAAGAAAATTACAGCACCAGGAGCCGCAAAGACGTTTCTTTAGGCTCTACACAGACACCCTTGAAGCAATGAGATGGGAAGAGATAAGGAAACTTTTACAGCGGAGATTACGTGCTTTTCGGGAAGAATCCCGAAAGTGTGGAGAATGTTTTCCTCGCTTGCTGGGACGCAGCAGTTTTGGGACGTCCTTCAAAGAACTATCGTAAAGGACTTGTCACTAACAGCCGACGAATTTTGGTATCTTACAGTGAAAGCGCGCGGTATTCCATGAGACTTGCCTTTTAAAGACGATAGTCTTCCTTGCGCTACTTAAACACAGAAATTTTGGTCTGTCCGTATGTCTGTCTGTCGGTCGGTCGGTCTGTCCGTCTGTCTGTCTGTAACTCGATTCAGCTATCCGGCCAAAGTAAAACGCTTACAGCGCAATAGTCTTATATACTCACAGCCAAATGTAAACGTCTAAGCCCGGCTTATATGTTCATACTTGTCAACTTTGTTGAACAAGAACAAAACATTACGCAAATATAAGTCAGGAAATTAGTACACAAGGGATATTTACAGTGTTCCTTTATTAAAAATTCCTGGATGCTAGGTTTTTCGTTAACAAATGATATTCTACATCTACTGCAAAACAGCGCGTACCGCCTGCTGTTGCCCGCGCCACCTCCTGGCGGCATATGAGAAATCACGCGGCAACAGTGAAGTAAGGTTCCACTAGCTAGGTTTCACGTTCTGCTTGGAACGCACGTGGAGCACGGCAACGCGGTTACTATAAACCTTGAAGTCGGCCGCCTCGATTCACGCGTGTCTCCGCCACACTGCAGCGCTGGCATCGAGGAACCCCGCATGTAACAGTGAAACGCGGTAAACTTAAATCTCCTTGAGCAAACCTTAATGTGTTTACCTTGGGATGAGCGCGACGGAACAGGAACAGCATGAGAGGTGAGCGGGAAAGCGAAGGGGGGCATTTCCTTGGCAAATGTCTACAAAGACGACATGTCTTTTGACGACATTTGCAGCGAAAGGAGCAGATACGCGGCCAATTTTTTTTCACGTTTGCGCGGAATATGGCGTAGCAGAATGCGTGTTCGTCACAATTCTGTTGTCGCGAGGTTTCTAAATAGTTAATTTGTTAAAGGCGGATGTAGTCTTCCAGAAGCAGTGAAGAATGATCATTGTGACCAAGAATTTTTGCGTTTGTTGAATGAGCTGCGTGCAAGTCCCTGCCGGCTAAACATTCGGCAAAGGTTTGTTGTCCTCAAGCTCAAAGGTTGATTTTGTAAAGCGTGTTGTTGGCAACATAGGCAGTAAAGAAAAACAAGTGCCGGAATAGTGCAATCGGAAAGACGTCGGCTCCATAACGCGAGGGACACACGTTCGATTCCGGTCACGGGAATCGCCTTTTTTTCTTCGCTTATCATCCCCATCGTTATGTGAAGCCAATCGTGTAAAGTTAGCTTTTCTACAGCGCGTCTTGGCGGTACATCAAACCCCATCAATGATGCATAGAAATCTTCGCTTTATAACACACTCCGCCACTACTGTGGAGACGTGGATTCCAATTTAGCCGGCCACACCCACGTTTTTTTAGCCTTTGCAGCGGCAGCCATTTTCTTGAGGGGACAGCAACTTCTTCACCCCTAATAGCCAGAAAAACAACGGTTTTTTTTGGCAGGATGGGGCATTCCAGGATTTCGCCTTAAAAGTACGGTTGATTTACCCACATCAGCGCGCAGAAAAGCCTGCATGAGTGCATTATTTCTCACCGACTAGTGTGTTTTACACTCGTTTTTGTTACGGTGTGCGTGCCACATGAAAAAAGAAGATGAAGACGAAACTAATGACGCCATTTGGCTGTTGTCTCTGTCAGTCCAGTTCGTTGGAAATATCAGCGTGAACTGCCTCAACGCTCTCGAATATGGCCGCGACTTTATCGCGCTCTCATCCATCCCCCGGCATCAGTGGACCAAGAGGTCAAGCGCCGTCTGCGGTCCCAACGACCGGAATGGGGCCCAAGTGTGTTAAAGCGACCGAGCACGACCCACGCAAGAAGAAACCCAGCAAGAAAAAGGACAGAAAGGGCGTAAAGGGGAACCCGAAAAGCCTGGGCAACAAGAACGCAGGGAAGAAGACACCCAAGGTAAGCGCATGTTAAAGAAAGACGTCTTTGCTTTAGTCCAGTTTGCGCTGTTATATAACTACCACTGAAAAGCTCATTTTATGAACTGCATTTTGCCCGCTGACGATAATTTTGCGCCTGGTTGTAAATTAAGGATCACATGCGCCTACTATCGTTCCCCATAAAACACCTCTAAACCTCGCCACTATACATCTTCAACAACAGCTCCTAAAAGTAATAGAAGAGGTCTCTCCGTAAGCAGTGCAAGAGGCGCTAATGGTATATTTGTGGATAACGTTAACCTTTTAAGGCATCAGACCATTTATTGATATTGTTTCAAAATAGTTATAGCTTTGGTACTTACTGGTCATTTCTGGATTAAAGTTTCACCCGTACATTGTGTTTTTAAAATAACTGCACCAAAGTTATGTTTGCAAAAATTTTCCGAGCGCGTCTTTTCTCCAACAATTTCATTCGCGCTCATTCAGTGCTTCAATGCCCACGTGTATTTATGGAGGCGGCTGTGCAGTACTAGTTTCTTTGGACTCGGCGATACGTGGGTACTAACTCATTTTGCTTTTAGCGACTTGCTATGAAAATTTTTGAAAAGTTTCTTAACACTGGGCACGTTGGTGCTTGAAGGTAAATGCGCGAGGTTGAAGAGTTTTCCACAATGTGGCGTTCTGCCCGCGTGCCCATTTGTCTATATTCTCTTAAACAGCAGCATGTACCCCCCGGACAGGGTGGTCGATGGTCAGCTTGTCCCAATAAACATAGCAATTGACGAACCGATGCATCGATCATTGCTATTTTTACGCATTTCTTATTACAAATCCTGTGAACTGGTGGTCCACACCAGTGTTCCCAAATTTACTTAGGGTTTAAAAAGTCTAGAATATACCAGCTTTTTCCTTGATTCCAGTAGTTAGTAGCAATTTAGCGGCCCGGATGTCCCTCCAGTTCACACAAAAAGAAGAGAAAGAGAGACAGCTTGCTGTTCGCAAAATGAGCCAGTAACAAGTAGTTCCTGGGTGTTGTGACACCGTTCTTCGCACTTGCATGGTCTCCTAGGGTGAGTTATGGTTCAACACACCAACACCTGAAACTTGACAGACAAATAGTGCGTGTGAGTAAATTACGAAAACCTGGGAATCGTTTTCAAAAATGGCATTCGTGTATTCGTAGATAATGCGCTCTTGATTAAAAAAGTTAGCATGGTGGGTACATCTTGGCGTTCCTAAATGACCCAACAAGAACAGAACAAACTTAGCATAATGGATATATCTTGGCACCAAAAACAACACAGCAATGACGGAACCTAGTTCACGGCAGATTAAAAAAAAAAACAATGAAAGACATTGTGACTCGAATAAGGACAATGAGCTTTGTTAAACAATATGCTCAAGGTTACGCCAGTTTACAATAATTTGCTTAAAAAAAGAATATTTAAAACAGTTATGTTGTTGAAGTGGTGCAATAACGAAAGAGTGTCGTTTTCTGGTAGCATTACCTGAACTGCATAACAGAATGTGGGAGCTTCCCAAAAGGTACCGGCCTTTGACTAACTGAAAGAAACTTTTAAGCGACAGGTGCGATTTTTCTTCCATTTTTTGTTTTACTTCATGGCATTCACAATTGGCCATGACGGGCTGGTGGCCTCGCGTGATAGCATAAAGGCCTCATTACGTTTTCAACAACTTTTGGTTAACACTAATGAAAACGTACACTTGTATCAGTGAGCACTGAAGAGCATCACGACTTTACAGTACCATGCCAAAATGAGCATCCGTGAATTTGCTGCGACTTGAACCTCCAATTACAGCGAATGAATGTTGCGTATACCCCACTGCTTAGGTATCGTCTTCTTGTTACGGTTGAAAACGACACACACGATTTCCTAACGAATAAGTGACTACACTCGAATGAAACAGCGAAGTTGATCAGTTCCATATGTGAGAAAGTACGGAATAGTCCTGAGGATCAGTTCTCTACCATTTATGTAGAGCTTTCTCCCACATTAGTGGTCCGGCTGCCTAGGTCGTTTCCGTTAGGACACCTTCGTTGCTGGCTTTTGCATCTCTGAACGCTTTAGAGCTAAAGTAAAGCTTCCCAGTTTTAATTTATGCTAACTCGGTGCTTGTTCCTGGCAATCAGCTACAATTCAAAATGTACTTACGGTTCGGCTGGGTGCAAGGGTTCCAATACCAAGGCTGACATATACTAAATATTCCAACAAATGAGCACTTCGCGTGACAAAATTTTGAGTACTTGTAGTCAAGTTTACGATGGCTTGCTAACTTCGGGCAATTTTAAACGCGGAAAATGCATCTGCCGTGTTCAGATTTACGTGTAACGCATGTCTATTCGGATACCAGTCAAACGCTTCCATTGTTCCGGTTTTGTTTATTGAACAGAGTTGAAAATTTGGCGATTGACGAAAGTAAAATTTGGATTTCTTGTTTTTCTTTGTTATATGGATGTAATAAAATTAATCTGCTTTTTTCTGCCGTTTAGTGTACTGCTCAAATCCACTTGTAAGCCTTCAAAGAACAACTTGTTGGCCTGAGCTGGTACATTTGTCCGAATGTAAGGAAGAGCCTCGTATGTGGATCCTACACGCATTATATTAAGGCCGGGTTTACGCATGAAATAAATCTAGAAAAGCACTGCTCATTGGAATAAAGGACCCTTGCGTGTGCCAAAAGCGTTTACAGGTGATGTCGAGCCCAACGCTTGTATAGATGGCTGCCCATTTTCCCCCTCCCTTTCTTTACCACAGGAATTCTCGCGCTGATTTGTTTGCCGAGAAGGTTAGGCTTGTCTTTGCTTCAGCAATGAAGGAGGCAGATGATTTATTACGCCAGCTGAGGTGATTGTTTAACAGTGGAATGCTCGATATTTTGTCCCTGATAGGAGAATGCATCTCCGAAGTGCTCCTTTTAGGCTTGCATGCTTCGAGGCGACGTTTAAAAACCACCAGAGCATTCAACGTGAAGCGGAAAATCCGTAACGTCTTGCCGTGCTGAAGTTGAAATCAAATTCTTAAATTGACAGATTTCTAATTTATTGGCAGTTTCTAAAACCGAAACGTACAACCATAATTTTTGCTTCCACAGCACCCACTATTGCCCACTTTGCTGGAACGACTGAAACCCTTCCATGCATTCCCCTGCTCACAGTAGGAAGATGCGGGGGTTCCCGGGGATTGCAAAGAACTTTGTGAACCCCCCACCTCACCTATAGCGTGTGAAATTGTTGCCGGCTAAAGATTCCATGATGATGACAACACTGGCGATGGGGTCGGAGGCATGAGAGTATGAACATAGATGCACATGTTTCAGGGACCAAGTCATACATTCTGTTGTGGGCACTAAGGAACAATAGACAGAAAACTCGGCCATTTGGACAGCCATGACTGAAATACGAAATAACTGCACTCATACCCAATGTGGTACGACTTTTACTTGAACCAATATGAGTGAATATTACCACATTGCAAAGTTCGGCGATAAGGGTGTTGCCCACACTAGGGGCCAGTCGGAACACGGAGCGTGTTAGTTTTTATCTACGATAGTCGCGCACTTCTCTCTTTTGAGAAACAGTCACAGTCGCAAGAAGGCCGCCTAGAACCGTTCGCTGGCGGCTGAATTTTAGGTGCGGAGTACCTTAGCACAACACAATGTCCGTACGCGTCACGCGTCCGTGCGCATAGCATTTACAATCGCAAGAAATCTAACACGCACCGACAGGATTCAAGCCTGCGTATGGTAGACCAGACAGAGTTAGTGTTAGTCGTCTTACCCATTCGGCTACGACCGCGAGTTAGTACCCGAGAGTCAAACGGCTAACTCCGTCACCTGTAATGATGTGGAGTACCTTTCGACATCCCGATGGTTGTCCGCATCCATCCGTGCGCACAACACCATCAAGCGAAAATAAACGAAATTCGATTTGAGCCGTGAGTTGCAGTTTCATTTAGGGAATGATCATGGTGCCACTCATGGGTCAAATCGAATGACGGTCGGCGCGCAAATCGGATGTCACTCGGGGCGCAACTTGGATGTCATTTCGAGTACCCGTACTCTGCACCCTCCCCATCCTCCACGAAGTGGAGATGCTGCCGTTTTTAGTAATACTTTATTCAAATCTAGCACTACTAAACAAGAGTATGGTGGACCGCGGGACGCAAAAGCGTACACGAAAATTTCAAGGCAGAAAAATCCGGCAGTTGTTTATGCGGGTGGCCCATGGTTTCTATCATACTGCACAAACTTTTACACTGTCTGAATCTGAACATCCACGGATGCCCTTTAGCTTTCGATTTTCAGTTTAGCATGGGGCATTACAGCATACTAAAGTGAAAGGACTGCGGATTCGGTTCACGTGAACATAATTCCTGAAGAGGTATGTGAATGGTTCCAGGATAGTGTAAACCTCGTAGTGGGGAATTTCGCACGCGCCGAACTGAGTCATACACACTCGCACACTCGAAAAACGCTCCGAAAATGTTCTGTGGCTGAGCCTTTCAACATTTACAAGAATGATTGGCGCGTTGCAGGCTAGGCGACAAAGCTATGGCGCACATCACCAAAGTGTCGAGGAGCTCGAATTGCTTCCCATCGAGAAGGGGACCCCTTCGGTCGATAACTTTCGGCTTACCAGACGACCAACCCCTTCTCTACTGAACCTCAAGATGCAGGTAAGCTGTGAAGACACGTAGCTTCCCACCCAAATGTGAAATCAGTGCGTTGAGAAGACAGCCATTTGTTCGAATTTCGGGCACAACACTTAAACTGCGCGAAAAGTAGCCACAGTGTGACGTCGATTCCGGTTGGCCTTAAGAAAAGTACCCTGCTATGAATTTCTCTTTGGAGGTCAAACTTGTGTTTATTTGGTTTTGATGTTTAGCCCCGTGTTGGTGGAGTTCTGTACAGGACGCGTTATACGCTCAGTAAGGCAAGGCTTATATTGATGGAATCCTCACCATAGCCCTGATCACTTTTATGCCAGCACTGAAGCGACACGCGGGTCATAGGTTCAACGCCACGTAGGCCTTATGCCCACGTTTGCAAGTAGGGAGGTGTGCCAGGCTTCTTCAAATATAAAATTGAGAAGCCTACAATGACGCAGGCCCTAAAACTAGAGCATAATGCATATCAAATGTGCTCAGCTCTCAGTGCAAGACCCTTTCGGTGAGGGCTGGCAACCTTCTCAGAGAACGCGTGTTAAGCTTTCATGCGGACGCTATCAACGTAAAAGTCGTATCAACTTGCATGTATCGTGCGCAAGTACAATGGACTGTAAACTTTCTTGTTGGGGGCGGGGTGTTGTGCGCCTGTGAGCAATAAAGCCTCTCTGCGCTAAATTGCCGTCATCAAAGATATGGACCTGAAACTCATAAACGAATACATGAAAACAAGTTGTCTCATGGGACACTTTTTTTATTCTGTGAAAGGAAGCCTGCAGCACACAGTGCGAATTAGAAGATGCGAGCGCATAACTTCAACGCATTAACAAGAGCACACGTTGTGCCGAATACTACTTGTTCCGTCCAAAGAACTTTATTGTATCTACTACTCCTAGTTTAGAGAAGTTAAGAATTCCACGCAGACCTTTGCCCAGCCTTATCCTTACGAGTGCAGCCTTTTCGAATTTGAGTAGGTAATAAATTCTGCTTGTGAAATTTTTGCTTCATTAGTTCAGAGAAAAGGGCACAGTAAAGCAACCAGGTAAGTCGACAGCAATCGGTGGAATGAAGATTTTTACGACAGGTAAAAAAAAACGCCAGGTGGAAAACTCTAATGTCTGGGTAATGCTGTTTGGCGCTACATTTGCTTATTATCATTCTGTAACCCCGGTTAGCTGTTCGTTATATAAAAACTGTTATTCTGGAAAAGTTGTGGAGCTAACAGAAAGAAAATGCTGGATTGTACCTGCATGTCTGACGTTTGCAAAGATTTGGCTGGCAAAGTTTCAACCAGATAGGCGAATTCTCATGCAAACAGAAAACTCCCACGCGTCCTGACAAACTGCAGGGAGGCTACTACGATATTAGTAAAAAGAAATGCTCAAACCGCAAGAAATACGTCAAATGACTTGACTAGGCAGTTATGTAGCGTACGTGATACCTCCGCCTATTTCTGGTCATTGACGCTTCTTCTCTAACAAGCTGCGTGATTTCTTGCACTGAAATTCTCTAACCGTTGTTCCCGCATGCTACCTCGGCTTTTTTACGGCTAAAAGCCCACGTTGCCACCGTGTAACACGCGTGCGTTTGTATCCACGCGTGCGGCTAGGCAATCAGATTTGAGGGTTTAGGATACACCGTAGCTTAGGCTTGAGTGTTAGGGAATTGTCGCTTCTCAGGAAAGGTTCTCATTCAAATTATGGTTGTCGAGAAAGCGGCTGCACTACCAGTATCCTTTATTTGTTTATGTTCATTTCTGTACGCCTAAACGACAAACCGCGACTTTTCGGTATACATTGACAATGCGAACTTCTTAAGACAGAGCAGCGCATGCGCATCGGGAGAAGCCTCCGGTTCACGAGTGAGACATACAAAATGCTGACGTATTGTATACGTCCACCAATGAACCTTAATATGTAACGTTTCATCATACGATACCAAATATTGCTGTGAACTGTGCCGCGCTACATTTGTGAGCAGTTGTGATCCTCTTAACCTACCTTACGTAACTCTAATTACTAAGGTAAGCAATCACTAAATAAGTTTGCCTCTCTTACGTTCTTCGAGCAGGCGAAAACCTCCGTAAGCTGTGTAGAAGGCTCTAAAGCGGACGGAAAGTCAACCACGGAGGCCGTACCTGGCCATTCACCACCGAAATTGACTTTCGTTGTCACAACCAACTCTCAAGCCGCCGGGTCTTGGCGAGAAACAGGCGGCCACGAGCAAGGGCGACTACGGGCATCCTCTGACGCCGCGGACAAGCAAACTTCTGAGAGCCCGGACAGCCGGCCAGAAACTCCAGACAACCCACAGTGCATCGCCCGGTCCGAACGTTTGTCTCGTCGCTCTGCCAGTAGTACTCAGCACCGCTCCTTGTACAACGTACGAAGCGGGACATGGTCGAAGCAGGAGGGCTGCATTTACGTCCTCGCCGCACTCGCCCTGCTCGCATTTGCTCTGATTGTTCTGCTCCTGTCCTACTTAAGAGCCCCAAAGGCGCCCCAAAAACTCACCGGCTCCACTCGAGACGTGTCCTTGGCTAATTCCCCGACGGCAGCGATCGTACAATTACACCGAATCAACGTTGTCTCCGGAAAAACGACAAAGACTACCTGCCTCCATTGCAAAATGGGGCCTGCATGACCTGTACCTCATCTTCCTGTAAGATCCCTATGAAACTGGCTGGTGTGTCTGATCTCGATTCCAGTGAAAAGACTGGTGCCAGAGGTAGTATTGCGGCGAAGGAGGTTTTTGAATGATCTAATTTTATCTTTATAACTGAATGTTTCAATGAACATTTTGATTGAATAACTGAAATGAATAGCAGCAAGTTTTTGGTTTTGAATAAAATATGTGAAGGGTATCTTATTCGATTGAATTATTGTCTGTAAGGAAGGCAGGCGACTTTCTCGTTGTTGTGGAAAAAGGGCAGCGTTCAGTGCTATACTGCACAACCCCTTGGTTATAACTGGGTTACGTTCATTTAAAATAGAATCGTTGCCAGTGACATAATAGAACTATATTATTGTGAATTGTTTCTAGTGTTTGTGCGATGTTTCTGAGCACTGGATTTTGAATTCGCTTGGGGAGAAATAACCTTTTTTTGCTTTGCCGGTCCACTTCATCAGAGGATGACCTTTTGCAGCTTCTGGTCATGGGAGGTTGTAGCAGAACACATAACCATTTAGCTGTGTCTCTACGACTCGTGAACTACAGTTACATCCCACAAAAATCACCATGACACATGAAAATACGAATACCCTAAGATGTCGAATTTCTCCACTAGTTCTAACTCACTCAACCCTGCTAGTAAAATAGCTACTCCATGCCTCTTAGCAGTCCTAACGTGTGCCCGTCTTTAAAAAAAGACCCCAGCCCAAACATTTATCACTTGATTATTATTTGCAGGTGTGCCTGCCTTTTCTATATTTGCCATTGTGTTTTCTTTTCGTCCAAATATTTCATTCCGTCCCGCAAACGATAACGCACCCCCGTGCTTTCAAACAATATTTTTATGCCAACCAAAACATTTGACCGCATCCGCATATAGGTGTGGACACAAGAGAACCCTTCACGCACGTTTAACGCTGGGTGTGTGATTCCTTCGAAGGAAATGCAACTGTTATTAAAAACGCTAGTGGCTTCCCACTGAAACTCAAGCAACGGTCCGAAACGTAGCTCTGAATACTACACCAGGAAAGGGCAAGATTCGAAACAAGCTGCGGACGAAATTCGGACACCCCTGCGTTAGAGGGTCTATTGGAATACACGAACGAACATTGGGTTGCCGGTAAGCTCCCATCCTAGTGGAAACACGCCGATATCACTTTGATACCAAACCACTCTAAGCCACTAGCCCCAGTAAGCCTACCATCCAATTCCCTGAAATTTTGTGTTGGAAATTTATTAGAACACATGGTAAAAGAATTAACTTTCTCCATATATGCAGGATAATGGGAATTTTCAACAAAAAATGGCTCCAATCCACACTGTGAAGGGAGTTGGAAAGTAAAGCTTTAAACAACCCCCACAACAACTGGTCATGCGACGTCACTTAAATTCACACACGTGGCTTTACAAACAGTGAAACCAGAGATTCTGCCGGAGATTCTACCCCCCGTCGCTTATCCTCAAGCATGATTCAAACATATGCGAAAGAATAATGAAAAATAATATTTTCGGTAGTTCAAGACTTTTGCGGTGGAATTATATTAGGTAATTTGAAATTACTTATGGTTTTTGTTTTATTTATACAATGGTACCCCTTCTTCTGAAAAGAAAACGAGCTTTGGTCTCTACTGTATGGTTTGGAAACTACACATTGTGTTAAACATTCAAAATATTTTGAACGGTGCATAGAATGCCGGGGTGAATTTATTTTGCTTCGATGTGTCCGCCAAATCTTGGGCGAGGATCAGACTCTTACACTTAACTTATATGTCAGATATTCCTGTGATTCTTAATTGACCCAACACCTCACCACTGTCGAAAGAGTGTTGGTTGTGTTTCACGTTCATGATTGGCCACTGAAATACACCAATCGGTTTTGTGATTTGTATAATAAAAACCTGTTTCCCTAATTTGTGCTGCAATATCTGTGTACCTAGTTTGTATGCACATTCTTCATTCTATTTGAAGTTTTTATAACCAATGAAGTTTTTTTTCGTCGACTGGTGCGGGCTCAACCACAGATAAAGCATAGGATAAGTTGCAGTTATAATTACTGCTGAAATAAGAACGGGAGATGGGCTAAATTTACAAAAGGGGAAATGTGCATTTTATTTCGCATAGAGGAAATTAAAACGGTCTCTTTCTACGAAAAAGTTTCATAAAGAGCTTCGCTCGACTACGCACGCTTCCGGTCTGATTACATAAATCATCTTTCGTTTCAACACGTAGGACGCTCATTTCATGACTCCATGTCACGACGCCCCCCTTCGTCTCCATTCGCAGTTTTATAATGCGTTTATCTTGTGTTTTAGCACAAGCTCCCATGGGCAATTAAGTGATTTATCCTGTACAGCTGTTTCCAGTTGCAGGAGTGAGACACTCTAATCTTTCCTCCATGCTCCTTTCAGTGGCCGTAATTTTTCCGGAATTCTCCTGTGTCTTGCCACCTACTGAACTTTATGCGGCCAAAGCAAGTCAAACCCTATTATTCTCACGTTTCGCTAGAGTCTGGAATGCCAGAGGCAGTCGCCCACCACCTTTGATCAAATCCATCAATGCCGAGCACGCGATGACAGGCCCCTGAAAAGGCCGAAGAAAGTAGTCATGCACAGAGAGTCCGACATGAGGACATCCTGACTGAAATTCAGCTACTCTGGTAGCCGTGGATGGAACGAGTACCCATTCGTCTCCCAGGCTTTCATCGAAGAGGACACGGAGGGACTCGGCGGTATTGACAATACTCGTGACCTCAGCTGTCGATGTGAACAGAACCACTCCGTGACTTTCCAGGTGACCAGCGCTGCGATGACGTGTCGGCCAGCTCTGATTAGGGGGCGCAGGAATTTTAGGAAATCGTGTCGGCCGCCGGTGCTGACTAGATGTTCCAAGGGAATGGCATTGCTTGCAGCGCGGACTATCAGCCATGTTATCACCTCGCTCTCTAGCTCTTGCAAGGTGAGCTCTTCCAGAGTAACGTTGTGCACCTTCTTATTGTGCAGCGTAACCTAGGAGAAAAAGAGTTGAAAAACGTTTAGACTCTTACCCGCACCTAATTCATGGCGAGAAGACGTGTTCCGGAGAAGTTATTTGAAGCTGAACTCCAGGCTATCGCTTTGCATGAAGAACTGAGCCAGTACAATTAGATTCATCTCAATAGTATTAATGTTACATTGGCGGTAACAGCGTAAGTGAAAGCAGCGCAAATCTATGACGCCAGTGCGGGGAGAAACCACGTCACACGAGGACGGGTCCGTGGAGTTGTCTGATTTTCTACATAACCGTTACACCCTTCTCTGCTTCAACCGAGAGTTGTCGGAAGAGTATTGCTTCCGATCGCACTAACATAAACCAATAGTAACAGAATTCCGTTACAATTCTGTTAAAAATATGACGAATATTTTGACGGCATCAAAGGCTAAAGACATCAGAAATTCCAAATGCAGCAGTTTTGCAAAAACAATTGTTTTGAACGGAAGGATTTGTCAGTTTCACATCTGGAAGTTTTAAGGTGTAGGGATGTAACGTGCTTGTTAGATTGAAGACCTCATACAGCGCATATACTAGCGCGAAATAACTGCACGTTGCATTTACGCGTATAGAGTCTTAAGCTCCTGTTTTGAAACCTTTTTATTGAATGGTTATGATTTTGCGGTAGCATTTGGGTATTTTGGGGTGCCTGGGCACTTTTATTGGCACCGGAAAAATTGTAATATTAAATCTGCTCGAAGTGCAAATCGGAGATCTAATGTACCTTCATGCAAAGTTCTCATATTACGCAAGCATCACCCGTAGTATTGCAAGGCCTGGTGCTAGCTGGATAACGGAAAGGTATAAATATCTGTAATAGAAAATCATCCAGGTTTTGCTTGTCATGGGCAACAGCAATGTGCACCTAAATGCTAATTTTTTTCTTGTGGTTCGCCTAGTTTGGATGTTTATAATGTGATGCCACACAATTCCAGACATTTAAGCTGTGATATTCATGCTGTATCTTCGAGCAGTTATAGCATCGATCACGATTCATGCCCAGTCTATGCCATAGTTGAGTAGCGTCTGAAAAGTAGTGTTTAAGGAATTGGCTCTCGCCGTACCTTCTTGTATTCGACTTCTAGTACTGCGGGTTTACACACGGAAGCTATACGGGGATTCAGGCGCAGCAGTAGTTGAGGGCTCAGGAATTATTGTGATACCCTGGGGATCTTGAGTGCTCGCAGAAATAACAAAACACGGCGTTTTTATTTCTCGCTTCCGTGAGAGCGGCGGCTACGGCGGCCGGAATCGAACCCATGTCCTTGGGTTAAGCAGCACATTGCCTCAGCCACTGAGGCTGCACCGTGAGTACCCTCTTGTGTTCAGGTATTACGAAATGAGCCCACGACCTCAAGTTCGCCGTGTAGCCCAACACCTTGAGCGTCAGGTGTCTTAGCATATTGTGTAAAAATCGCAACTTTAAAGCACGAATCTTTAGCAGTTTTGATGTCTTGTTTTTCTGATGTGATGTAATTACATTCCAATCATAAAATCAACAATACTACGAGATTGCACAAGCTCGTGAGAGAGACAGAGAGAGAGAGAGAGAACCTTTAATAGAAAAGGATAATCACTAGTCACGATGGGGGAAAGGAATGGGGAGTGAGGGTAAGAGAAAATAAACAAATGCTGGTCGTTCTCAGTAGACTCAATAACTGGGCCAGTTCTTGGAACCTGCAATTCATGGGCCAGTTCATGGTGATCGCAAAAGGGTTTCTGCACGTTCACCAGTTCGTTCAGGGGAGGACCCGCTCAAACAACCCGTGCCAGACCGCTTTTAATTGAATAAACTGCTATTTCATATAATAGTTGTGCATCAGTTTGTTGTGGATCGGGATGGGGTTGGGGCGATTTAAATGTACGGTGCGTGGCGAAAGGTGGGCACCACCGAGTTGGCTTTAGAGGGCATAGTTTGGTAGTTATCTTCGCAAAAAGGTCTTGCTGCCACGCGCTTACCTGCTGTTAGTGGGCTTTCCTAAAATGCTTCAAAAACTCCTGCAAACTGCTCTTAAATTTGGTTTGTGTAAAACGAACCTTTGCTGTGGAATTGTTTGCCCGACGGGTGTCCACCTTCTGTTCCTAAATAAGTTCTGTCGACTGGTGTGTGGCTTCTTATTTATCGACGGAGTCTGTGATTTGGCCGTGTTTGCCGCACTATTGTTTCCAATGAAACAACCTTCGATCACCTAACGGGTTTGTATAGCATTCAGGCTTTCAGATTTGTGCAAGGTTGTGTCACGGAAATTGTGCGTTTGCGTAAATAAATGATGGTACTCGTTGCTACCAACGCCTTCGTGTATTTCAGTCATTACTCTCTTGCGAGGAGAAGGTTTGCCTCAACCTTTGATTCACTGTCCAAATTGTAATCCTCTGGGAGAAAGCTCAAAGAACGAAAGTGGCAATGGTAGAGTGAAAACGCAACTAGCCCGAAGTGAGTTATTGCAGCAAGAAAACTTCCAGGACTGCGGGAACGAGGAAGCTGACGCAGGGCAAGTGATTTTCGAAATATCTGTGGAGAGGTGAGAAAATCAGAAAAGCGGGCATACGCAAACGGGGTGGACCACATTAAACAGTCGAACGATGGCCGTCTATCACGCAGCGTCGAGCCACCTTCTCGGAGACCATGTCATTAGGAAATTCCGCGGTACCGGTGTTGCATGTGGTAGTGTGCCTCTCAGCGTATACATTTATGGCGGCAGTTCAATGTGCCCCACCTGGCCAATCAGTGCTATTTGCGTGAAGCCCTGTTATTAAATGTAGCAGAGCGAAAGAATACCGTGCGAGAAAGACCTACGAGCGTTGCGGGAAACGCGTTCCAACCGCGTCTCCTCCTATCTTTCTCCACTACGTCGTCGCCACTCTACGAAGCATTGCGATTACTTGGGACGTGAACGCGGTTGGATAAGCGCAGTATACGCCCATTCAAAGTGCAGGAGCTACACAATTAAAATACAATGGCAGCGTAGAGGTAAGGTTAGCGTATATATACCAGGGTTCCGGATTTCGGGTGTTTTTTTTTCCCTTCGCATTGCGTCTGTGGTGGCACAGAAAACTTTATTATTATTTATTTATTTATTTATTTGTTTGAATACTTTAATGCCAGAAGGCTTCATAAAAATGAGTGGGTGTTATATAACAAGAAGTGATCGAAATGTTACTATTGTTGTAAAATGGAGAGTGAACTTTGCAGGGTCTGGTGACGGATGCGGTGGCAGCGGAACGGCAGTTCCAGTGTTTGTTCTGGGAGTGAAGTAATCACTGTAGTGATTAGTTCGGCAATTGGGACAC
This sequence comes from Haemaphysalis longicornis, assembly GCA_013339765.2. NCBI lineage: Eukaryota > Metazoa > Arthropoda > Arachnida > Ixodida > Ixodidae > Haemaphysalis > Haemaphysalis longicornis. The sequence goes on from CM023455.1 coordinate 44,532,222, forward strand.
CTACTTTAAAACGATGGTCGGAACGGGTGAAATGTAGGAGGGGGAAGAGAGAGGTTGTTCTTTTAAAGATGAATAAATTGATATATTTTATAAATAAAAAATATAGGCCAGCCCATTTTCGACGAAATGATAAATCTGTTAGCTTTAAAGTTCGTTTCATGGTTGTGGCACTGGCGTGACGTGAGTAACTACACAAAATGAAATGGGCTGCGTGATTTTGGAACGGCTTCAAGAAGGAGAGTAAGCGTGGCTTGACCAGGGTCCCAGATGGCACATGCGCATTCTAGATTAGAGCGTACTAACGTTTTGTAGAGGTATTTTTTTACTAACGTTGGCACCTAAGAAACGTTTCGTCGAAAATAGACGAGCATGCGGTTAGCAGTTTTGTAACATATTCGACGTGTTTTTGCCAAGAAAGATTGCTAGTAATGTTTACACCCAAGATACGAGTGCACTGACGATAAAGGGGTACCGTTACGAATATGCCTGCAAATGTTAGAAGCCAAAGTAATTCTAGATAAACTCATGTTTTTACATTTTGTGGAGTTAAGTTTGACTCTCCAGTAATAACACCAAAGGGGAACGTTATCTAGGTCCTTTTAAATTTTAGGAGAATCAGTAGTAATTGATGATTTTAGAATGCAGCACACAATCCTCAGCAAATACTTATTGTTTGAAAGCCAAACATCAGTTAAGAAGGTCAAATTAAATAAGTCAAAATACAGGGGCACCGAACCACAGAGCCCAAGCGGCACTACCTGATTGTACGGCAAGAAGTGACTGGAAGAACCATCTGGCAAGTGACATACTGTTGAGCTGTTAGGAAAGGATTTTAATCCTAACCAGGCAGACACTAGGGGTCAATGTCAATTATTTAGTTTAGTTTGGAAGAAGTACTTAAGAAACGGTACCAAACGCCTTATTAAAATCAAGAAAAATGTCATCAGGGTCGTAACCTACATCACTATTGGCAAAAGATTGTTAGTGAAAGATGCTAGTTGGTTTCACATGAAAAGGTTCTCATGAAGCCGTGCGGAAGGATGAAAAAGGAATTTGAGTCAAGAAAGTTCATCAGGGGAGAGAAAATGACGGGTTCGAGTAGGTTACGGGAAATGCTTGAGGGGGATATGTACAAAGGTTTTTGGAAGATGCGGGTTGCCTGACTTGTAGACGGGAACCACTTTACCGGAATACCAATCAGCGGGTAGAAATGAAAACTTTAATGACCCATGAAAAATCTTAGCGAGGGCTACGCATGAATACACTACTGTTAATTTCCGCATCTTAGAAGACATTCCATCAGGGCCTGCGGAAAATGAGATTTTTAAACTCTGAGTTAGCTTGGTAAGCCTACCCATTCAACAAAATCGGTTCCATGGGCAGAATACTGGCATTGGATACAGAGCGAAAATGAAGGAGCTGTTTTTGAAATACTGAATAACGAGGTGCATAGGCAGGTCAGAACTTGTCAATTGAATTATCGGTCCAGATGCGTCTTTCAATATGCTTCAAAATTTGCGCGGATGGGTATGAAGGAGCGCAGGTAGTGTGGAACTAGAAAAAATGTTGTTTGTGCGCTGAAAGGAGCGGCGTGATGTTTCTTGTTCCTACTATAGTAGCCAGACCAAGGGTTTGGAAGGTTACAACGTTAAGCGATGCTAAAAAGACGCGTCTCGTTGTTGCGTAGTCGCCCTAAGTTGGAACCAAAGCAGAGGGAACGGGGGTCAGCGCGAATTCTTCTTGTGGGTATGTATTCGTTGATCAGAGATTATAATTTATTTTTATAATGCAACCAGTTATCATTCACAAACGTTGCTCCATAGTGAGCTGTAAATTACTTCGCAAAAAGTTCTATTTCACAACTAATTACCGCAGTGTTGGCACGCGAATTATCGCGAATAGTTCTAAAAACTTTAGATTTTCAGGGAGGGGGGGGGGGGGTGAAAATGTAGCAACAGGTGATCATTTAGTCCATCGAGATATGTGATCGGAGAAACGAGATAGGGGGATTGCGTAAGTATGAGATCCAGAGTGCTATAACAGGTTGAAGGTGAACGTGTGGGCCCAAGAACAAGCTGGGTGAGCTTCAAGTCGTTAAAACATTCAAAAATGCAATATATGTGGGGAGATTTGTTTCATGGTGACAGAGTTTACATGACATGCAATACTTGTATAATTGAAATCCCCCATAAAAATCAAGGGGGAATTGGGATAGCGTAAATCAGCAAATTAGAGTATCATGAAGCTCAGAACAAAAAAAGGGGAAGGACATGGGGATAGGTAACATGCGCACAAAATATAGTCATGATTTGTTAAAACCATTGGAACACAAGCAATTTCCAGGCATTGTTTGCCGAAAATTTTTCGCCGAAAGCCGCGTTTCTGTAATCGATGATATCGCCAGAGCATGAATCTATGACTGAGGAAAAGGTGGCGCGCTGATTCGTGACCCTTCGTATTGTCACGCAGGCCAAAGATGACGGAGCTGTCTTGAAGGAAAAAAGAAGTTTATTGGAGCGAACTTTTGCTTCCCTAACAACTCAAAGAATACAAAGGCGGCGAAGCGGCAGTCAACAAAGCGACGTGCGCAGGCGAGTGTCGGCGAATCGAATACCGCGGCGTCGGCTCTGCTGGCATTTATCTCTCGGCGCGAGTGTTCCTCGAACCGTCGAATTGCCTTCAGAACACTGTAGGTCGAAGAAGATTATTTGAGGCAGGTGCCGTTAGTTTGGAACAGTCTCCTTATCAAAGCAGATAACACGGGAGGCATAAAGAATGGAACACGCGCTTCACTTGGCCCACGGATAACACAGATAACACAGGCCGGCGCAGCCGGTCGGCAAATGCAAAACATAAATAAACAAACCCAATGCATGGTTCGCGGAATTATGTTGATGAAAAGAAACGATACATTGCTTAGATGCGACTTCGAAAGAGTTGCTAGGATGATTCAGGGGTGGTACTGCTCACGAAAAAGCCGTTACTACCACGACCCTGTGAACGACGAGGAACACGCGTCTGATGGGAATTATCAATCGCGTGAACATTGTCAGTTATTGCGCAGTATCCAACTGTATCTTACTAATCACAAATTCGTTGCAGCGCAGTGCAAAAGCTTCCTCAGTCGTTTTCCCAAATTCAATTAGCTTTTTTCTACAATGCCGCGTAGCTGTGCAGAAGTGTTCACTCTAATTTCCCGCCCGTGGGCGGCTGTTTTAATGAAATGCCATCTCATTCCCTTGCCACGCCATACGCAGTCTTCTTCTCCGGCTGGCATCACGGTGTGGTAGTGCAGTGGTACAATACTAAAATTATGCACCAGAAACCTCCTTTCAACAACCATACCAGGTAAAATGGGCTTTATTTACTGTTTACAGTGGCTACCATTTTTTGCCGAACAGTATAAAGACATCGTCAATAACAACAACGCCGTTTTTTTTCGTACAATATTGCCTTAAAGCTTTCGTGATGATGTACACGCTCGGTATGGCCTATGCTCGCCTCAAGACGATGAGTGCACTTCTACGAAGCGAAACTTCGCAGGATGCCTTGGCCTGGTCATAAATCTCGAATAGGATCCTATGTCACCATGATGGTTTTCCACTGTATACTTTTTCAGCACCTGCACAGAACGGAAAATTGTGATGTTGAATAAAGCAGCAGAAGTGCTGAAACCTAACTTAGTTGTCCACTTGAAGCACCTGTTGCCTCTAGATACCTCCCCCCCCCCTTAAAAAAATTCAGGTGTTGCAAAGAAATTTTTCTTATGCAATTAGAAGTTTGTGTGCCTTAAAGGTACCCTACAACACTATTCGACATTTTCTTAGAATTTGTAATGCTTGCACAACGTAGTCAACAAGCAAATCCAGTAATTAGAATAGGGGATCACAAAGTACCGCAGGAAAATATTTAGGCTCGGTGAAATCAAATAGTTTATGAACTCGCTAAAAAAGTAGTCTCTCTACGGGTTTGGTCATTTTTTGCATGCATAAGTGACGACCCTGATGCAGGCGTTGCACCGCGTCGAATAAGTCGCAGCAATAAACGCATTCTTTTGTCACTTCAAAAAATTGCTACACACGCGCACAAAAAAAATGCGAAGTGAAATCTGCTGTGATGCGCAAATAACGCGGTGCCGCTGTGCTCTGCTGCTGAATATAGCTTCAGCAGTGCTTCCTTTCAGGTCCGACGGAAAAAGTGAACGCTCTTATGGGCAGTGTTCACGGTTCCTACAAGTACGCATAAAGTGCAATATCGTAAGACATCAGTGCTTCACTCAACATGCGGCATATATGCGAGCTCTTTGCAGGACGTGGAAGGTATTAGCACAGTGTTACGTTGCCGGTGTTACGTTGTATATGTTGTTCTTTTCGTTCTAAACAGTTCTGCTCAGGCGTAGTACTACGGTTGACGAGTTTAAAACAACAAAAATATAAAAAAAGTCATTATTTTACGTGCAGTGTCCAGAGTGCCGTCCCACGGCTCCGCACAGCAGCGCTGCAGCCATGGCTAGAGTGAGTCCTACTACAATCGGGTTTTTAAGACTAAGCTGCACAAGCAGGAGCATCTGCTGTTGCGGCGAGGAGCTTCCATCTTAGCTCCCGGACCCCGAAGGCGGTGGTTCCATCCGCCGGAACCACCGGCTTCATTGGTTTTTATCTTTAGTTTCCACGATAGTTTCCACGATAGTTAAAGCGATATTTTTTGTTTCATTACGTGCTTAGGCTAGTTTACCTTGGCTAAGTGAGGACGAAGGAATGCAAGAGGCTGGAATTTTTCGAGAACGCCGGTTGACGCCGCTTATGATACGATCGCACAGTGCTCTGGGCACAACCTGTATTATTTAGAGCATTATTCACAAGTAAAAAAAAACAGGTTTCACTAAAATACACGTCCTAAATAGCGCTATAGGTATTTGGGACGTTATCTCTACCAGCTCACCTTTGCGAGAAGCATGGAGAGTCCGAGCTCGCCTAGCGTACGGCCAACGCACATGCGTGACCCTGAGCTGAATGGCACCGAAGCGAACGGGTGCAATTTCCAGGCTTTTTGAATGTCTCTGTCAGCGTCCTCTTCATTCGGTCGCAGCCACCTCTCGGGAACAAACTGGTTGGCATTTGTGAAATTCTCCTCCAGTCGCCCGGCCACGGATAGAATGGTTCTCATCTCGGTCTGCGGAAGAGATTAAAAATGGTGAATGAAAAGTAAAGAAACAATCTTATGTATTTCAAATGATATTCACAGTGTATCCTCAAATAGCTTACTGCATATACAACAATCTGTACATATGTACGTGGACACTTACACGTTGACTAAAATTACGTCGCTTAGTTTTGTTGCTTGCCCTTCATGTTTTATTTGAGTGGCTGGGGCCCATGGCACAATCTGATATCTTGATTCTTTTGGCAACTAATATTTTGCGCAAGGTTTATATTCAAGACAAGGGTCTTAGGCTTCTGAAACACAAAACGTTTGGACTGCCCCGCTGTCTCTCTGTCATTGATTCAGCCACCCGACCACATGTTACAGACGTTCTGAAACGACAAGTTTATATTGGCAGACCCTATTCTTCGAAACCTCTACGTATGGAGTAACACTTCATATTCGCCAACATTGTTGAACAAAAGAAATAGAATATTTGATATAAAGCATCACTACATATTGGGTACTCGCATTGTTCTTTGATTTGAAAATAACTGTGCTTGACGTTTGCGATAGGAAAGAACAAAATACGGGCTGAAAACTATATTTTGAACCAAGAATGCCAAAACGGCTCTCACGGGGCCTAGCCATAGTGGTGGCTATCTAAATCCAACAGTAAAGAAAGGTTTTAACGGGTGGGCCACGAGCAGTGAAACTGGAAAAATTTAGGTTGACTTGAGCAGAACTCCACAGTGTTTATTGTGGGAAGAGTGAGGCAGGACGGGAAGGCGTGTAACGTTTGCGGAGGGAGATGGGAGGCATTTACGTGGCAGGGGCAATCCTCTTTCGATTTACGTGGCAGGGGCAATCCTATATCCTCTTTCGACGAAATTTGCAAAAAAAAAGTGAACAGATACGTGAGCAACTTTTTATATAACTGGTTCGTACTTCATTTTTTTTATATGTGTGAACTCTTTTTTTCTGTACACTGTAAGCTACAATCTAATAAGAAAAGGAAAATATGTAACACCAAAAGAGCCGAAAGAACACTGAACTGTCGTTGAATTGCTGTTATTTTGGAATTTTTTGGGTGTCAGAATAAGGTATTTTGCACTATTATTTGGCAAAAATTTAACGAAGGGTAGACACTTGGGGGAATAAAAGCCGAGTACAGCTCCCCTCTAGGGCAAGAATAGCCACTCTGCCTGCCTTCCTAACCGAACACCAGCCGCTATCAGGGCGAAAGCGGAATTCGCAAAAAGTGAGAGGAGTAGTGGGATTTCTCGCATATTTTTTGGCGACACAGAAGCACATACGCAAATGTACTTTGCCTGAACGAATCGGTGAGCATATGTAATGACGAAATATTTATCAGTCGTGCACGTGTTATGCTCTGTATTGATTTGGGCTTGTTTTGTCCTATCTACAAAGGAACCAATTTTGCTAATTTGGGAACGTCAACGTCGTCACCCACTGAAGCTTGATGGTTGGCCAGCATAGGCTTCTGTTCCCGTGATTCGAAATGTTCCGCCTTCCGGTAAGACAGGTATTACTTGGCTTACGTGGGTTAGCGAGTGTTGGCTGATGAAGGCTCCATCGGTTAGTTTAGAACAGTCGGCTTCAATAGCACATTTTCAATATACAAAAAATTTATCATCACAGGAATTGCCTTTTTCATCGTTTTGATAAGACTGTCTCTGTACACCTTAGGTGATAACCCACGTTATAGATGAATGCCTTTCGCCACTTGTTTATCAACAGACGTCTTTCTGCACTGGTCAGAAGCGGTACAAACATTGGGATTACCATGGTGGCTTGTATGTTCCTGTAGTCTAAGCTCTTTTCCTGTTTGGCGAGAGCCGTTTTTCATCGCTCAAACTCACTTTTCAGTGTGCTATTTTTAACATTTTCTGCACTGGCGAGAACTCTGATTTATGGTGCCTTGTGCTTTTCACAAAGTTGGTGATGACGGCTACTATTTAATTGAATCCTCGTAGGCTGCTTCGATACTAGGTGGCGGAAAATGACGTTGACACCAAGCTTTATGCAGATTGGGCCTCCGTAAGAAAAAGAAACAGCATGGTAACCAAACGGAAGACATTCAAACACTCAACGCATTTCAGCTATATGCGGCTTTAAGGCTTTTATTCATTATCGTTAGCGGTACATAGAGACGAAATCTTAGTTTATTTTATTTTCCTCGTCTTGCTTATTAGCACCGGAGCCATTCGTTTGCACGTTTGCAATATTCGCCCCTCGCAGAAGATTTTGGTTTGATTGGATTTTTACGCGGCATAGCCCTCTTTGTAGCAGTAATTGGGCGTTGAATGTGGTGTCTTGCGTCACTGTGTACCCTGCCACCGATGAACATTGGCATCAAAGCGAAGTTGCCTCAATGCCAGTGTCTTCAGCCTTATTTGGAGCGGTTTGACGTAGAGAAATTGTTTGTTTCATTACGTGCAACAGCACATGGTTGCATGCCTGATACTGACACTTTTTCAGCAAGCCTAACTCAATGCTCGCGAAGGCGTACGCCGTTACAAAACGTAACGCAATCTGCCGTAACTATGGTTGCTTTCTCAACATTTACTACTTACATTCGCTGGTATCCGGTAACCTGACATCACGACATCGTGGTCAATTTTTCTATCCACTCCAGGTGCTACCGGCGTGAGCCTGGGAAAGGATATTACAGGTATTGAGGCTGGAGTGAATTATGAGATTGATCACCAAGCACTTTTATCATATAAAAACATGGCCACCCTAAAAAAGGAAGGCTTCAAAAGTGTAATTCTTACGCCAAGAAGGTTTGTCGGCGCCCATCTCTGACTGTGTGGTTCCTAGCTGGTACGGAACTGCAGCGCTGTCGCTCTACATTAGGTGGGAAAATAGCTGTTAAGGTCACAACACCGCAGTGTTGACATAGACTTAGGAATGCTTCTTAGGTCGGCATCTGTTACATGAACATACATTATCTCCACAGTCTATATATAAACGATGCCGAATACAGGTTTCCATACCACTGCTGCCTTAACGCAAAATTTCACAATAAATGCGTTGTTTTAAGGGGCCTACAAGAAGCGATGAGCGATGAAATACAGAAATTGGGGCTGTAAACTGTGGGCTCGAGCAGCCCAGTACAGGAACGGTTGGCGGTCAGTGGGAGAAGCCTAGGTCCTGCAGTGTACCCGATAAGGCTGATGATGATAATTCTGATTTACATGCAAAATGAACAGAAGAAAACTTTAGGTCAATCTTTACAAGCACACACCCATATTGGGTGACCAAGGGGCGCCAATCAGTCGGCTATATAAACCGAAGCTGGTGGCCAGAGCACAGGCGGCGCGGACAGCATATGAGCTCCAGTGAAGAAAGAACCACTCTTTGGGGCCCCTGTGTGTTCAGAATGCTCAATAAAAGTATTTTAACACGAAAGTGTTTTACGCCCGGGTACAGAAAGATCTTGGTGACGTGATATCCGTCACGGAAGTGACGTCGCCAGAAAAAGTGCCATTGACGCGGCGGCGCCCGGTTTCTAGCCCACGACTCTCTGGCCGCAACGGGAAGTGCGTGGCGCTATTCCCACTGCGCTTTTTTGTATTTATTGCCTGTCTTTGACAATTTACAACAGATTACCTATCGACATTGCAAATATGTACACATACAAAAGGTGGAGTTGCCGGCCACTAAAGGGCTGACTTTGTCAATTTAAAATGCCCTCATATCAATTAGTTGCTCTATTTGTGGCAGCCAATCAGGTAGTTCCTGGTGGAACTTAGTGACTTCAACAAATCCACCAATGCTCTCTTTGAAATAGTCCATTGCTTATCGCGCATCAACATCATTGTACAACGTTGCTGTACGTGAGCGCCATATACTATGGAGACCGAGTGCCATGACTAAATTGTAAGGCACTCCATCCTCATTGTCTATGGCAAGGAAACGTATACCGTGAGGAGCTAGTGGAAAATCTTTGTGTAATGTCCTCTGTAGCACATCCTAAAAATATACTCCCTCCCAACAATGCAAAAATACATGATCCATCGTCTAGGGTGATTTACAACAAAACCCATCTGTCTCCCACGGTACAAATAACGGCCTTTTTTCATAAACGTTCGTACTAATAATGTTTCTGTATGTAACCTAAACACAAAGGACGACCCCTGGTTGAATCTGCATTGTTTTAACCCTCTTAAGCACACTTTTAACCCTCTTAAGCACCTGGCCTTCCACAGTACGTGGTTCTGTAAATGGGCACAAGAAACACAACATCAACAACGTCATGGTACAATTTCTTCCGAGTAACCGTACCTAAATACTCTTTTGAAAACCTTGCGTTTAAAAACTTCACGCTGGCCACAACCTCCTTAAAATATCCAGAAATACCCCCCGTCATGTATTCAGTCGTAATAACAAATTCAGGGAGAACCCTGCCTAGCCTTAATTGACACACTGCACGAAGAAAACAGTCACTTACTTCTCTCAAAAAAAGAAAACTATTTAGTAGTTGTCGCACAAATAACTGCGCTAGCCACACTTCTCCATCTTTCACACGCCTAAAAAGGTTGTTACGACTGCATCTCTCCCAGTTCGATGCCCAGACACTCGATGCAACTTGTAGACGTTCGTGCGTGAGCAGGGCAACACCTGCATCACATACCAGAGTTTGCATACTAAGAACAAATTACACACGGTCGCCCTAGAAGACGTGGACAAATAAGCCCCCTTCCACTTTTCCGCTTTCGCGCAAGTTTCTTGTGTCTGTTCTCGCCAACATGGTTCGTTGTCTCTATAAAACTGAAGGGGTGCTCCCAGATACTTGACTGGGGTTGTTGTCTAGCCTACGTTATCAAAAAGCGCTGGGGGTGGATTGCCATTCGCCATGCCAGAACCCCGCACATTTTCCCCAATTCACTAGGCTTCCGGTTGTGGTACTGAACTGTTTTGTGACCTGGACTACTCTATAAATACTCTCCTTGTTTTCACAGAATACAGCAATGTCATCCGCATAAGCCAGCAGTTTCACTTCAGGTCTCGAGGAGGCGGATTCCACGAATCTCTACGTCTTTTAGGATACGCAAACGCAAAGTTTCAATGTAAATACAACACACTAGTGGGCTGAGTGGGCAGCCCTGCCGCACCGAGCGTTGCACGTCAGTGGGCGCTCCGAATGTCTTATTCACCACTAACCGCGTAGTGTAATTTCGGTACGCCAGAGCCACCCCTTCTTTGATTAACAGAACCTACATTGATATAATCCAGTATACAAAACGACACTTCGTGTGACACACAATAAAAGCCTTCTAGAGATCCAGCTGAAGCACCACGACTCCTACTTGTGCGGCATCGCTACACTCAAGCACGCACCTGGCCTTGTGAATGTTAGTATCTCGTATACAGCAGGTTTGATGAGCGCTACTAACCGAGACGTGAACGACTCTACGAACGCCCCTTATGTCCTTCCCTATGACTCCTTCAGAAGGTGCGCGCCGTCTAGTAGAGCCGAAGTGATGTAGCGCATCATGACGCTAATGAGCGCCGACAAATGACGCCTCGATGCCAGCGCCTTCGTGTACGGGGGACACGCGTGAATTGAGGCACTGCACCCTCCCCTGTTTTTTGTTTCGTGCGTGCCGGCGTCACTTGTCTGGTGGGGTCAGGCTCGCGAACCCTTCGCACGAGTAGAGGTTCCTTTACATTCAACTGGTCCTGTGAAGGCCCCTTCAACTTTCGTGTTTTGCCGATTCCTATAAAAGAGGGATCAACCACAATTTTTTTCCTCCTGCACCCCGCAATAAAATTGAAGTATGAATAATGATGAAAAGAGTGTGGTTAACGGTCGGCCTGTGGCCAGGCCTCGAGCTAGCTGATAATAAAATGTCTGGAGGAACCTCTGCCAGACGGTACGACTCCTCCCTCACGCCGGAGTACAGAGCTCCACCTCGCCGGCTTCGGGCTACAGCAAGAGGTGTCGACTACATGCGCTCAAGCGCCAAGTCTACCACCTGAGTATTGTGTGTCTGTTAAGCGCACAAAGGCCAGCTTTTTGGTCTCCTCGACAGCCGTGACTACTGTAACAGCATGGTGGAGCACATCGAAATCGCGCAAACTCCGGCTACGCCCAAAGGACAATGTCGATGACACTCAGATAAATTGCTGCGCATGGGTGGTTTGCGTTTGGGGAGTGATAGCCCTGCGGACTGGCGCTAGTCCGTATTAGTCGTGTTGTTAACCGAACCTGCATTATTATCCATTCATACCACAGTTGAGAAGCAAACCTTGAAACCATAAGACTTGAAAACGCGAACTACAAGGACTGAAACCAGACTTGACGTCACCATTACAGCAGCGTTACGCTAAAATTAACGTTCTGTTCATGTTTTACGAGCGTTAGTGGCAGCTCCCAATACTGCAGCGAAGATAAAATGGCGTGAAAAGCGCAAGTACAACATTTTTAGCAAGCAACGATGCCAACTGAACTTTTCGACAGTATTTCTTCCCTCTCGAGAGAAAAAAAAGCCTGAAAAGAGGTCTTCATCGCTAGCATCGGTTTACATACTTTCAAAAACATTTGTAAAGCTTCAACACACTGACGTTATTTAAAAGCTGGAAGCCTAACTGACACCAGTGCCCACACGAGGGAACCGCTGAGAAGGCGCGGCATACAATCTTTGGTACTGACGCGAATGTATTTTTAATAGGAATCTTTTCAGAACAGCATGTTACCACTTCGTAAAGCGAAATAATTTTTGGGGAGCCTATGGCTCTATGGGATTGTATTATTCAGATTCACCTGAGTGACTCCTTGATGCAGGCTCGAATGTACGGTAAACTTGTAGGTGTGTCGTCATTAAGCAATTCGCTGTGAGCAGTGAGGGCCTCTCTTCGTGCCTTTTCTTGCGCCTCGGGATTCTCGGCAAGCCGGTAAAGGCAGAAGGTGGCTGTACTTGATGTCTGAAAAAGCGCATTTTGCATATACGGCAACAGACTGTTAGGGGAACTCACTTTTCTCTTAGGCAAACTTGATGTACGAAAAGCTGAGTTAATGGCGTAGAGCAAACACAAAAGTTCCAGCCAAATTTCTGAAAAATGACTCCATGAAAAGTTGATTTTCATGTTGCAGCTTTCGAATAAAACCGTTCAGCAACACAACAGGGCGGATATCAGTGGGATTAAGCTATTTTACTTTTGTTAAAGGCAATGGCTAAAATTACCTATTATCTTTGTACCATCTGATGTCTGCTGTGCAGAGTTTCTGGTCATGCCCTTTACTCTTACAAGATAAGCTCAATCTACTTGGCTAACATTTTTGTTACCAATTGCATTTGTGGTATCCGTCGACGCCCAAGGACGAGACTCGAGCGTCAAGGTAGGAGAGAAGCGACCGTCAAGGTCTACATTTAATGGAACGTCGAAGGGAATAGAAGACGAAGAAGCAATGCGTGCGCTCGGGAAGCACGAGACTTGACCAAGCCAGCCAAGGGAGACTGACCTCAGTTGACTACAGACAATGGCTGGCCGCACCAGGCGTATGGCGGTCGATGGCGATGCGGCTGTGACCTGTTCAAAGAGATTTTACATCTTCCCTGCGGCCGACAATGTGGAGACAGTCTGCATGTAAAGAGTGTAGGCGTTGAGCTGGCAGCCATGGTACAAGTTTCTGCGCAGTCGGTGCGTAGAGTCTGGTACACCCGATGGCAGCATGCAATGCAGTATAGTTTCCGCAGAATGTTTTCAAAACTCATGTCGGGGTCCAAATTGAAACGAATGGCTCTTGTATTGGCGCAGCAGAAAATGACGTGGGAGCGCTTCTTCGAAGATGGCGTCTTGAAAATACGTGGTCCCTTCAAGCTCGTTGCCTCGGTTATTTGCTGTGGCTGCATGGGCAAATTCTCCGGGTCGGGGGGTCAGCTGTGCATAGAAGATATTCGCGAGGGTCCTTCCCACGACGCGTAAGTCATCAGCTGCTCGCTTCCAGTTTTCCTCGGTAGGTTCTCGTCTGAGTTGTCGCTTCTTAGAGAAAAGTTCTGATCGTGTTTCTCGACCAAGTGACCTGTTCTTCGCTCTGCTCCTTCGGAATTGTCAACTAGGTCAGTTGCCTGTTTGGAGGGAACAGCAAGTTCGTAACTTGCGCCGACAAAATACATGTTTTCCTATGGCTCTTCTGGGTCTTCGTTGCACATTGAGGGAACGTGCCGTCGTTCGCAATGCGGGAAAACGATCTTCCCCCTACACTGTCGAGCGATGTATCCATGGGTCAGACAACAGAAACAACGTGCGTATTTGGTAAGAACGCTCTTCATCTGTTCCACGGTTACATTTTCAGCTGCGCAAGACGCTGCGTCATGTGAAGCGGAGCAAAACAAGCACTTTCGTATCTCGGGAGCTGCGGCATGCAGGAATGCTGGAGCATGTTCATGTTTTAAATTCCTGTTCGCAGCTGTTCCCCTGTCTCGTCGTTCTTCTTAAACTTTGTTAGCCACGACGTGACCTGAATAACTGCTTCCAGGCACTCAAGTTCGTTTTCAAAGAAGTCCATCAGTTCATCAAACTTTTTTTGTGGTCGATCGGTTGTTGCTGACGCTCCACTCCGGTTGACGATGAAGCAATAGATGACGTCTTTGAATGCCGGTGGCACCTCAGGACCATGTCTCGAGGGAGTGCGTGAAGAAGGATCTCACGTAGCATAACACAATAAGACTCTGGCCTCGTACCAAGTGCATTCAAGCTTCTACAGTGTATCTGCACGTCGTCGTGAAGCTTTCGTAGTTTCGTTGCGTCAGTTGATGAGGAAACAGATGGTATGTCAATCAGGTCTCACAGGTGGTCTCGGGCATTAAGAGTCTGGTCACCGAACCGCTTCTGAAGTATCTCGATTGCGTCATTGTAGCATTGTTCTGTCATAAGCAGCCCAGAAACTGATGCAGCCGCCGAGCTGGGCAGAAGGCGGTTCACGTGACAAAATTTCTCCGTCGCCGCAGTTCTGTGTTCTTTTGTACAGCGGACTCGAATATACTCCAAAATCTGATCCAGTTTCGACGGTCTCTATCGAACTTCAGCAGTTCTAATGTCGGTAGCTTCGTTCTAGTGGTTGCGGTTTCGCTATGCGGTGGTCTCGTTAAAGAAGGCCAAACGAGGGACTCACCAGTCTGTTGGTCTCGAGATCTGTACTGAAGCACAGCACTAATCTTCACCACCTTATCGTCGTACGAAGTCGTGTTAGAGGTCTCTTCCGTGATCATTTCGTCTGTCGCTTCCAGGAAAATGTCGTCGTCCAGCTTCTGGATCGGTCAATGCATGGCCTCGATCCTCTCCAAGGAAATCACTGCGTCCATCGCTGTAGCCAGGGTGCCACTTCGGAGGCCGTCTTCTATCTCGGTCAAGACGGCGGAAACCTTGTCCCGAAGGGCAGTTCTGTCGCCTTAGCTTCAGCTCGATCGAAGTCATCCTTGGTTCTTGGAGGTAGGTCCCCGGTATCTCAAGGAGAAGCGTCGAATAAAGGCTGTCGGGTACTGCTTGTCAGTGTCGGCCTGGCAGACACGAGTCCCGAGTCGTTTCGGCACCAGGTTGTGGGATCTGTTGACCCCCAAGGACGAGACTCGAGTGCCAAGTTAGGAGAGAAGCGACCGTCAAGGTCTGCATTTAATGGAACGTCGAAGGGAACAGAAGACGAAGAAGAAATACGTGCGCTCGGGAAGCACGAGACTTGACCAAGCCAGCCAAGGGAGATTGACCTCAGTTCACTAGCATGGATGGCCCACCCGCCGAGTAATATGGCTGGCCCCACCAGCCTATGGCGGTCGATGGTGATGCGGCTGTGACTTGTTCAAAGATATTTTACAGCATTAATTACACTAAATGGTTTTGTCAATACAAGTTGCTGTCTAATTAATGTTCGGACCAACAGTTCAAGTATTTTAACGGGCGCAGTACCCGTCACTGGATACACAGTAGACAGTATGCTATTATGCTGAGTATCCCAAAATTACAAGTCATTTTACAGAATGTGTAAGCTATGCATCGAGCCTGAACTATAGCGTAAAATGAGAGTGTAGGAAGTACGTCCTAACCTAACATTTTGTGGGAATTTGAGGAGGGCCATGCTTATTAAGGCAAGGCACCATGGGGATTGTTGAGAAGTGCCGGTCGTTATGTAATGTAGATTAATCCTTTGGTAAACGTAATCAATTTCTGTTTGCCTTCTAATCGTTACTAGTTACACCGCGTAATTTGGTGCGGTGCTACTCCGGTTAAGGGCTTTTCGCGAAGTACATTTGGCAGTGAACCACTCGATTTCTATTCGGTTGTTTTTCGTCTGATGAGGTATTTTGCCTCAGCGCAGTTTTTAGGTAAAACATTTAAAATTTCAATTCATTAGGCACATGTTTCCCATGCTTTTGTTGTTTTCACGCAAAAATATTTATTCGTTTATTGCGCTTTCCTCGCGCGTTGTCCTCATTCTGGGGGCGTTTCGTCACCATTTGGCGTATTATTTTATCCTACTGAACGTTTTCCTTGCCTCATTTCTTGCGGCCAGCACTTGAAGTAGTGCGGAGAAAGTGTCCGAACATAGCGCACGTCATGTTCTGCTAGAAACCCTTGTGAAACAGTTACCTTAAAATTGTGCTGCTACAGATTAATGCTGCATTTTTAGTCACTGTGGTCGTTCATACCTGGTGTAGCAAGCCCTGCCATGATTAGGCCGTGCCTGTTCAATCCTTATTCAGAGTAATGTCTTTGTGCCTGGTTCCAATACTTCGATTAAAAACGATGAGTTGACTCTTAATTTTCTGAATGCTCCTGGAAGTTTGCCAGAATCAAGAGCACTATACTCGGTGACAACTTAAGAACGGCACCGAAAGTTGCCGCTGTGCCTTATCACCGTAGCCGGATGTTTCTCCGCGCGGCGCAAGTAGTGCGTTACTGGGAATATTTTGAACATGGCGTGAGCCGTTCCCGTGATTTTTTGGACTTAATATGCTTATAAACGACTCCGGTGACGACAAACAAACTGCGTGAGACAAGGCAGACGATATTACGCATTCATAGCAAACCCCTTCCAAAACGCGCGCGCACTGATCCGGCGCTTTGGCAGAGTGATACACTGCATGAGGTGGTGCCGTTCTTGAGTTGTAACCGAGTATAGCGTCACAACGAGTTTTTATGCACTAAGTTTGGGTTTCGTGGTGGCTAGTGGCTACTCGATTCTGTGCAATTAGCAAGCTATTAGCAATGATTGTTGTTTTAAAATCTTCCACGAAGAATACGATGTGAAAGAGATATACTTTTTTCAAGTTCACGTGTTATATTTTTATGCATATAAAAGCATCGCTTATATTGAATTGAAACCCTTACCGTGTGAGTGCCGGCAATCAAGAGGTCATTAATGAACGTGAATATTTCTTTGATATTGAGCTTTCGTTCACGAAGAAGTTGTTGCCAAATTGTGTTGTGCCCGCTGCCTTCAGTCAACGCAGGGGATGCGCTGATGGCTTCGTTGAAAATTCTAAATAATCGCCTACAAAGAAAGAAGCTCTTAGAAGGCAGTACTGCGAAAGTAGGGCTAAGTTTACCATAAAAAGAGTGCCCAAAAAGCAACTTGCGGCTGGATCACTGGGGTGTACTTGTTGTAGTGTAGCGACCATTTTCTGGGGGAAGAGCCTTGATCAAAAAATTCCCACGGCTGTCTCCTACTTACAATTTCGTATCTATGACATACAAAATTGGCCTTTCGTGACCGTCTAAATAAGCGAATGATGGTTAGGAAATTACAAAATTTGGATGAAGGCTATGGAAATGATCTAAATACCTCACCTATTTTAATACATTTGACGCAATCCCAGCGGAAACAATTGGTTTGGAAACACCGAATTCTCTTCTTCACGCGTTGCAAACCAGTGAATTTTGGTGCAAAGAAAATGTTTAGTAAATAAATATCGTAGTTCGTTCGGAAAAATCGTTTCGCAGTAAATTACGCAACAAAGCAGGCATTGTTTGCGCAACTGGCAGTATGTGCGCAGCTGGCAGAAACATGGGCGTTTGAATTAAACGAACAGGTGAATACTCTTGTTGGTTTAGAGAAAGCTTGAGTAACGATGCCATTCAACCGAGAATTCTAAAATCAACAGCGGAAAACGTTTTCATGGTTAACAAAAGCGTGACCCGTAAAGTGCTTTAGCTCAAAAACTGTTAGTTGCGATGTTTTTAAACCATGCATACAAAGGAATAGGATTTCGCTCTGCCAGAATTTTCGAAAATATCCATTCCGGTTCAGCCATTCATACCAGGGGTTTACATTCCCAGCAGCCTCTGAGGCGACTAAGTCGCGTTATTTAGAAATGTAAAGGGTCGAGCATCATCGGCTTCGCATTTTTATGTTCGAAGCCCAGACGAAACAGGGTGTCATAGAGATTTACACTGTTATTATTACAGATTTGTGTTCCCCCTTTTAATGCGACAGCTTGTAGAGTTTTCAAGTGTATATTCTTTGTTATTTGAAGGCAACCACATACATCTCAAACTGGATGAGGAATTTTCCAGTGTATTTTTGTAACAGAAACAGCAGACAGTTATATGCAAACGTCTATCGATGCAAAGGTTCGCTTTGCAGTTATTGAAATTTGTATGAATATTATTTTAACTTTATTTATGCGCAGAGAAAAGCCCACGAAAAAAATTTATGAACCAAAACGCGACCTAAACAATCAACAGAAAATGTCACCAATTAGGGCATTAGTTACTGTAACTACGGGACGCCGGATTGGTTGGCCTCGAAAAGGAATGCGGACCACATGACCAATTTAATTGGCAGCAACCATGTTTCATCAAAGCTTGATGTGTGCCTATAACGGTGCTCGAGTTTTAAGGGTTAACACTGAGAAAGCGTTAGGGAGTGAACGTGGTAGCCCTCGGTGAATAAGAAAATAACTGGCAGTACACCTCCAAACTATCGCTACTCTTCAAAAACACCCACTGTAAAGGAAGAAATGCATAACTAGTTATTGGTAATGTTGAAGGGGTCTTCATAAAAATACAACTTTGCTCGATTTGAAAAAAGTAGCCTTTAGTAACCCACTCAGCTCCCCTACATCTATGACAGACGTTTCTAGGCGAAAGAATGTAACAGATATTGAAACATTTTTGAAATACATGCTAAGTGACGTTATACGTGAAGGAATGACTCGCTAAGTGTCAGCACTAAAATATGGGCATCGTTGTGATATGATAACAGTTAATTAGAGGACTAACTACAGTCCCCCAGTCATGTTTCGTGACAGTTACATAGATAAGCGGCCGGAAATTGGTGAGAAAATTCTCTGACGTAATGATAAACGTTCAGAAGGTGGCTGGCCAATCACCATTGCCGGATCTGCTTTCAGTATAGTACATTTTTGTTTGAAGTTGGCTACAAAATTGATATGGGTTCTAGCTATGCAAAAAGTGGTGTATTGATGAAGCAATCCAATATTTATTCTTGATGGCTTCTTTGAGTGACCGCTAGTTGCGCATAAAAATTATGCCCAAGCGAAACAAAAAGCTCAATTCGTTTAAAGCCGCTTTGTAATTTGTGTTCAGCCATGTTGACATACGGTCACCGAGCATTAGGAGAGGTCAGCAGATATACCGTGCAACTGGTACGCGTGCCCCAGGAGGACCTATGCTATTGCAGCTTTATACAGTAAGCGTTTTTACAGAACCATGACAAAACCATTGAAAAGCGAAGCTTTAAGACATCATTCGGTTCCCCCATGCAGAATGAACGAAACCCCTTCCCGTTCAGTTAGTTTCAAGTATGTTTTGAGCATCGCTGATAGTATGCTAACACACGTAGAAGTGTGTTTTGGTTCATGCCAATATTTCTTGTTTACGGTGGGCAGGAAATTAGATTGTGCTGGACTTACCAATATCTGCTTCGTTACAAATACCCGCTTAAGCCGGGTACAATCATATGTAGGAATAAACTGGCCTTTGGGTGTAACGAACCCGGCTTCATGTGTATCATGAAACACACCTGTCTGTACGGATTTTAAACCAATGGCTTACTAATGCTCAGCCAGGAGTCATGACATGACAATTTGACGAGAACTTGGCTGAGAGAAGCATCATTCAAGGAAATTGTTCATAAATCAATCACTTGGGTGATCTGGTGTCTGTAAAAAAAAACAACCAAGCCTGCTTGTGCGACTCCAAGACGCGCAGCCAAGGAGTTCTGCGATGAGTAGTCAGAAGCGGGTCTGAGTAAACACCTGAGAACCGTATCCAACCACGCCCGTGGGTATATGCATGAACGCGTTGTCAGTGTCGTCGAAACAGTCGCTGAAGAAGGAATACGTCGGCGTGGTTCACACAGCAGTAAGGTGAGAGAAGGCTTCACGGTGCTGATAAAAAGGCCATGACGACAGAACAGGTGTGGCTCATAGAAAATACTGCCTTGTCGGGATAACGTTTATACCAATTTCATCGCAAATTTCAACCGGGCAATGGAGACATTTAGGAAAACAGATGTGACAGTGACGCCTCCCCAACCATTACGGGCCGATCTTTCATGACGTTACAAAATCTTGTATTTGCAATTGGCGTCTGTTGATCCAAGCTGCCGCCAGGAAGCATACATTACTGGGCGATTGTAGTGAGACTCATAGTTCTGTTTGATTGTATCACTGTTATGCTAATGCACAGTTAACCCCTATTGCTAGTGATCTTAGTTGGAAAGAACACGTAAAAAAGGTTTGTTCAACTGCAGAAATTAAACTACGATTTTTGATTAGGAAGCTTAAGCTCACTTCGAAGGATGCCAAATTAACTGCCTATCTATACCTGGTCAGAGCGGCATTAGAATATGCTAGTGTCGTATGAGATCCTTGTAAAACAGGGCTAATCAATATGCTTGAGAGAGTCCAACGAAGAGCAGCCCGATTTATTTTGTCTCATTACTTGGGAACCGATTCCGTTACTGAAATGTTTCAATTACTTAATTTATCCTCCCTAGCCGAACGACGTCGCCTAGCTAGACTAAGCTTTCTCTTCTTACTCTGGAAAAATCATTTTAAAATAGACACCTTTGAATACTTAGTACCACTACAAAGCAGAACCCTAATACTTACATGTGGACATATTTTCCGGATCTCTCAACTACACATTAATTCATAGGCCAACTCATTTTTCCCTGAACAATAAAAGAATGGAACGCACTACCAACAACCGTTGTCCAGAGTGACTCTGTAACGCAGTTTGCGGACAAATTGAAGCGAGTGATGTCCTAAGCAAAAAGTGCATTGGAAAAAAAAAGTCTACCAAACTGGTTGTGTTCATTTGCTTATAGATATTACGGTTAGATGTGTTCTGTTGTACTGCTGCGGTGTTAAATCCATACATTTTCCAAGTGACAATACTGATGTATAGTTTGTGTGCACTCTGTATAATGCACTTCCTTGTTGTTCTTCGATTTGTGCTGTCACCCCACCCCTGTACGGCCTCCGGGCCAACTGTATGCCTAAATAAATAAAATTAATGAATAAAATAACCATGTTTTTTAATGCTGGAGTATATCACGCCACTCCTGCTCTTATTACTGCACTGCTGCGAGAAATTTGAACGTTTTAAATACTTCTTCCGTGTTTTGACGAAAAAAAAAAAAAAACGTCTGTCGTGGCTGGGATGGAGCGGAGGGAGCTACCAAAGTGGAGTCCTTTGAAACGTAACGCCGTTGTCTTTATGGTCACTAAAATAAATCACGTCGACGTTTCTGGTGATGGACGGAAACATTCGGATGGCGAAGAGTTTTGTTGGGAACGCAGTGTAAATTTCAAATGAAGATGTCGCTGCATCAGGAAGGAGACCGCCGCGCAATGTGCGCCTCTGAACGGTGATGGTAACAATGAATACTGTGGCAGAAAAAACGCAAAACTAGGAACTCGTTTTCCCAAATATGGCTAGAAACGTCTAAAAGGTTTTGAGGTGAGGAAAAAAAATTCGCGAGGCCTACATGCTACTACGGGGGGGCACTTCGAGGGACGGGTTTTGTAAGACGAATGAATGCTGCCCGCACAAGGCCTTGAATGCCGGCTCGTTGGCTTAGCCCGAAAGCTCATGCGAAGCACCAAACACCAACCACGTGTTTGTTTTACAACAATACACAGATTACGTTGATCGAGGTAGCACGGACAGCTATACCGGAAACGTTGTGCATAAATACTCGGTGTTTGCTTTTAAAACGAATAGAGGCAATTACTTACGACACGACTTCGTCAGAGATGGACTTAATTTTCTCCGCTGTGTTCGTGGTGAAGTAGTGACTGAAGGGCACCTTGACCATCAGACCATCCAAGACATTTACGAGGCGCCCGATGGCGCGCAAAATCACGCTGCCATCAGAGTCCTTAGGGAGATGGTGTTGTAGTAGTCCTAGCCGCCTGTGCAGCGCCACAAAAACGGTTGCTGGAAGGTACAGGCGTAAGTTTATTTGTTGGCGTTATTCGCACACAAAGCAACAACACCATTAGTTCAACGCTTTTCTCGCTGTG
The DNA here is from genome assembly GCA_013339765.2 of Haemaphysalis longicornis. Classification (NCBI taxonomy): domain Eukaryota; kingdom Metazoa; phylum Arthropoda; class Arachnida; order Ixodida; family Ixodidae; genus Haemaphysalis; species Haemaphysalis longicornis. The sequence goes on from CM023455.1 coordinate 44,553,887, forward strand.
GCATGTACTAGTGAATCCGAAAGCAGAACAACAGTTACTGTCGGCGCTATCTGACGTTTCAGCGTGCGTTCATCACCAGTGCACTGTTAACGCCCAACCCTGTAATTCAAAGCATTTGCGTCAGTCGTTTATCCCCAACATTTGCGTCAGGTGGAACCGCCTTCCTCCGTCTGTTGCCGTGCTAACACGGGAGACTGCTTATCGATATGCTTTTAGCAACTTATTGTGTTCAATATTCCTGGTCTTATTATTTACAGCTTGTATTTGTGCTGCTGGTTTTCTTTTTCTGTAACGCAGGCAACATAACTCGCTGCCCTGTACAACGATCTTTTTGCCCTGAAAATAACTAACCAACTAAGTAACTAACGAACTGACTAATAACTAGCTAACCGACTGACTAACTGAATAACCAACTAACCAACCAGCTAAACTACCTAACTAACCAACCAATTAACGGACTAACTATCTAACCCACTAACTTCCCGAACCAACTAACTAAATAACTAACGAACTAAATATTTGCAGTTATTGATGGCTACAAATTCCTTGTGAAGGCATGCGTTTTGCGAATTCCGTGGTGCTACAACGTGATCTACGTTGTCACCAGATAAAAACAACTGCCCGGTAGCAACCCACGTTGATCCCAAGGACGTGGGTTCGATCCCAGCCATGGTGGCTGCTTTCGAATGGAGGCAAAAGAAAAATCGCCGGTGTGTCGATTTTTCAGCACATGTTGGAAATTACAGGTGGTCAAATTTATTTTGGTGCTCTCGACTACGGCGCGCCTCTTGGGCCGGGTATAGCTTCTGCTCGTTAAACACCTGACATTAGATATTCGTTATCTCCAACCGATCAGTTTTGCCATGAAAGGTTTGCTCACGCAATGTTTGATTGCATAAGCAACAGCGAGACATGCCGGCAAAGTGTGTTGCACTGCTCCGCGTCCATCCGCATCAGTATGTCAACAGAGCCAGTGACAGAATCACATAACGAGAGGATAGAAGGCGGGGAAAGTTCTTCTAGATTGGACAGAGCTGCCGTCGTAGCGACCGCCAGGTTGTGATGCAGACGACAAAAAGCACGGAACGCGAGCTGCCCATGCCTGAAAAGGCCAGTTGTAGCCGGACGAAGGTGTGCGCGTAGGGTCGAAACTCATCTTTGCTTAGGCGGGGGACGAGACGCTCACGCATTGGTGAGGCTCCACCAATGAATCTTAAAGAATTTTTAACTCAAAAGCGTCGAGAAACTTGTGTCGCTGGAAAGCCAGTGTTGGTGGCAGTTCCGGAATATGTCAACTCCCTGTGAGGGTCTCAAAGTATGGGAGTCAGGTGCAGGAGCGGGAAGTTTCCATCATTAGCGGACTACTCTGGCTGGCGGTGCGATTATGACTTCATCGTCCATTTGCCGAGAACATGGTGCCTCCACCGAGCCTCTGGGGGGTCGACATTCTGCTTCCTAAGCGGTACAGAAACGAAAGCAGCTAGTGCCATTTACTGGTTTGCTTTCAACGCTATGGACTTTGTTTTGACCAAGTGCTAAAAGTACTCGCCTTCGAACTTGGTTGCCGTGAGGTAAAGGGTGTTCCTCCTATTGTCACTGTTTGGGTTCAAGCCGCCGCGTCCTTACATGTTTTTGAGGTCGAGTGATTTTTATGTAAAAATATTAAGAAATATTTGCAAAAACTACAATCCTGCAGCTAGCATAGCTACAATGCATCCAGTATCGACTTGCTCCTATGACAGACTGGTCGTAAAATTTCTCGCCTCAGCTTATTCCACAAACGGTAAATCATAATGCACTACGCGATGAAATAATTCCTTCTGCGTCATATCTTTTCCACCGCATTGATTACGTATATATAGTAGGTTTCGATGCGTGTTATACCAATACGTTCGCTCAATCATTTATACCCCGTACATGACGAGGCTGGAACCACCTTCCTGAAGAAATTGTATCCATCGCTGATAAACATTTTTTTAATGCCGCTCTAGCTAAAATTATATAATTAGGTGGAATAACCTTTGCATAACAAACTGACAGTTTTTATTGCGGTTGTATTTAAAAATTGTAATCCCTCTCCTTTGCAAGTCCTCCTGTTCTTGAGGGTAAAAATAAATACGCAAAAATATCAGTTAATCGTCTTGTCCTAAATTTCTTTAGCCGCAGTGTGCAGCCTATCATTATATTTAATTATGCTTTGTTGCACCGCACAGGAATGGCCCCTTCTATATGGTGGACGAAATGGAACGTCGCCGCATGGAGGGAACAATTGCGCAACAAATGTGGTTCGTTTTACCAGGGCTGGGGGCTATACGCCGTTGTCTAGTTCTGCCAAAGTGGATGGTGCACCAATATGATTGCCTGTTAGGCTACCGTGTTCGTTTCCTAAGTAAGGACATAGCTCTAGCATTCTACCTGTCTTTCTTAATAGGTAAGCTGTTTAGTAAGCCGTAATTTTCCCTGTCCGCACTTAAAAATACCAAGAAATTGCCGAGCGCGTGCACGCGGCCGCGGGGCTCGTGGTGACCGTCCTGCAGCTAAAGAAACCAATAAAATGCCCAACTCTCGTGTGTGCGTACCTCGAGGTGACCACCCAGCGTCCCCGGCGCACGTTTGTAAAGCCAAGCATATGAACTTAGGGAGTTTAGCTAAGATTGGCAAAAACAAAAAAAAACTCCAGCGTTCGCCCTAATGGTGGCAACACATGCTCGGAACGAGAAAGACACGTCATATCGCACTCCCCTCAAAGGTGATGTCTAATGATTATCACTTCCAAAAAACGAAGGAAGCTGACACTTATAGCAATATTGACAGAGGAACGGTTGTTGTGGCAGCGAAAAAGGAGCAAATCGGCTGTAATTGCGGACTTAAACTTTAGTGGGGGTCGTGAACATTGCGTACAGCCTCACTACCTTCAAATCGTACGCGTCAGTGAGAGCTTCTTTAAATTTTTTCACACTGGACTCAGCGCTGATTTTTCGACAGTAGATGCAGATGAACGGGCTCAATTCTCTGCCCTGGACAACGCAATCTCATGGGCCTTGAGGAATACCAGTTTGGACAGTTTAAAACGCTTGGAATATTAGCTTCTGTTTCACTGAAGCTTCGTGCGCTTTACGTATACGAATAAATGATATAAATCAACTGCCCGAAAATGTGGAAACAGAGCAGTAGGGCTGCTCAATAAATTTCCCAAATGTCCTAGAAAATCTCTGAGATATTTTGGTTGTTGCATTTACATATGAAAATGGAGTGGCCCCTTATTGTACTACTAGTAATAAGGCCATCATGACCCAGTGTTGGACGGGCATAACTCCAGAGGCACTAAAGGAAGGACAATACAGCAGACTCCACTGACAGCAATGAGATTAAGTCCAAATGAATTTAGTATAGAATATAAGAGCGTATGAATGCTAGCCCACGATAAGCAAGTTAGCCTTATCAGCTGTTATTCCTATTTAAAAGATGGTGTAATAAAGGCAATAAGAAACTTCGGTATGAAATTTTGCTTGAGAAACTCGTAAAGAACTCCCTTTATATCAGCTTTCCTGGCTGTAAACTGAGCGTTTCATGACTTCCTGTTCATATGGCCAGTTACTCAACCGATATCGCTTCGGTGTAACTTTGTGCGATGGTGTGATTTCGCACTTAATACGCAGTCACAATAACCAATTTAAAGAGCTTGCGCGGCGATAACTTGAGGCTCCCTGAGGGAAAACGAACGCTATGGATGTGTTTAATGCCGAAGGAAATAAAAGGTTTGTTGCGCAAAAAATTGTCCGTCGGTGGAGTCTGTAGCACCAAAATGGCCCCTAACTCACGTCACTGGGAAGCGATCAAAAGTGCTCTGACAAGCTTCGGTTCATTAGAACGCAAAGACGGCGCTGCTGAAAAGTACCTGGACATGTAATAAGCTACATGGAAAGTGGAGAATGTTGCGGTGGCTGCGGTGGCAGCGACATGGCGTGAAGCACGCGCAGAGCTTACCCCACCCAGCGTCCCAACACTAACCAACCACCCGTATTCTCTGGGCTTCAGTAGAATTCTCATCATTACTGCCCGCATGAATCCCTTCCACAGCCAAAATGATATCGTAAAACTCTAGCAATTCCCGCAAAAAGAAATCGGGCAAAGTTTTAAAACATAGCACACAGCAAATAAATACTTTATAGAAAAAATCCGAAGCAGCCCACGGTGGCGTTCTTTGGAAACATTACGCTTTGAAATCCCACAAAAAGGAAGTGTTTTGGCGGCCTAGGATTATTCAGGCGCTCTTGCGCGCTCACAGACAACATTCAACAGCTGTTTGGTTTTATGGTTAACTGTTATACAAAATATATTTAACTGATGACAAAAATAATCCTGGGTGCTACAGAATACAACACGTTGTGATGCAAGTCCACAGACAAAACAACTTCTGCGTAGTATGAACTTGCAATACAAGAAGCACACACCGGTGCTCAGGATATGACGGCAATGCAAAATTAGTGGATAATCTGCGTTGGTTACAATTAAGTGAGGTCTTTCCAGGCCGCTAGGCAGTGCTCCGGCACTACACATTACAGAGAGAAGACTTATCATCCTAAGTATTCAGTACAGCAATTGGAAACAAGGGCACGCTAACCCACCTCTCCTAGACCCTACTTTGGGAGATAGGCATTTCGCCACCCACAGGGCTTCACTAACACTGTTAACAAAAACGTTTGCGAAAGTGATACCTCTCGCTTTCTTTTCAGGAACGCATTGTAACGACAATCCACGCCAAGTATTCTAAATAAAATGAGCCTTTTGAAAGCTAAACGATTTATGGAGCTGTTGATAAGTGTCCCTAAAGTGAAATAAAAGGTAAAAGTTCTTGAAAAATTTGTAATTCGCAGAAAGCGGACTGGGTTATTGACAAAGCCTGTTACGGCGAGTAAACTAGAAATATCCCACGTCTGTGTAGCTTGGAGGTCAGACAGTAAGTGCAATAATTGAACATTTTCGGCTGTTCCCTCCTGGGGCCGCTAAAAAGAGTAATCTCGTCTTTTTTGTGCTTCATTCAAGTGAAATGTGATAAAACCTACTCACATTCAAGGGACCACCTGTCCATGATCTCCCTGCAGTCCGCGACTTCACCATTTTCATCTCGCTGTGCAGCAATCAGCGTCAGAACATCTTCCTGACACTTGTTCTAAGGCATGAACGTATGGATGGACAGTCTTTGGCCGCAAGGTCGTCTGTTGAACTGCGCTTCGAACACGGCGCCACTCTTCACCCTGGCTGAAGGCACAGAACGAAGCTTAAGCTTATGAAGGAGAATTTAAATATATGCGAAAAGGAAATCAGTGTCGTTGCCGATTTGGCAACAACAAGTTCCCGAGGTTGCCGCAACTAGTGCCAGTGATCATAACGCTCTTCAAGTGAGGTTAATTGGTGGAGCATCTACACGCGTGTCAAGCCCCGTTTTGTGGACAGATAAAGTTGTGGTTTTTTCTGACGTGGCATTTGTTAAGTGACATTGTTACCACACTCACGATTAATGAAGTGAGGTTAACAGAACCTCGGTGATTTCACACGAGCAGGGTACAGCCCTTATGTACGCTGTAGGACACCTTGCTGGGAAAAGAAAGCAAACCAGGCGTTGAGGAATGCATGCAGATCACTGAGAAGAGAGGTGACGCAATGCTCACCTCTTCACAGAGCAATACAATCTTTTCGTACTTAGCACCCTACACTTGTTGTACGTAGCGTTCAGTTTTCGTTCAAGAATAACGCTTTGTGCCACGTTTTGTTTCTTTACAGTGTCTGGATATGTTTTGAATGGTGGCACCAATGATACTTGTTACTGCGCCCTCAGTTTTTCGCTTTCGTGCGGCACTCAAACTGCCCAAAAGAGGGGAAAACCAAATCGAAAAGACGCTGTTCAGGAAATGCTACTCCCACGAAGCGGCTGCAGTTCTTTCTTGGCAACAAAAGCAGCGCTCACGTCACAGAAGTTGAGGGTCTCAAAGCGATCACAGGTTCACGATGTGATTTTCTCGCCCCCAGTGCAGGTGAAACAGAGCCCTTATCTCCATCTCTCCGTCTCTGCTTCGTGTGTTTCTAAAAATTCTTCTTTTATGTTGAGCTGCCTTCGAAAATGGGAATTACATACTTCATTAGCCAATTTAAAGGGGATGACCTAGAAAGGAATGAGGCGTACTTGATGAAAGAAAAGTAGGATGAATGAGATACATAAACAGAAAAAAATGGCAGCATCTCCACTCCGTGGATGATGGTGAGGGTTCGGAGTACGGGGACTCGAAATGACATCGAAGTCGCGCACCGAGTGACATCCGATTTGTGCCCCGACCGTCATTCCACTTGAGCCATGAGTTGCACCTTGATTAATTCCTAAATGAAACTGCAACTCACGGCTCAAATCGAATTTTGCTTGATTTTCGCTTGATGGGGGTGTGCCCACGGATGGACGTGGACGGACATTGGGAGGTCCTGAGGTACTCCGCACAGTTACAGACGAGGGAGTAAGCCGTTAAACTCTCGGGTACTGACTCACGGTCGTAGTGCAATGGGTAAGACGACTGACAATAACTCTGTAGGATCTACCAGACACAGGATCGAATCCGGTCGGTGCCTGTGTGATTGTAAATGCTATGCGCACTGGCGCGGACGGACATTGTGCTCCGCACCTAAGGTACACCGCACCTGAACTATCCAGTTACTTAATTCCGTTCCGTGCTTACTGGGCAGCTAACTCTGCTGTTATGTTGTTGCACCCGTTTGAAATACGATAGTCTTTCATAGCCTACTTAAACGCGAAAATTTTGGTCTGTCTGTCTGCCTGCCAGTCCCTCGATTCAGCCGCCCGGGGAAAAGCTTAAATGAATTTTGCAATTGATTTCATGAAATATTGATTTTAATGAAAAATTTCATGTAGGCGAAACCTTTCAAACTACTAAACCTGGCGATACTGCTCGTAGTGGTCATCGTTGTTAAGCAAAAGGAAACGTTGGGCATATTTGAGGCAAACCACCAACACATAAGTGGTATTTCGAATGCTATTTTATTAAAAAAATAATTGTGCGCCTTACATTTGCGGTAGAAAATAAGAAATACGCCTTCGAAAATGTAATATTGTTTTGACACAATTGTAAAATGCGCTCGAGCCAGAACCTAGAACATGTGGCGGCCGTCCAAGAAATCCAGCAGCAACAAAAGGTTGCAGTAGAAGGCTCGCGAGTGGTGGAAGGCCGCAAAATTGAATTGACTTGGGCAAACCTTCACTGTGTGTATCGGGTAAACGCGAGAAGATATATATATATATATATATATATATATATATATATATATATATATATATATATATATATATATATAGAAATACGCATTATGGCAGTGTCAGTTGTTGACTTATACGTACGGTCACTACCTGCCTAGAGGTTCAATCTTTTTGTGCTGAACTGGAACGTGGGAGCTTGCAAAGTCTCCAGTGGGTTGACATTAAAACGTTCGTTCCCGATGTTATGAACGCTTAGGAATAAGTAGAGGACAATCATGACAAACTGTTGACGCAGGCATTTCTATCCGTCATACTTCTTTCATCTTTCCCTGCCACCACAGCCGACCACAAAAACCAGGGTGATTTTTGTGCCAACCTTTTTGCTTTCAAATGAATGAACCAGCTTGTTTTTCTTCCCCAACTCCAAGTGTGATTCCTAAAAAACAAGGAATGGACAACCGAAGGCGCCACAAATTCTTACTGTGAACTGGAGCGCCTGGAAATTAGGAGCAAATAATTGAGCAGATACTTTGTCTAGGCTTTTGTTCCTCCTACATGTGGCAGTGTGCAAATAATGATTTACCGTATTTACCCGATTCTAACGCGCACTTTTTTTTCCGAAAAATAGGCCGAAAAATCGCATGCGCGTAGAATCGGATACAAAACCGAAACTGCCGAAACAGCCGAAATTTCGTCCCACCCATCGCCATCGCCATCTCAAGATGGCGCTACTTTTAGCAATGATTTTTCGGACGCAGCAAGCCTATCGGCGTTCACACAAATCGTCAAATCTTTTCACTTGCGCACTTGATAACAGCAATGGCAGCAGCAGTTCCCACGCGTTCAAAACGAGCGGTCAGCTGAAGCGTGCACCTCTGGAGAAGCTCTCGGGATGGGCGTGTGAGGCGTGGGCCACGATCCCATCGACCATGGTTGAACGTTCGTTCAGAAGTGTGGCATCGCGAACGCGCTAGAACGCACCGAGGCCGAAATGTTGTGGTCAGCGGAGAGCGACGAGGAGCAAGATGAGTGAGATTACTTCGGGAAATAAATCGCCCATTTCTCTCGCATTCGTTTGTCTGGGTCACAAAGTCCCGTGAGCGTTACAATCGGAGGTGTAAGTTTTTTCGGGTTTTTTTTTGCCAGGAAAATCAGGTGCGCGTTAGATTCGGGGGCGCGTTAGAATCGGGTAAATACGGTATACGTTTTCGCAATAAAATAGATTTAGAGGGCGCCGTCTTTCGATAAATTCCAGGAACCGAGTAACAAAAGTTATACTTTGATAATAATACAGCTTGTCATCAACACAGAATCTTGATGACAAACAGTACCACCACAAAGCATAGTTTTTATTTTAAACGCAAAGCTTTCTCTGATACAAATGCAAGGTTCCCAATTTATTCATCCAAAGTCCAAATCCACGACAACGCTGGGCTAACCGGAAGTGATGTTCTGGTTTTGTATCGATTAGTTTGTGCTTGGGTCATTTGAAGGTGCTGATTAGGTCAGCTCCGCATTGTCGGTGAATTTGTCGTTTGCTGATTGTATTGTGGACCTTACATTTATATCAAAGAAAGGTTCGCGCTAAATCCTGATCATTATATGGAGTCCTTTGTGTAAATCTGGGTTTCCTGAATCGCGTTTCATCGTCGTAATCAGCAGCAAGTGCCTTCCCACAGTGTAAAGTTGGCATTTCTGGAGGACATTTCGTCGTATCATCGCCATCAGTGAGGCTTACAAAGGTTCGCTCTAATAAAACTTCACACCTTGCGGTGCATGAGAGGTGTGAATAACGCACGTGGGCAAAAGCACGCACACATTCATAATTCCAACGTCGGGAAAGTGGAATGGTTTCGCCCTGTGGTATGCCATGACTGGTCGCAGCCCGGACCGGTACGGCGCTTTCCCTTCCTGCTGGTACAGTGTCCGGAAATCATCAGCGCTGAAGAGGTGCACTAGGATTCCCTGACCGGGGTTTCTTCGGCCACAATGGGTCCATAGCGGTGGTACATTTCCCATGAGGCCTCTTCGAAATTGCCGGAAACGCCTGCAACAGCAAAACTGTGAATCTGCCATGTCTCCCATTCTCTTATAAACCAGAAATTCGTGCGCTGATGCTACAATTACCAGTGTTGCCATTTTATGGCCAAGACAACCAATTCAACGAATTTGGAAGATGACGGCTGAAATTTGTAGTTCTTTTCTAGCGTGAAAGCAACGCTTGTGGTCGTGCATTCTGTAAATAGGAACGTGTGCATACAACGAACAATAGTTTTGGCAAATTCTTATGCTTGGGCTCTGAAAACATAAAAGTGATGTAATAACTAAAGGGCATCTTAGAGATACCGACCTTTCTATGCCTATAGCAGGCAAGGTCACTGTTGGCAAGGAATTATAATTAGATTCGCCATACGGGCACCGCAAAATTGGGTATCCAGCAAAGCTCTTGCAAAACCACTTAACCTTCTGATGGAGGTATGCAATGACACATTAGTTTACAATAATGCTATTCATAATCGGATTGTTTTCTCTAGCAGACCGCAATAGCTTCTGCAATACCCGGTGGGGCTTGTGCCTTGCACTGAGCTTCTGTTGCAAGAAAATTAGGGTGTGCTATGCGCTCCTCGAAAATCCTGTGGTTCAGCCTCACTATGGTGTAGTTCGTTGACAATTGCATCCTACTCACTCAACATTTTTGGCGAATGAGGATGTCGAACACACTTTGTGACTCAGACATTTGAACTTCGTTTTGGCATAACGCATGGCAAGCGTGCTGTCTTGTGATGCAGCAGAGGTTCACAGTGCCGATACCATTTTGAGACAAATGGATGAACGTTGGGGCCAAACGCCGAATTGGCTGGCTTGACCGCGTGAATTGGTCGTTGAAACGCATTGCGGCTATTCTGATCGACGGGATTGCCCTGGAATTCGCCGCGGTGGTTCAATGGCTAAGGCGTTGCGCTGCTGAGCTCGAGGACGCCGTTCATCTCCCGGCCGAGCCGGCCGCTTTTCTGATGGGGGAAAAAAGCAAATAAATGGCCGCGTATCTGCTCCTTCGTTTGCAAATATCGTCAAAAGACGATAGCCTTTGTAGACATTTGCCAAGAAAATGCCCCCGTTTGCTTTCCCGCTCACCTCTCATGCTGTTCCTGTACCGTCGGGCTCATCCCAAGCTACACACACTAAAGGTTTGCTCGAGGCGATTTGAATTTACGCGTTCCACTGCTACAGGCCGGGTTCCTCAATGCCAGCGCTGCAGTACGGCGGAGACGCGCGTGAATGGAGGCGGCCGACTACAAGGTATATAGAACCGCGTGGCCGTGCTCCACGTGCGTTCCAAGCAGAACGTGGAACCTAGCTAGTGGAACCTTTCGTTGCTGTTGCCGCGTGATTTTTCATATGCCGCCAGGAGGTGGCGCGGGCAATAGAAGGTGGCGGTTTGCTGCAGTTGATGTACAATATCATTTGCTATCGAAAAACCAAGCATCTGTGAATTTTTTAATGAAGGAACACTGTAAATATCCCTTGTGTACTAATTTCCTGTCTTATATTTGCATAATGTCTCGTTTTTGTTCTACAAAGTTGACAAGTATGAACATATAAACCGGGATTAGACGTTTAAATTGTGCTGTGACTATATAAGACTATTGCGCAATATCAATTTTACTTTGGCCAGGTGGCTGAATCGAGTCACAGACAGACGGACAGACAGACAGACATACAGACAGACCACCATTTCTTGGTTTAAGTAGCCCAAGAAAGACTATCGTATTTAAAACATCCGTGTGTTCGAGATTTCGGCGCACGGTAAAGATCCAAGGAACTTCGAGAAAAGACAGAGAAGTGGAAAGGGTGGTGTTTATCAATGTTTACGAGAGCCACAGTTTGCAATTTGTTTTTTATAAGCAAGCTGTGGTATATAATGCAAGTTTTGCATTGTTCAAGGGCTAATATTCAGAAACTTCATCGTGTGTTCGCCGTGTTTATCTGGAGTTCATCATGGGAAAGAACGAACAGAACGAACTTCTTTCGGAAAGTGCGTGAAGGTGGACTTGGTTTATCGCACTTATTTTTAAGGCAAGTGGTCAATAGATTTCTGTTTCTTCGTGATGTTGAAGACGCGTTTCTTAGGACGGTTTGTCAGCTGTGACTTCGACGACTTTTGCCTTAATTTGTTGTGAGCTCTGAGTACAGGAGGGGAACTGTACGTAGATTTTTTAAGGAGGTGGTGTGGTCATACCGTTTTCTTTCTGTGCGTTTTTCTTTAGAGTACTTAAGCGGGGTGAGTCGGAAGAAACTGTACAAAGATATCGTCGAGAGTGCATTGCCAGTGCCAATATACCGCAGCAAGTGTAATCTAAGGCCTGAGAGAGATGTACTTCAGCGAGTGAAAAGAATGACGGTCCCAGGTGGAGTGAAATCATTCTTTTTTAAACTCCATACTGGAACACTGGAAGTAAAGACCTGGATGGAGGAAAAGGGATAGTTTGTGCCATGGGGTGTGGACTGTTTTCTGTGTCGAAAGCCAGAAACAATTGAGCACGTGTTCTGGGACTGTTGGGGAGCGGGGTTCTTTTGGGACATCCTACAGCGAACACTCAAAAAAGATTTGTCTGTCGATGCTTACGGTATTAGGTTTTTGAATGTTGAAAATGAGGACGGTGTGTCGCTTGACACAATTATGCTGTATGGACTACATAGCATCTGGAGAAACAGGATGGCGGTACGCTACTCCGACCCAGATGCCAGGCTCATCAGACACTACTTCAAGGAGTCAATAGATTCTTTTGTACAGATACAAAAACTTCAGCCCTCTAAACCTGAGTGGCTACCCACAATTGAAGCAAATGTTGGTAATCAAAGAATATTGAAATCACCCCGCTTGCCAAAGAAGGGCTGCAGTTCTAGTGTTTGTATTGAGTATTGAGTGTACATATTATCAGTTACGTGTGTCTTTGTTTTGTCATCCTGTCAAAGAAAACAATAAAGAAAAAAAAAGGTAAAGATCCCCAGGTGATCAAAATTAATCCGGAGCCCTCCACTACGGCGCGCCTGATCACCTGCGTTGCGTTGGCGCGTTAAACCCTACAATCAATCAATCAATCAATCAATCAATCAATCAATCAATCAATCAATCAATCAATCAATCAATCAATCAATCAATCAATCAATCAATCAATCAATCAATCAATCAATCAATCAATCAATCAATCAATCAATCAATCAATCAATCAATCAATCAATCAATCAATCAATCGAATGTGCACGCCGCATTCTCTGCCCTGAGTCTTTTTGATGACTGCATTTACAATGTATGTATCCACAGATGTTTCTTTCGGGAAGATTGTGAAAAACACTCTTCGAATTTTTGTCCATGGTATTTATTGAAGGTCAAAAATATATCTTTCTGGATTGGCTTTCTCTTACGCCTGTTTTTTATTTAGCAGACCGGTGATAAATTTATAACAGTGCTAAAAGCAATCATTGGATGTGCCGAAATACAGTAAGTCATTTGGTATGGTTGTCTAGGGTATTTTACAAGTTGCAGAATATCTCTCAACAGTTGTCACTGCTTCGGAGCATTACAAGCTTCCTTCAAATTTTCTTGAGTTAGAGTTTGTTCTTTTAACCCCGTCAATTTCATAAATTGGCTTAAACGTGTCCCTGCATTGCTGAAATTATTGTTCTCTTATTCTTTGGTTAATTTGGGGGGTAACGCGCCGATGGTAAAACTTTGTTATGGCGAGCGCGGCAGTGGAGTGCTATGACCTATGCTATGCTATGCTATGGCAGTGAAGTGCTATGACTATGACCTTTTCGTTTTTCGCCTTCATCTGAACACCAGCCACCGCGTCCGCGATCAAACCCGCGTCATTGGGCTCCGCAGAAGATCACCTTAACCAGTGAGTCAGCGCGGCAGGTGTAGTTAATTTCCACTTTGTTATGGCTAGTACGGAGGTACACAAAAAAATTAAAGCCGTTCCACTGAACGTGAAAGCTGTCGCAAGTGCAGAGCAGTGATTCGCCATAATGGGCTGTGGTGCCGTTATGCGGTCACTGCAATTCACCCATCCCTCTTTTCGCCGCCCTATCTTATCCTCTCCTGATGAATCGAACGGAGGTTTGTCCAACGCATTTAAAATTTCCCGCCCTCACAGTGCTTGCGCACCCCCAGCGTGAAACAGCGCGAGCGGTAGTTTTTTTGTGCTTGCTTTTCCTTCCGCACGTGCCGGTGCCTTACTGCGCAGTTTGGAACGCACCATTTTTTTCTTTGCACTGCCGGTTTTTACGGCTTAATCGTAAAAACCAGCCCATCCAGCGTTCCTAACTAAATAAATGCGGGGGCGGGAGGTCAATTGCATGTATATTGCCTCAATTGTACCTGCAGTTTTCTTTGCGCTAAACAACGGGAGATGTATGACAATCACCAGCGGTTCACTAGTTCCGAGCGGTTATGACTATAACAACCATTTGTTTTTCAAAGCTTGTGCGAGACGCCATGACGACGGTACCTCTTGGGGCGAGACCCTGAAGTGCTCTGCAATTAAAATTTAAAAGGGTAAATGCTAATGGCGTGACATACATTACGTCTTTCATACCCAGTTGACGGCCACTACATCGAGAAAAATTTAGAAATTATCGCCTACCTTATCGGGTATCGGTAAATGTTAGCCGAGTCATTTGAGAGGAATAGCAACGAACACGACTTACCCACAATTGGACAATAATACCACGAAGTTCCAACAAGCGGTAGAGAAGGTAACCTTGGTACTTCGCTGAAAGGTTTTGCATTCAACAGCCGTGACTCATCACGTCCATTTTTGTCACTGGCAAATAGTTTTCTTGTGGTGCAGATTCGCTCCTTTAGCACTGTAACTAGCCTTGAAGCCGAGATCCGATGCATAGTTGTCCGACGTTTTTACGACTGCTGCGTGATATCCTTTCAGAGCCAACAAGCAGCCGCGCTCTTCGTCCAACAGCGATGTGGTTTAAAGTAAAACGCGCAATGTTCTGTGATCGTCAAACATAAGCGTGCGATTCAAGCACCAAATTTTCTTTTCACACTTCGGCCGTTGTTCCCCGTCTATTTGCTGAAACACGGACAGCACGAGTGGGATTTTTCCTGTTCTCTCGCACATTGCGAGGGAGAGGGAAAGGTTGGCCTACGTGATTGAAGCCAAGGCCGGCAAACACAACCGGTTAGCATCTGGCGCCCTGGAATGCACGCACGAGCTGAGCGCTGTTGTAATAATTCTACTGGCTTCGGTTCGCCGTTCTAGAGCGGAGGCGAGACGCGTATTATCAACGGGGGCATTGTCCCGCCTCATTTTGAACGCCCCATCTGAGAAATGACTTTGGAAACCCTAATACTGTATGCAAGACTATGTGTGGCTACCAAAAATAGGCAGAAAATCGTTGCAGTGATTGTCTCTCTCTACATTCTCTAACAGCTCTCAAAAATGTGCCGAAAAAGGCCCCGATAGATGTTAAATAAAATGCTACATTAACACTGAAATATTTCGCAAACCTGACCACGGACACGCACACCACCACTTAGTGTCCGTGGCGCGAAACACGCTTTGTGGTTTTCCCCTGTAATTGCAATTTGTCTAAATAAACGTTCATGATATCGGCTCACCCCGAACCTCTTGGGCTTCAGCCGAAGGAAAGTGTGGGTGACTTCTGCGATCGTCAAAAGTAACAAAGGCGCCGTCACCAACGCAACAGGACTTCGGTATTATTTGGTGTGGGCCTCATTGGTGGAATATCGCTCGACAGGATTGCGCGGAAAGTGTTGCTGTAAAAAAATGGCGGTTCTCGCATCTGAATTGGAATTAATATAATGCGAAGCCTAATGACTATGTCACTGCCTAATAAAGTTAATAATGACCTAATGACAAGGCATACGCAGGTTGAATGAAACTAGCTTGCGGAATTTTTTCAGCGTTATTGTGGCTGGCGTATTTGTTAATCTTTTAGTAAGCTTTGGCCAGCGCACTGCAGAAAAGGAGACAAAAGAGAAACGTCCAACGTTTATATCTCCCTGGAGCAGAGGCCTCTAGCTGCAATCGCTGATAACGTTGTACACGCAAAAACTCCGGCTTCCCTCCAGCAAACACACAATACAAAAAGCAATCATTAGAACACCATCTTCCTGATCTACTCAATAAATATTAAGGTAAAAGTAAAGTTTCTTGCAAGCCTTTACGCGAGCACATTGTTAACTTGCCATAAGCAGCATAGTGCCTTGGATTCAGGTATATTAATGTAAAAGGGTATTTTTCAGATCTTGCGTGCTTCTGACATAAGTGTTATTGCACTGTTTGCGCCTAATTATACTGGAATGACAAATTATGTAATGAGTTCCCATTGTCTGTGCACATCTTATGGAGACCAGTGCGAGTT
Source organism: Haemaphysalis longicornis (assembly GCA_013339765.2). Classification (NCBI taxonomy): domain Eukaryota; kingdom Metazoa; phylum Arthropoda; class Arachnida; order Ixodida; family Ixodidae; genus Haemaphysalis; species Haemaphysalis longicornis. The sequence continues at coordinate 44,569,554 of CM023455.1, forward strand.
CGTCTTTGATTGCTTTGTTTATTGATTTTAGAGTGAGATGTTAGCGTAGAACAATTTTTTTCTTTTAGTAGTTTGGTTTTATATACTGTTACTTCTCTGAATTTTTGCATTGCCTGCTGTCATGTCCAACGTTTCCCGGGCCCCAGTCAAGGTGCCAAGTTTGAAGCGTTTAAGCCAACAGACCATTTAGAGTTGCACTTGTGCGTGTCTGGTAAATAAACTTGACTTAAAAAAGTCAATTGTCCCGCCTACCCCTCGGGCTCTGTGCGAGGGGACCACCCTTTCCTCGTGTAACTTCGTCAGGCCCCCACCGCGAGCCGGTTTCGATCCCCGTGGGTGCGATATGCGGAGGCCAGCATGGCGTTGTGTGCTGTAAGATAAAACCCAGCGCCCAACTAGCCAGAAAGCACCAGCAGCTGCAGAAATCTCATACCCTGAGTGAAAAGTGAAAGGAAGTTTCTCTTTAATAGCATCAAGCGCGACCTTAATTGCGAGGGGGGGGGTTCGGACAGTGCGAAGAACACCTAACCACCTTGGGCTGTAAATACGAAGAAGTAATCCATAAACTTTTATTTATTTTTTACACGAAAGTGTTTTATTCGGGATACACAAACATTTGAGTGACGTCATATCCGCCTACGGAAATGACGCCGGCAGAACGAAGCAAGCGGCCTGTAAAGGGTGCACCCCTGCCAACAGGGTCTTCTTGCGGGGAAACAACCTTCAGAAATGAAGAGTGTGTTATATTTAGGGTTGTTCGTTTTCAGGTTTTATAGTTTAACACGAAGGTGTTTTATGCCGGGATACACCAAGATTTCACTGACGTCATATCCGCCACGGAAATGACGCCAGTACTCCTTTCCCGAAGCGACCCGCCAGCAGGATGTCACTCGGCAAGCACACCCACAAGACAGCCCCCCAACCGCAAATCATGCTCAGCTGCAGACTTAGCTGCACATTTCACTTTGGTGTTTTATCGATTACTATACCAGCGAAATCAACCACGACCTTTTTAGCGTACTAAAAGCTGCAATGTTCCCTAAATGTTTTTTTTCGGAATACCGCCCTAAAAACGAGGTTTTCATGGGTTCAGCAGCACGAGCTTGGGTGGTTAACAGGGTTCCAGCGTTAGAGTGCACTGTTAATATAGCATGCACGGTTGTTTACGGGCCAGTGGCTCATACTGAGGCGCAAAAGGAGAAATAAGGTAAGTGTGATCAGTCGATGGAGTGAAACGAACCGGAAATTGGGGACATAAGAGATGGGATTCAGTCAACCAGCATCGATGGGCTCCGCACAGTGCAAGGTGCCTATGATTAGCAGCAGCATCAACAACCCGATGACGGCATCAATAATGAGGACAGTGATAATGGAATACTTGCCACCAAACTTCGCAACAGCCACCAGTATGAATTTCTGAAGGTAGTAAATATGAATTCACGTATGTAAGCCCTCCATTTTCTTCCCTATTTTTTACTTTTCTTTTTATGCAGCAAATACGACAAAATATTGATGTTGGGCCTAAGTGCAATATGCATATTTTTGTGGCACCTGTTTCCAATTGCTGCTGCAATAACCTTATCGTCATCGGGACTATTCCGATAGGTACACGGACGGATGCAGCTGGTGCAATACTGGGGCAGCCACTCTACAATACTTGATTTGGCAATTCTCTAGTAAAGCAGTGCTATGAACAAGGCGTACATATAGGAAGTAATGACAGTAATAAAGAAGCAGGCTGCGCTGCTCAGCTTTCTTCCCCGGGTACAAGCAGCTGTAATCCAATCGGCTGAGGACGTCACCGGGGACCACGAGTTCCAGACCGCCGTCTGATCGGACGAAGACACCATACATTCCCGCACGGTACATTCACCTTGTGGGGGCGCAAACCACTCTACTCGGGCCGCGGAAGCGCTGCCGATGCTCGCCTTCTGAGTGGGGCAAGAGCGATCCTCGCGCGCCTCCCTGCTCTCCCTACGAGGGGAATCGGGATGCACGCGAGAAATCGGGAGACCGCCATCGGACGCGCACCACATGGTACGTGAAGCATTTCGGCCACCATAGCCTTTTGTTGCATTGGCCGTTGTTTTCTACAAGCGTAATCACGGAACCTACTCTGTTTATTAGCGCATGCCTTGATTGCGTCAGTTCTTCACCTAGGCCTTGTCCGGTAAGTCTCCGAAAGACATTCGACCGCGTTTCACACAGCCTACTGATGCACAAATTGAGAGCCTTAAGAATTGACAATAACGTTTTAATTTGGATTGAGGAGTACCTTTTTGATAGAAAACAATGTGTTGTTGCAGGGGGCAAAAAATCGGGAACTGCATCCGTGACGTCCGGAGTACCTCAAGGATCGCTTCTGGGGCCACTAATATTTTTGGTCGATATTAATGTCATAGTAACTACGACTTCATCCTGCACCAGGTTGTTTGCAGATGATTGCGTCATCTGCCACACAGTGAGTGACTACAATGATGTGTCAACCCTGCAAAAGGATTTGAACAACATTAACTCGTGGTGCCACACGTGGAAATTGGGGTTAAACACAGCTAAGTGTTACTATGTCTCTTTCAGCAAAATTAAAAAAAAATGGTCGATTCTTTCTACCATATTGGTCCTGAAGCTCTAAAAAACTACCTGAAGTTAAATATCTTGGCGTCACACTCAGTGCGGATCTGACTTTCAATCATTACGTTGATAAGACCGTTAAAAAGCAGGTAGCGTACTTAAATTACTCCATCGCAACCTTCGCAACGCTCCTTTATCTCTGAAAAAAAGCCACTTATTTTTCGCTGGTCAGACCCATCCTAGAATATGCGAGTGTCGCATGGGACCCTCACCAAGAGTATTTAATACAAAAACTGGAAGCAATATAGAATAGCGGAGCCAGTTTTATTCTCAATAATTACACTTGGGGGGCAAGTGTCACAGAAATGAAATCATCAATAGGCCTAGAACCTCTCAGGGAGCGACGAAAAAAGCATAGATTAAAACTCCTATATTGTATATATAACAATTTAACAGGCATCACAAAGCAGAAATATTTGAAAACACCCCATTATGTATCCCAAAGACATGATCACATTAACAAAATACGAGAGATAAAGTGCAGGACCAATTATAAAAAGTTTTCTTTTTCCCTTTGACTATATCCCAGTGGAATGAATTGGCAGCCGACATCGTTTCGACTAGTGTTGTGACGTTCACTCGCGTGCTTAGTGAATTGTGATGCTTTCATTGTGTAAATGTTATACTGTTGTGTGCTCGCTTTTAGTTATTATATTATTCACTCGCGTGCTTAGTGAATTGTGATGCTGTCGTTGTATAAATATATTTTGTTGTGTGCTTTCTTTAGTTAATGCATATTAACCAAACAGGGGACTGTGCTAGTGACTTTATTGCCATTTGTACTATGAAACCCACTCCTCTGCTATAATGCCTCGGCGCTGCAGGGTAATGTGTATATAAAATAAAATAAATAAAATAAATATTCCAAGGAGAAACGCACTGAAAAGAGCGTGACACTTTCAATCCCTTCCTTGTTATAGTGTTAGTGGGCATTCAGAGAGGTCTACTGCGGAGGACTACCATGGACGGATGTCATAGGGATGTAGACACTTGCATAAACGAGCGTAAAACTATCGGGTTGGTCATAAAAGGAGAGACCCCCAGACCTCGGTGACTTTGGCTGACTAAAGATGGACCCTAGAAAGTGTTGTGGCTTCACACGTAATGTGTGCTACAGACACGCACACATCACTACGGGAGAACTTGGATAATGACACTACAAGCAGTTACGTGAGTAGCAAAGCACGTTCCCACTAATATTGTATTTGCAGGGCTAACAAGTTTAATTGGCCACTCCTCTTAGTTGTAGCCGAAAAAGCAACAAAACGCCTGAAAGGGAGATGTAAGATGATGATAATAAGAGGACACATGCCTACCACTACATATGTGCCACAACCAGAGTGTCGAACCGAAATTTTTTCGTGTTCGGTTCGGGTTTGGGTTCAAGCCTTTTGGGTTCTGGAAGGCTGCAGAAGAGTAGCACAAAGAAAGAGAAGGCATTGAAGAATGCTATCGGGTGTCTTTCGCATCAAACCAGTTGATAGTCCTCATTTTATCTTTCAGTTTTTTTGCTTCCTACAGTCTTACCCCATATATATAACGTTTTGAAAATTCTTTGATGAATATAAAATATGCATTAACCAATTAGTTATTAACTTCAGTGCGAGATGTGAATCTTAAGCTAGAAACAACATCACAGCGCCATACGTACTTAAAGAAAAACATTTTATAGCATTCAGGTGGTCGTCACATAACTTTACGGCTATTTTGTGCACAACGAAATTTCGTGATTGGTCGAGAAGGAGAACGCCGCAAGATTTGCAAATGCCAAGGACCTTAAAGATATCATTTTTGGTTCGAACCTCTAATCCCCATTAACTGACCCGCTAATTCCTATAATCCAAATTAATCAACACACCAGTCCCAGTAAGTCACATTAGCTTATTCACTCATCTCACTAACACACCCCAGTGTACCCGCTAATCCGCATTAATAGACTTTATTCCATGCGCCCATTAATGTTAAGGTTGAGCAGATTCAAGATAACATGAAACTGCTATCGCATCTACTACAAAAGTGAAGACGAGAAGGCCACCATTTTTGTAAATTCTCATGTTCTCCTTAGAGCAGTAACCAAGGGACACAACGGCACTCTACAAGAAAAAGTGACGGTGCCTGTGGAGACCTGTGAGTGTTTGTGTCTCAGTGATGTTTGTATATGACTGTCCCATTCCAAACTAAAACAAGTGGAAGATATCGATTTATTGTTGATGGTGTCCCTGAAGGCCTTCACAAGCGGACAGGGATGTATTCGAAATAACAACACAGTGAATACATTACACGATTTTAAACACCATCAAGGTAGAAATCATAAAGAATGTTCCATGATATCTTGCCTCTAAATTATGCGTTCTTACTTACGTTATTCTAAATGTAAAATTTAACTGGGGGAGATGGGCAGTACCTAACACAAACTGATGGTATGTACGGACAACTTTACAATAAATTCAGGGTAACAATAAGAAGAGATCCTGAGGGGCCTTGGGAACTGCAGACTATGCAAAATATTTCGTGGTGCTGTCTGGCGAGTGGTAAAAATATCTTCAGACGCAAAGTACGGTACCGAAATGGAAAACTAGAAGTCTCAGTTTCACAGTTTTGAGGCCCCGGAACCGGATCGGAACGGTTCCTTCATTTCGTTCCGATTCGGGTTCAGTTCCAAAATGGCGGAAAAAATACGGTTCAGGTTTCCGTTCCGTTCCGGTTCCGTTTGGACACCCTGGCCACAGCAGGCAGAATGGGACAATATTCCAGAGAATGAACGTGCTGCCTTATATACGACACTTGATCGACCAATTTCAATGGTTTGGCGTATGCGGCGACGGAAGCCTGAATTGTCAACATCATAGACAGCTCTAAAGTACGGCAGCGCACACGAAGCCGGTACACTCTCCCTCAAGGGAACCCTTATGCTTTCGCTTTAACTGAGCCATAAGACGTGCTCAAGGTGCCTTAGAGCTTTTGTTCTTTGCTGTATTTTCTACCTAATTTACACCTCTTTCCGTTTAACTACCGTGCGAGTGCGCTAATCATGCGTCTGCAGTCCGTATGAGTCGCAGCTCCCCGCCCTAATAAAATCCAAGCGGAACTTTGCGAAGTAAAGAAAAACCCTCCGGCAGCCTACTAGACTCCTGGGGACGATGCGAAAAACTTAACAATCCGAACTACCTACTCACTCGTCGAACTCCTTGCCGGGTAACTTTGTATTAGGAAGTCACTCAATTTTCAGTTAGCGTAATTATAACTCTGAAAGCCCGCAGAGATAAAAAAAAACATGTATTGCTGCTTTTGCTGATATCGCGGCTTTTTCTTGGAGGGACTGTTTTGCGGGCTGTAACTTAGCGTCGCCTCTATGGTGTTTCATGAATCCTACTCCAGGATAATTTATGCCTCAAAGATCGAAGGCATACATTTTGAATGCCACAGTCATGGCGGTGCATCACTGTCATCTCAGGGTCTACGCATCGTGTCACGCCATCTTGTAATTTTGTCACCGAAACCGCCAAAAGCACTCCAGTCAAGTAAACAGAACGAGCTGGTATACTCGTGCCGTGTACTTTCCATTTGCCGCCTTTTGTGGATTTCGCGCTTTTTTAATATTTCCACGCCTACCCAGTTCAAAGTGTGTATATTCAAATCCGAAAAACATTTCCTGCACCAATACCTAGACACACATAGGTTTAGTGGCTGCTCACACGGCCGTATGTTTGGTCCACCTCTGGAAACAACACGACATCCAAGAAATAGGGCATGTGCAAAATGCACGGTCGTATTGTTTGTTTACTTTGACGCAGTTTTTTTCCGTTTCCCTTCTTTCGCAAGGGTTACTTATAGCTGTTTGTTCTGGACGCTTCTGCTAATATCTCACTCGTTCGTCCGTACTGTTTGTGCCCCAGATCGCTTCTGAACACATCACCATTGTTCTAATCAGAGGTAACGACGTACACTGCATAAGTACTTCGCACAGCTTTTGGCAAGGCCTTGTTCACTCCCCATTGTGTCTACATTTTTGTTCTGAACCGTAACGCTTACGCCTTTCCCGACAGCGGCTGAACTGACGCCGCTTCGCTGCGTGCGAGGCGGAGTCCTTACAACCTACCGGGGTTCCCTTAAACAAGGACGCTGTGAACCCTTCACCTCCTGTCTTCTCTTTTCATTGTATCAGGACGTTGTAGGGAACTTTTGCGTATACTCTGTTCCCGTTTATTGATTTCTTTGAGTTTTGTTGATCAAGATGAATGGATTCTCCCATGTCAGTGTCGCTTCAATTGTCACTGGTATCTATGTGGCACCATAACAAGTTATGCAAGAAAATTTTTTGAGCTTTGTACAATATATTTGACAACAAGGACATCTCTACGCCCCGACAGCAGTGAAGTAAGCATTACGAATAAACAAGCGATTACAGGGTAGCAATGTGCTACCCCATAGCAGCACGACATACACTTTTTTGTGGCACTTACGGTTCCAGAACTAATGCCTCAACGAATGGCCTGGGTGTCTCTTGTTGGCGTGGAGATTCGATGTTTGAATCAGCTCTGCCGTTTCATTGATTTTGCATTGCGTGAAGCATAGTCGTGCATTCAGTATTTCTAGTTGCGAGGAGCCTGTTTTATATCGGCTTTGAAAACTCCAACTTTGTAATGGGGCAAAGATATTGCTTATTCTTGTCTTCGTTTTACTGACGACTGTGTGTAGCCGCAGTACAGCAAGAGCAGAATCTTGTTATACTGGCTGGATTGCTAAACATGAGCATATTGCCGTTCTACTTGACCGAGTACCTGAACCTGCAGCAAACGTGCCGATGCTTTTCCACAGCAAGGTCAGTGTGTGAGAGTCAACGATCAGCTTCCCTCTCTCGCCAAAATTCTTCGTTTATTTCTCCGTAGCAAAGGTTTCCATGCCAAAACCATTGTCTTCGCCAGCGGTTCAAGGCTGTACGTGAAGGAGCTCCTCGAAGCAATAGCCCGCATTCCACATCGGCGCATTTTAACCCACTGGGTTTTGCTTGTGGACGATGAGATGTTCGAGTTGCTGAGAAGTGTGACGCAGCGTATTCCCCCTTACGTGAGCGTGTGTCTATCGGGGACATGATAGAATAAACTCACCCATCATTATAAGCTGCCTTCAAGAAGGTAAAGAGAAATTACCCGCCCTTCGGCTTTCTGTAGTGCTGCACCAGATATAAAAGATATACTGGTACTTGAAACCTTGTCTCCAGACACTGTAGTTTTAGGCTGTGTAGTGCACAAAAAACTCCATCCTATGTGGGAACTTTTCACAGTAACGCTATAAGAAATCTGCTTTCGCAAAAGAATATTACCTAACATACTTCTTCTATACAGAAGTTTAGGAGAAATAAATGCCGCTTTTTGGGAAGGTAAAATAGACGTTATTTTGGAGAATCGGGCGGTTCTGGACACGGCGCTGCGTTGGCGTTCGTTTGCTGGCATGACCTTTACCCACAGAACATTCTATGTCTTGGCGAACAACACCCGCGTTTTGTCGATAGTAGAGGCTATAGGAAGTTCGCTTTGCTTCTGGTTCTGGCACTGTCATGTCTCTTATTTAGCGCTCTTACAATTGCTGCTACTCGAGTCACAGTAATTCGCGAAGTTTTATATTTATTTGGTCAGAGGAGGCGGTGTTCTTGCTTGTCATCTTTGTTAAGCACGTCTTCACCGGTTGCCCGTCTTCGGAGACAAGTTAGAATCCGGCATTTTGTTTATGCTTTGTGGCTATCCATGATCTTCCCATTTTCAGTCTATTTAAGAACTCAGCTGACATCGATGGTGACAGTGCTCCGTCCAGCCGACAATATTGACACGCTATCTGAACTTGAAAGATCTCTTGACGCTGACAGTGTTCTTGTTTGTGTTGCAAAAGATTCGAGCTCCTTACATTACCTTCAAACAAATGCCACCAGTACCGGTGTTTTTGTACGCAAGCTCAGGGCCAGTTATCTGCGGAATAATGATAAAGAAATTGTGAGAAATTCTCCCCTTGAGTGCCTTCGTTGCGCACTTGGCAAGACTCGTGTGTGCTTAACTGCTAGATTTCCCTCCTGTGCCATGAAACGTTTTCCTGATCTCGGTGTATTCAGGGAGGACCTTCTGGGCGAGGTAGAGGCATTTCCTCTGCAGAAGGAGTTTCCCCTAATGAGGTTCTTTCACAGGTTCATGCGCTCAGTAGATGAGGGACGTAGTTACATTTCGCCTCTCCATCTTCAGGGATTAGGACTGCCTTCCTTGCTGGATATTAGGTTTATTTACACTATTTACATTACTCCAAGTTTACATCAGGTCAGAGTGACGGTTACATTGTCACTCTGACACAGCAGCCTGCTCGGCCGAGATATATACTGAACTAGATCCCCTCTCGACCGACCCTGGACCAAACCCAACACTCCGGTTTTGATACCAAAAACCCCGCCTCCAAGAAAGAGAGAAAAAACCTTTCAAACAATTAATAGAAACCATTGATTGGCCACAGGAATCAGCCAATCACACATGTGTCCTCACCTGCGGTCACGTGACCCCACCGTCTCTCTTATGCACTCATAGTGTGTTTCCCACGCACGCTATTACACCCGACGAGCAAATACAAGACGTCTGCGTCCTAAAGTGGACACCCCCATTACGTTCAGCGGCGGCCTCTGCTCAAAGGCCATGATAAAGGCTTACAGCGGTCCTCGCGCGGCTACCATCCCCCCCGCGTTTGCCTTGCCCCGTCGTCTGCGCGCGCGCGTCGGGACAATGCGGGAGTCGCCGCTAATCCCCTCCCAGACTAAGGGGGCGCCGCCGCCCGCCCGAACAGACCACGGGAAGAGACGCTGCCAGCCCAGGCGACCATCGTCGAGGCGAACGACCCGTCGACGAAGAGCGCCCGGCGCAGGCCTCGCAAATTCTCAAAAACTTACACCGCACGCCTTTCCGACACTATGAGACACACCATCATTCAGCTTGTCATGCCGAATGACCCAGCCACCTCCGACGCGACAGAGGTACTCAGGCTAATCACCCCCGTCTTTTGACACACAAAAGGATGGGCACAAAACACGCTCTCCGCGGCTCCGAACATGGCGTCCGTGCGGCTGCATGAAAGGGACATGGGATAGCAGCTACCAGCGGAGGCCACGCCAATACATGAGCGACCGGCGGCCTTCATTAATTACATGAGGAGCCCGAACTTAACACCTCCGCACTAAGAATGTTGTCCGTAAACTAGCTGTACGTACAACATTAACTCTCAGTGCACGTTATGCCTCACTGCAGAGCCAGAACTAAACAAAACGCACTCAACCAGTTACGGGAGACCCACGCGCAACCTCACTGGTAATAAGGCACGGTAACAATATTATCCGCCGCCTAAGACATTACCACAATACTACGGCACACACCAACGCTACTGACACTAACAGCCGGCCAACTGCACCAACAACAGATACCACACGGCACACTTAGGTGCCTTGGCCTAGCCGTGGCTTCCACAACCTCAAACAATAAACAAAAGCGCTCAACTACAGGGCCCGTGAGAACGAACTCGTGGCACCCTCTACCATTAAAGGCAACCAACCCCACGAAGGGTGTAAATGTTCAAACTTGACAACTGAATGATTGACACCATCCACTCTTAAACGTCAAGCGCATGCAGGAGCATTCTTTCACTCTAAGGAAAGGAACAGACACCCAAACAAACCCAAAAGCACAAAATGAGGCTAGTCCTGTACAAATAAAAAAAAACGTTTAAAAGGAAGTTCAGCGTCTCTTCACGCACTCGCGGACGCCGGTTCTTTCGGAATGCGACACAGATTGTTCGTCCCGGCTGCGAATCACTTGCTGTCCACATGTGATGTACTCAAAGTTCACTTTTCAGTACTCAGACACTAGTTCGCACACAAGCGCCACAAGGGGCCCTACTTGCACATTCCATGGCCCACCATGACCATATGCCAACGGCACAAATAAAGGAAGGCACCGCCATTGCACCCAAAGTAAAACTCCCTACCGTGCTGTAACCGCGTCTCTACTTCATAAGAAGACAGCATTAAAACCGCCAAACTGCGCTACTCGCAAATTACACGCCTTACAACAGCTGAATGCAACCAAAACATGCACACACAAAAAGAAAACTAACTACAAGGGGGTGAACGACAGTACAGGTAAAACTAAAAACAATTCTTATCTGAGCGATCCCTACGCACCCAGAGAAAAACACGCTAACAACAAAGTGTGCGCCAAACAACACTGACCCGTTCTGTCAAGCACTGCACACTATTCAGCGCAAACACCCCTTTCCACGGCGGCACACACCGACCGTCGCACGGAAGCTGATTCTGTTTCATGCGACCACCAGCTGATTCTACCAAAGCCCTGTTTTGGCTCGCGGTGCCCTGTGCTCCGGGAGAAAAGGAACACCCTACCCAGCGGTAGCGCGTACGACGATGTCGCACCTGCGCCGCCACACCTGCCGCCGCCTTCCGCGTTCTTGGGCCTGTCGGAATTGACCTACGCGCAAGACGCCGCGTGCCGCCTGCACCTTCATGCTTTGCGCACGGAAGCTCTACGATTAGGCGCGCCGTCCCGCTGCCCTTGCATGACCCCTGCGCCTCCTGTGCCTCCTCCGAGATGAGCATGCTTTCTGCAGCTTCGCTCGATCTCTGCATTAGCTCATCCACGAAGGGCTCCTCGCGGTCGGCCGCGGAATCTATGTCGGCGCATGGGGCGGTGCTACTCTCAACACTTCCCTGCGCGGCCACAGCAACATTGCCCGCCACCAAAGAAAGAATTGCTGCAGCTAAGACATCTGTCTCGCGAGATTCCATGATCTCATCTGCAGCAGTGGAAACGCTGTGGTGTTGCTCCACAACTGCAGTGGCTTCAGCCACCTCAACTGCATTCCCACTCTCCTCATCCTGTGGCATTCAAAACGCCCATGAGGGGACGAAAACTGTGAAAACAATGGTATCCTCTTCGAGTTTACCAATTCTGCGAAGCTTCGCTTTTTCGTAAGCGATCTCCGCTCTACCTTGGGCTAATTGACCACTGAGCTCCTCAGCCGTCCATTCGGACGGGGTACCCGCGCCCCGGTTACTCGCTAGCCTGGCTTTCTGTAAAGCGTGCATAGCATTTTTGAGAGCTAATTCAGCTCTCAACTCCTCGATCTCGAGCACAATGGCACTAACCTTCCGGTCAGTGCCGCGACATCCCGTTAGCATAGTGGCCATGGTGAACCCGGAGGAAACAAATCAGGGCCCACCTGTGCTCGCTCCGGGTTCGGCCGGGTCGCAGTTTCGTTGATGCAGCAGCTCGTGGACCCGATGCGCCGCTCTCGCCGCTGGGATGGGGCCGTTGCTCCCTGGGCCGGAGCCCACGAGGCCTCCCGCTGAGGTGTCGCCCCGTTGGACCGCGGCTTCCGCCGCCCTGGGCCAGAGCCCACAAGGTCTCCCGCTGAGGTGCCGCCCTGTTAAACCGCGGCTTACGCCGCCCTGGGCCGGAGCCCACGAGGTCTCCCGCTGAGGTGTCGCCCCGTTGAGCCGCGGCTTCCGCCGCCCTGGGCCAAAGCCCACGAGGCCTCCCGCTGAGGTGTCGCCCCGTTGAACCACGGCTTTCGCCGCCCTGGGCGAGAGCCCACGAGGCCTCCCGCTGAGGTGTCGCCCCGTTGAACCGCGGCTTACGCCGCCCTGGGCCAGAGCCCACGAGGCCTCCCGCTGAGATGTCGCCCCGTTGAACCGCAGCTTACACCGCCCTGTGGTGAAGCCCACGAGGCCTCCCGCTGAGGTATCGCCCCATTGCCGTTGAATAGCGGCTGCTGCCGCACTGAGCCGGAACTCACGAGGCCTCCCACTCAGGTGCCGCCCCGTCGATGCTTGGAGTCTGGCTCGTCGTTGGTTGGAGCCGAACCTTGCGTTGAAGGAGTGTCTCCAGAATGCCCCACCAGCTCCAGCCCATGGTCGTGGTCATCCTGCCGACTGCGCCAGTTAAATTTCGCCTCTCCATCTTCTTGGCGAACTGATGGAGACGAAATAGTGATGTTCTTTTGATGGGCGAGCCGAGAGGGCGATGTCGACTCGCTCCGATGACCGACGACCGATGCTTGGAGCGGGCAAGGGATGAGGACTGCTTTCCTTGCTGGATATTAGGTTTATATACACTATTTACATTACTCCAAGTTTACATCAGGTCAGAATGACGGTTACATTGTCACTCTGACAGCAGCAGCCTGTTCGGCCGAGATCTATACTGAACTAGATCCCCTCTCGACCGACCCTGGACCAAACCCAACACTCCGGTTTTGATACCAAAAACCCCACCTCCAAGAAAGAGAGAAAAAACCTTTCAAACAATTAATAGAAACCATTGATTGGCCACAGGAACCAGCCAATCACATATGTGTCCCCACCTGCGGTGACGTGACCCAACCCCCTCTCTTATGCACTCATAGTGCGTTTCCCACGCACGCTATTACACCCGACGAGCAAACACACAGGACGTCTGCGTCCTAAAGTGGACACCCCATTACGTTCAGCCGGCGGCCTCTGCTCAAAGGCCACGATAAAGGCTTACAGCGGTCCTTGCGCGGCTACCATCCCCCCCGCGTTTGCCTTGCCTCCTCGTCTGCGCGCGCGCGTCGGGACAATGCGGGAGTCGCCGCTAATCCCCTCCCAGACTAAGGGGGCGCCGCCGCCCGCCCGAACAGACCACGGGAAGAGACGCTGCCAGCCCAGGCGACCATCGTCGAGGCGGACGACCCGTCGACGAAGAGCGCCCGGCGCAGGCCTCGCAAATTCTCAAAAACTTACACCGCGCGCCTTTCCGGCACTATGAGACACACCATCATTCAGCTTGTCATGCCGAATGACCCAGCCACCTCCGACGCGACAGAGGTACTCAGGCTAATCGCCCCTGTCTTTTGACACACAAAAGGACGGGCACAAAACACGCTCTCCGCGGCTCCGACCTTGGCGTCCGTGCGGCTGCATGAAAGGGACTCGGGATAGCAGCTACCAGCGGAGGCCACGCCAATACATGAGCGACCGGCGGCCTTCATTAATTACATGAGGAGCCCGAACTTAACAGACGTCTTATTCAGAAACACGCCGATGGTTGAAAGATGGACAGGATACAATCACGGAGAACGCTTGAACATCGGAGCTTCTTTGGACAGTTTTTTCTCCTCTACTGCTTCGCCAGTTCTGTGTTAGTTGCAGAAGTAATATTTGGGAGGCCTTTCTGCACGCCTTTTTCTGACTGTAGGCTTGTGCAATCTCTTCATTTTTCCAGGGCGAGAGAATTCTTGTGACTTAGCGAACTTTTAAAGTCAGAAATACACTTGCAAAACTATAAAGTTTAAGATCAGCTGTAGTGACTGGCCAGTGCAGTGTGGTGGCAATCCGCCGAACCGGTGGTGTAGCGCTTGCCGAAGAGAAAGGGCCAGGAGGGAAGAAGACCGAGAAGAAGGAAGAAGCGCCGGCGGATCTTAAACCCGGTAGATAAAAAAGAAAAAGAAACAACGCCGCTGCACGCAGGCAAGGAAGAGGAAGACGCAACGTCCTGATGACGTGTCTGTCATCTTGGTTGCTTGCTAGGACGTAGTTTCACTCTAGAGGTTTGGTGCTTCAGGTGATCGGTCAACCGTCAGGCGGCTTTCGGTTCTTTGTTCGTTTTTCGTTTGTCGCTTCTCTTTGTTTCCTTCTAGGTGCTCTTAGTTACGCCGGGATGTCTCGTGACTCGTCGGGCCGGGGGAGGTCCCCTTGGGCGACCTTCCTTCGATCTCAGTACTTGCCTGTGGAGGTTTTAAAGCACAGTGGAGTGACTTGCATCCCGGTAGCTCTGGTCCCAGTGAGCGGCGGAGCCATCCGGTTAAAGAACCCCCCGGATCGTGCAGGCGGCGCTTCGGGCTGCTGCCGAGAGGTTTAAACAAATATCCGAGGTTCGGCCATTTGGGAAAGGCGGCGTCCTCTGTAGGTCATCAGATGAGACCTGTGTGGCAGGACCTCTTCAAATGCACAACATTTGCTTCTCACCAGGTGAGTGCATTTGTTCTCCACCATCTAGCATGCGTGAAGGGCATTATTCGCGGTTTCGTAGGTTCAGATGACTCAGCACGAGATTCTCGATGAGTTTGCGGTGACAGGAGTGACATCAGTGTACCGCTGCAGCCGCGTTGTGGAGAGCAGCAGGGTCCCAACAGAGTGCGTGATGCTACATTTGTGGGCTCCTCATGCCCTACTGAGATTAAGTTTGGCCTCTGGTTTACCGAGTCGAGCGTCTGTCTCCTCGGCCTCTGTAGTGTCTCAGTTGCTGGCGTTTTGGCCACACCGCAAAGGCGTGCAAATCGTCTCCCCGTTGTCGTCCGTGTGTTGACAGCCATTCTGCCGACTCGTGTTCCACTGAGAACGTCAAATGCTGTTTGTGCGGCGCGGGTCATCCAGCAGATTACTCTAATTGTCCTGTCAGGGCGCAAGAAGCCCAAGTGCTTGACATCATAGAAAAGCGCTTCTGCTCACGTAGGGAAGCGTTCCGCATTATTAAAGAAAGGGCGCATGGTTACACGGGAGTACCCGCCAAGCAGACTTCATCGCTGACCGAGCCAGCTGTGTTGAACGCCATCGTTGCGGCAGTAGAAAAAGCGGTGTCCAAAGTTTAACAGCCTTCCCTAGCTGACCCAGCTTTTGCTTCGCTTATAGCATCGGCTGTGGAGAAAGTTGTGTCCTCAAAGGTGACTCAGTTAACCGCTAGCATTACGGAGTGTGTGTCCCGGACGGTAGTGGCTCAGATGGCGCCATTCCTGCCGCTGGCTCCGGCCACGTACAATTCTCCTCCAAAAATCATTCCACAGGTGTCCTCTATTGCGGACAGTTCGTTACCCCCAGCAGAGTGTACTGCCCCCAGTTCCGCTAACAAAGTACCGGTTGTCACACCTCCAAGAGATGAACCTGAGCAGCTTCCTTGTTCGGATGCAGGCTCCTCGTGTTATCCCAAAACTGGCTCACCGTGCTTTACCTCCTGGTTCCCCGTCTTCGGACTCGGACATGAAATTTCAAAGTTGGCCTCTGGGTTTCAGTCTCTCACTCCAGTAAACACTCGGGATCTCCAGGTACTTGGTCCTTAGACACTAACCGAAACCAAAGAACAAGAAAAATAAACTGTGGACAGTGATCAAAGAAAGCGTATTAGACGCTGCAGTTGCAGCAGCGGGTCTCTCCGAGTCATAGGGTACCTTAAAGTCCCCCAATGAATTGCAGATCTGTTACAGCCGGATTCGCGGACTTGCTTTGTCTAAGCTCCCAGTTCATTCCAGATCTAATTTTCTTCAGAAAACCTGGCTCAATAGCAATCAAAGGCTTAGTTTATGCAATTACCACACGTTCAGACTAGACAGACTTTCACGAGGGGGAGGACTCTTGATTTAGGTTTTAACGAAATTCGCTCATAAGGCCAAAGTATCCTTCCAGCTTGAAGATCACATTGTGAAATTTTGGCACTCGAGGTCAGACTTCCTGGTTGTCTTCCTTTCTCTTTGGGCGAACGTTTACTTTCCTCTTAGGGTAATTGATGCAGATCCTCTAGATCTCGCTCTTGCTTCGGCTGTGCCTCCCGTTGTTGTGTCGGGAGACTTTAATTCCCACCATATTTCTTGGGGCTACGAACGGATTCCTGCCGTCTTCGCTTTTTAGATTGGATTACGGACAACAACTTGACATGCAGAAGTTCTATTTTTCCTACTTATAAACAGGGACTAACTCGATCTGTTATAGATTTAACTATTTGTTCTAGGGGTGTTAAAGTTTCTTCATTGTCTACTGTTGACTGTGGGACTAGCAGTGACCACATTCCAATATTGTCTGATATTCAATGCCCTGTTCGCTCTCGCGTCCGGCGCAGTTGCACTTTTGTAGATTATAAAAAATTCCAAATCTCTCTGAAAGACGCCATATCTTCTTTGCCCGTAGAAGACACAACTGAACGGGCGACGGGTGTTTGTGTTGCCCTAACCACTTCGGCGCAGTCATCTTTATTTGGAGTACGGTCTAAGAGAGCGGTGTCACCTAGCCCCTGGAGGAATGGAAAATGTACACGCAGCTTTAGACGCAGGAAGGCAACCTGGAAAACGCTTTGCTGTAACCATTGCCCACTGAACTGGAGCAATTATAAGTATCATTTCGCGATGTTCAAACGAGCAGTTTCTAATGCAAAACATGCCTATGACTATCACCGCTGCTAACTTCCTCCTGAACCCACCAATAAGCGGGCCCTTTTCGATTTCTTTGTTCTAGAAAAGTGGTCCCCCAATTTGATAATTCAGATTCAAAGTGTTATCTTCCAGGGAAATCTCAGAGTCTCTAGAGTTGATAGCTAGGGGCCTGCAAATTCGTTTTTCGTCTGCTGTGGCTGCCTCGTCTCCTTCCATCTATAGGACTTCGTAGAAATTACGCATGCGGAGCTTTTTGATGCTATGACGAAAATGCCAGCTGGGGCCCCTGGTCCGGATGACATTACTACTGAAATGTTAAAACTACTATACAATAAGGCACCGGATGACTTGCTGAGTATGATAAATTATTCTCTCAGGAATCATACCCGATGTGTGGCGGATAGCTAAAATACTTCCTATACCGAAGAATGGTTGTCAGGGCCTTGCCGTTGATAATATCAGGCCTATCCCTCTGACTTCGAACGTAGTAACACTAGTTGAGCGGATTTTGCTGCACCGAATTATGGAATTTTTGTCTAGGTAAATATCCTCAGCCCAAGTCAAATCGGATTCCGCCCAGGTTGTTCTATTTGGAGTGCCCACATCGGCCTTGAAAGTCTTATAAAACTTTCCCGTCGATATAAACAGGTTGCGGCTCGAGTGACCTTGGATATTGCAAAAGGATACGACAGCGTGGAGTACCCTGTGCTAAGGTCTAGGTTACAGAAATTAAATTTCCCTAGATGCTACATTATAACAAGGCTGTGCGAATTCTTAAACCACAGGCAGTTCTGTTGTGTGAGGGGCAACATTCGTTCCTCTCTGCACTGGCAGAAAAGAGGTAGAAAAAAGTGGCAGAAAAAAAAATACCCTTTTAAGCTCGGTCCCTGTGGTTTCGGGTGTCCATAGTTGGGTCTATGCTGACGACATCGCGTTTTTTGCGTCAGCTTCTGACATACACGAACTGTATGTGTTATTGCAGTCGTATCTGAATACGTTCGAATGCTGGTTAGACAGTATCTCTCTCACAATTAATGCGAGCAAATGCTCTGTTCTAGCTTTTCAGTCCACTTTTTCCTTTAATATCACTCTGTGTCACTGTCAACACATCATATCTCAGGTTGATTCTTTAAAATAACTTGGGGTAGTATACACCAACCAACTTGACTCGAGTCCACATATAGAGCATATACGCTTACTAAAGGAGCACGTGGTGTGGCATGTTGAGGCGCCTCAGCCATAGAAAGAAGGGAATGCGCCGTGATTCTCTTCTGATGGTATACCGTATCTACGTGTGCCCTATTTTAGAGTTCGGGTGTGTTCTATTCTCGGGGTCTGCAACGTATAAGCTTCATTGCCTTGTTCTTCTGGAACGCCAGGCTCTTCGCAGCTGTTTAGGGATACATAAAAATGCAGCGTTTCTTTATTTGGAAGCCCGAGTCCCCCTCTGTTACACCCATTTTGAATACTCACTGTGGGTACTTTTCTGAGAGCCTATGGCGCGCGGGTTAACAGGGCACAATTTATATTTGTGGCTGAGCCAGCTGTGTTTGTGGCGGTCCAATGACCCAGGCCCTATCGGCCGCAAGTTAATCTAGCACAAAGCTTGCTGTCTCCATTAGAGGTTGCGGTCAATAACGTACTTCCATCTCTCGATAGGGGTAATACGTTAAAGGTCAACTTCTGGAACATCTTTCCCCAAAATGCTAGAATGCTACCTGCCCGACTGCTGAATGGTATCCTACAAGATCATTTGTCCTCGATTCAGCAAGGTACTATCATATATACACATGCTTCTCAACGAGATGAAAAATCCGGAATAGGTATAGTTTCTCCTTCCCTAAATTGGTTCTTTTCGGTTCGTCTGGTAGACTTTATCCCTATATTCTATGCGGAATTCTTGGGAATTGTCTTGGCACTACGAAAGCTTGACATATTGATATCGTCTCCAGTCATAATTACAGATTCTCTATCCGTAGGCTTAGCCCTTTTTTCTCCTAAAGACTCACCTCTTGTACGGACGTTTCGATCCCTTCTGCCACCTCACATTACTGAAGTTTACCTTCTTTGGGTCCCTGGGCATGCGGGAATCTCCTTTAATGAAACCGCAGATTCACTGGCAAGGGTAGCACTCTCCGGGCCTGTTGTCGATGTCATTGAGACAACGCCTTTACTAGATGCGACGCATCTCTTGCTCTGAGACATGTCCTTCCTGCGTCGGCGTCGGCGGCGTCCGCATGCCACCTGCGCATGCGCGACTCTCTTCCGCTCTTCTCTCCGACAGCTGTGCGCAACACTCTCACTCCGTCTCATTATCATAAACAACAGCTGCGTGCGCGCGCTTCGCTCGCTTCGCTCCACTCCCGTCGCGCAAGTGTGTGCATGCGCGACTTCGTTTCCTTCTCTCTCCAAGCTGGAATATAAAGCGGTACGCGCTGCGGCGGTTCAGTCAGCGCTCGCTCTCGTTCGACTTCGCGTCACTTTGCTTGACGACTGCGTGCTTGACTTGATTCTCCGATGAACGTGATGGAAGCGACGGTCCCTTCTGCGAAACAACAATTTAAACCCCCCGGGGATGCGGGCATCACCTTAAGGGTTCACTGGCAGGGTAGCCCCCGGGCCCTTTTTATATTTTTAACCGCCGCAAGGTTCCGTAGATTGTTGAAGCTGCAAGGGCAGCACGAATCAGCCCTTATTGTCGTTGCGAGATTTTTTGTAAATCTAAAATTCTACTGGAAACCGAAATGGTGCCCTTCAAGCGACCTGAGGTAAATTGTAACGAGCCTTCAAATGTCGTGTGCCCCAGTTAAATAGATACTTCCACAGGTCTCGTCCGGCGCAGTCTGCTATGTGCAGTTACTGTAATGAAGAAGATTCTGTAGACCATTTTCTTTTGTCCTGTCGACGATTTTCAAGCCTCAGACGTCAGGTCCTTGAGGTGCCGCTTCATAGCCTGGGATTGGCATTATCAGTGCCAGATCTATTATAATTTGGGGCTTCAGAAACAGGATATTGCCGCCGGGATGTTTGTTCTGCTCTTCTGCGCTTCATAGAAAATTCCAAAAGATTCACAACGTAATTCTTATTCTGGCACCTCATTAAAGCCCTCCAAAATTCTTGATTTCTGAATATGTTTCTTAGTTTCTTCTCCCTTCTTCTTTCCCTTTTCTTTCTTCTTCTTTTTATTTTTTTATTCATTTATTCTTTTTTTCTTTTATTCTTCTCGATTCCTCAAACACAAGAAGAAAAAAGCTTCCAAATTTTTCTAATTTTCCTCGAGTAATGTACCTAGGCAGTAATCTCTTTCGGTTTAGAGACTGATTTTTGGCCGATCCCCTCATTGGGTATGCGCAATTAGTTATAAAGAACAACAACAACAGATTCGGAAGCGGTCGACCAAGGCGACAGCAGGACGGTGCCCTCACGGTGCAGGCCCGAGGTCCGTCGCAGGAACTGCCTTCCAAGTTACCATCCGTCGAGGTGCAGGCCCGACGACAGCCCTGGCCCAAGACAGAGCTGTGTGCAGGTGACGCGGAACCGCGGGCATCGAGGCGTCGTTTCGGGCCTAAGCTTTCTCCTCCCACCGCTAGTAATCGGCACCGCCACGTTCTTCGCAGTTGAAACATAACGGGTTTGGAGGGCTTCTCGGTGCACAGAGTTCAGCAGCCTCGTGGACAGCGCCGCCTCGCATCGACTCGCCCAAGGCACCGCCCTGTCTCTCCTTGACTCGACTGCACAGGGCTAGCCCCAGCGGACTGAAGTATGCCAGTTATTCTCTACTCCTCGAGGAGTGTTGTAAATAGTCTTTTCTCGCTTCCCGGTTCGGGCCACTGGATTGTCTTTTGAATATATATTCCTGTGGATGCAGTCACACGGCTCATAACTCTCCGCGCGATCCTGCCCATTCCTTCATAACAGTGGCAGTCCGTTGACTGCAGAGTTGTCCTGTGTAGGGCTGGCCGTTCTTTTGAGAAGCTGCTTTTGTATAATGATGGAACGAGAACGGGGCCATTGATTCATGATAGAGAATACAGGTTCGCCTATTTTTCGGCAGTGCACGCAAAATGTTAAACCGCAGGATTCATACGGCTTGTCAGAACAGAGCAGTGCTTCTTTGCACGGCCACTGAAAGCCAGAGTTGTACTGATTCAAACTCAGATGGATCTACATTCTTATGATGTTGTTTCCTTTCCCCAGAAAAGTGATCATTAATTTACAACACGTGCGTGATGCCTTTTAAGTTAAGGAGTGAGAGGACCGCATTTGTGATACGAGAAGTTTTTGCTCTCCTCTGAATGCAATAGTCCGCGGTGCGGTTATGGAAGTGCGCATGCCTTCACGTTTTATTGTACATATGGTAATTTCAGTGAGCGAAAAAGTGTTTGAATAGGGACGCTAGTATGTGGAACAACATTAGCGTTATCGTTAACAGCAAAAACGTTGCTGCTTGTTGACCCTCAAAAAGTTTTCAGTATGGTGGCCACTCTATTTCACATTTCCTTAGCTTTTATGCTAAGTCAAGTAAGACTATATTGCAAAGGGATTTTCTCACGGAATGAAATACATCAACCCATAAAGCAAACGAGAGTTAACTGACAGAAGCACGAAGTATTGAAGATGGTTCGCAACACCTTTGTTTGAGTAGTGTCCTGAAAGTTGCTCCCGAAGAAAACAAAGCTTCCATGTTTCTCATATCTGTTGCTTGCCGCCAAAGCTACAAGATAAATGCAAGGCTTTGTTGTCAGTATTCTTCAAGCGTTTTTATTCCTATCTTTCTTAGACTGGTACTCAAAACTCTGAATGCGTATATATGTTCCCAACTATGAATGGCTGTCAAAATTGAGTTCGATAGCCTTACACAACTACTGAGCCTTGAGTTCGATAGCCTTGAGTTCGATAGCCTTACACAACTGCTGAGAGATCAGACGCTTAGAGAAGTGCATGCCCTTGGTATTTGCTTCTAATTTGATACCACTTTTAAAAAGCCGTGCGGGAAAAATGCCCCGCCTTGACCAACCGGGGGCAATAAAGAAAGGGTATTTCGCCGCAGTAGCAACCACGATACAAAATGAAAAGAAGACATTGGGCGTGCATTTGCTCGCTTTGCGGCAAATGTCTCCAAAACACGATAGTTTTCTGCAGCCTCTGCCGCATAACTGCCTCTCTTTTCTCATTCACCCACTTCTCACGGTGTTCCCCTGCGGCGTTGGTCCAGCCCTTGAATCATTTTTGGAGTTCCCTTTTTTCCACGTTCGCACTGCTAACGCGCTATTGGTTGGGGCTTGTTGGGGCTTCACACTCATGGCACGATCAACCCGGTGCAAGCCGTGTGTGTATTTTGTGCTTAAAACTGTTTCAATACGTCTGTTTTAAATCAAAATTTTAGTGATTTCATCGATGATGTCTGTAACGGGAAAACGCCGAAGTTATAGATAAAAACGGTTTCCATTAGAGGAAGTGATCCTGGGTCCGTCTCGGTATGATACCGGCGTCTATCGAATTGCTCCATTTCGACATGGCCGAAGTGGTTTGGAAAACGTACACGAGAACCAAATCCGTCACAAGAAACCCTCGCGTTCAACCATCGTTGTCGTTAGACGGAGGGGTGCATGATTTTTTAATTTGCTCTTCCAAAAATCGTCCGCACATCTACTTATAACTAAAAGAACACTGCGAACTCCAGTTATGCATTGAGGTTCCTCCTGAAATAAGCGTAATAGTATCTTTGTCTGAATAACGTTGACAAGTATGAATTGTATTTATATTTATTAATTGAAAAGGTTTTGCCTATTTAAACGCCTCGCTCAAGAATACTTACAACTTTGGCTGGGCGGCTGACTTGAGGGACCGACAGAAAGACAGACAGACAGACATATAAAAAATAGGCGTTTAAGTAGCCATGAACGTCTGTTGTCCCTTAAAACGTCAAAAAAGAACACATGGCGTTCAGAGTGAGTATACACGCGAAAAGCAAAAAGCGATGACAAAGGAAGTTGTGTGATACCCATCAATCAACCCGGAGAAACCACGCTTTCGAACAAGGGAGGATAAAGGCCGCAGCGGGATTACGAGTGTTGGCTAGATGTTACCAGTAAGCCATTTCGCTGTACCTTCACTTGTTTCGGGTTTTTCACACAGTGGGCGTTTGCTTAAGGGGTACATAGTGCAGTAGCAACCTTCGCAAATATTTCTGGGTGCTACGTGGTAACCTGTGGTTGGTTTGCTGTCCTATGATGAGTAGTGTCAGAAACGTTGACAAATTGTTCTTAAATGCTGCCTTGGAAGAGAACCAAGCCTTTGCCGTCGTTCAAGTGTTTGACCCACAGGTTTACACCACCTGCTCGTAAAGAAGTTTTCACGACTGAAGCTTTGCTCCAGATTCGTGAACAGAGCCTTTGAATGCGCCGTGTTTGCTGCAATAAAGTTTCCAATGGAAGCCGTTTTCAAGCCCCTAACACGTTTGCATAGCATTCGGGTTTTCGGATTTGGCGAGATTGTGTCTCTGAAGTTGTGCGTTTGCGTAAATAAATGATGAAACTTGCTACTATCAGCGACTTCGTATTTTTCTGTCATTGTACTATCTTACGTAAAAATTATATGCGTTAATCTCTCATTCGTATGTCCAAATTGCAATCCTTTGAGACAAAGCTTGTATTACAACAGTGGTAATAGTAGAGAAAAAGCTCAACTAGTCCGAAATAAATGATCGCTGCAAGAAAACACCCAGGACTGCGTGCGCGTGGAAACTGAGGTAGGGCAAGTGATTTCTAAAGGATCAGTCGAAGGGGATGTAAAAAGTGCGACATTTCTCCAAAGTTGCGTGAGTCAATGCAAAATACTGAACCGCGTCAGAACACTCGAAGTGTGCGACCATTTGTTATTTTTATTTTAATAGTGGGTGTTTGGTTTTACGTCAGCGACAGACGGGATATATCGGCCTCTGATTTCTTGTTGTATATTCTATGACACACGGACCAGAAAAACTGAGAACAGATGAGTTCGTGCGACATGGGAGTCGTCGAGACTCAATTTTTAACGAGGAACACGCCACCAAGAAATTAACGACGCTTAAGCATGCACAAACAGAAAAAAATTCCGCCATCTCCACGAAGTGAATGATGATGAGAGGGGCGAAGCAAAAATGCTTATCGGTGAAACCGTGGAACATTCGCCCGGACATCATATAAAGACTCGACACGTCAAGCTTTCCACCGCTCCGTTGACAAGCCCGTCGACAACGTCGATGTTTGTGGTGGTTATGTAGGTGTTGTTTTGGACGATGAGAATCTCCATGGGTAAGTTGGCGAATTCGGTGTGTGACATTTTAGTTACCCTGGCCGTCGCCTTCTGCAGAGCGTCTTGTGTCGTGTACACCCGGTACGTGCCTTGAGCTCGCAGGCGACGAACGACAACCTCTTCTTCTTCCTCTTCTCCTTGTTGGGTAGCAACGAACGCGTTGAACGTTTTGTCCTCTTCGGCCAATCTTTGGTTGGCCAATCCCTAGGGGGATCCCGCCACAATCATCATTAATGTGCCGGATACAGCAGCAACGAGGGACGGGACAGGACCCGAGCAAGAGGAGCTTCGCCCCTAAAACGCGCACACGCAGACGGAGCTGATCACATAAAACCGTCATACGATATGGCCGTCCAGCATGCAGCGTCTGGCAACCTTGCCACAGACGAAGCCGCCAGATAATTCAACGGTGCCGCTCTGTCCCTCTCTTTATAAATTTAGGAGGATAGTTCAATGTTCCCCACCTGGCAAAGAAGCGCTGTTGGCTCTAAGCCTGTTAGTC
This sequence comes from Haemaphysalis longicornis, assembly GCA_013339765.2. NCBI lineage: Eukaryota > Metazoa > Arthropoda > Arachnida > Ixodida > Ixodidae > Haemaphysalis > Haemaphysalis longicornis. The sequence goes on from CM023455.1 coordinate 44,594,179, forward strand.
ACAGATAAAAGGAATGCCGAATGAGCACTACAAACGAGCACTGAAGGCAACGTCTGCTTACCACGTCTTCTGCTATCCTTCGCTCACTCCTCCGCTGCCGCTCTAAAAAGCATTGCAATTACTTGGGACATGAGAGCGCCTGGATAAATGGCTGCTGTATACGCCAATTAGGAGTTCAGTTCCTACCCAATTAAAATATGAGGGCAGCATCGAAATAAGGTTAGTGTATATACACCCGGTTTGAGATGAGATTGCGTGGACTATTCTTTATGTGCTTTGCGGCGCATCGCCTTTGTGGTGGCACAATAGTTTAAGAGGGAACAAGCAAAATTTTTTTGCAGATTTGGTGCCCGCGTTACTTTTCGTCGAGGTGATAAAGGTGTAAACGAGTGTAATTCAGCGTTTGTTCGTTTATCCTGACGGCACGATGATAGGTTTTCGTCTTATTTTTTGACCACCGCCCTACACATATCCTTATTTAATGATTCGGTGCATTTGCAACAACTTGATAACGAATAGTTGCGTAGCATATTAAGTACCTGTATATGATTAAAGCGTTAGAGTATAGTAGGGCCCGTTTTTCCTGAAGCGTGACGTACCAAATGTACCGCTATTCTCAACCCTGCAACTGGAGGCCACGTGATTCGCACTGGGCTCTCAAATGGTCTTTACAGTTGATAAAAGAACCGCTTTATGGTTTGAAACACTATTGATGGCGGCGCCAAGTCTAGTGTAGACGATAACAAACTCGGCCAGCTTTTTGGTAGCAGCTTAATGTGAGCATCCGGTGTAAAAACTTAGAGAGGTCTGATAAATATTTTGGTAGTGTATGCAATCTTGAAAGACACTTTGGTTTCCTATTTGTCTCGAAAGCGTTCAAAACACTTCGATTTCTCAACTTATATTCCCTTTGTCTGTTGCAAGCGAGACCCTCAGACCCCATGCACCGCATACCACCCTTTTGAAACGTTCCGTATATAGGGAATTGTGGTAATACAAAATTGTTACCTTTGTTGGCACACCGTCAGAACAAAGACAGGGATATGAGTCCACAGCACATGATAAAAGAGTAGAGTATTGCGTTGAAATTGTGTTACTGGTTTTATGTCTGTACGGCCGACAGAAACGAACCTAATCATGGTCTGTATGAATTATATACGCAGTATACAAGAAACCTATGCAAAACATATCGCGCCGTATTTTTTGCTCTAAATAGGACACAAGCGTAAAAACTGTGCCAAGCGTTTCTTTTTTCACAAATCATTTATTATTTATTTTTTGGAAATTTATCGGCACTACAATTCTGGTGTCCACAATGCAGCCTATGAATTCTTTATCCCCGCAATTCCGTGTATACGGAACGTTTTACTGGCCAGGGGACAAAGACAAAATGCAAAACAACACTCAAGCCTCAATTTCTATATCAGGTACTGAATACGATTAACATTTCTAGATTGCGCATACTCTTCTTTCACCGTTCTGTGTCAACGAACCAGAAATTTTGTTCCGTACAAACTTCCTCGTGAAAAAATCTGATGTCAGGAGCACCTTGCACCTGTTGTTTTCTCTGTCGGGAAATATTAGGTACGTTGAACCCGGCAGTTGCATTGCAACAGGGCTCAGCCCGCATTTTTATTAACAAAACTTCGTTCCAGCTTCCGTGATCACTCACGCGCAGCCCCTCTTCCTTGTCGTCGTCGCTGCAGTTCCAAATGGATCAATTGCGCGGTGAATCGCTCGCTCGGAATATTCCTCATATATATATATATATATATATATATATATATATATATATATATATATATATATTATGATATATATATATATATATATATATATTATATATATTAGATATATATATATATTATATGTATAGGGTTTGGAAATGAGGGCTCGTTATGTAATACAGAAGAAATGCCGGCAGTCTACAACGCCAAAGAAGGCATAGGGGAGTGGTTAGACTTTTGTTTACCGTTATGGACGTTAAATTTTTTTTGACGTTACATTTTTTTTTTATTATTACGTGAGAAAGAAAGAAAGAAAACAGCGCCCCAGAGTGGGGACCGAACCCACGCCTTTCGATTAGATCTCGAATGCATTGGTAAGGCATTCGAGATCTAATCGAAAGGCGTGGGTTCGGTCCCCACTCTGGGCGCGTGTTTTTCTTCTTTCTAATCACGTAATTATAATAAAAAATGTAACGTCCATAACGGTAAAAAAAGTCTAACCACTCCCCTATGCCTTCTTTGGCGTTGTAGACTGCCGGCATTTCTTTCTGTATATATATATATATATATACATTTTTTCACCACTTCTTTCTGACTCAAAAAATTCTTCATCTGTTTCTATGACCTACCGCATTCCCCCCTTTGCTTTCCGAGGATTTATTGACTGCCAACCCTTATTCTGTCCTAATTCACCAAGCCCCTCATTTGCTATTCAGATTCGCTACATGCATAGCGAGGGCCTCTGTTCTGGCAGTCTTGGTGCCACAGGGAGCTTAAGAGGATTCAACGCCGGTCGACCACTCTTGACATGTCGTAGACAGTTGAGTCACGGCCGGGGGGTAAAAAGAAGGTCCCTTTCACCCCGAGTAGTCCGAGTGGCGCTGGCTACCACCCCCAAGCGCAGGAAACAAAAAATACCTTCACATAAATACCCGAGAAAGTGGTGGGAAAACAGCCCCGCCGGTAGCATGGTGGTCATCGCACCAGACCGGTATTCTCGAAGTCGTGCGTTCGGATCCCACCCAGCGGGCATTTTTTCCCCACTTTCTTTCTGACTCAAAAAATTCTTCATGTGTTTCTATGACTTACCGCATTCCCCCCTTCGCTTTCAGGGGTTTTCTTGACTGCCAACTCTTATTCTGTCCTTATTCATCGAACACCTCACTTACTATTCGGACTCAATGACTAATATTATATATATATTATGCTATATATATAATATTATATATCTACAGATATATATATATATAGAGATATATATAGTTATATATATATATATATATATATATCTGGCGAAGGTAATGCCAGAATAGGGGAAATGAGAGGATCAAGGAATTAAGGCAGAAATAAGCATTGGCTGGCCAGAAAGCCTCGGAAGCAAAGGGGAGGATGTGGTAGGTCATTGAAACAGACAATTAGAATTTGGAAAAAAAGAAAGAAGTGAGAAGAAATGTGCCCACCCCGCGCAGGTTCCACTTTCTTTCGTCCTTCCAAATTTTTTATCTGTTTCAATGACCGGCGATAACCATTGCTCCCCTTTGCTTTCCGAGGTTTTCTGGACTGCGAACACTTATTTTCTCTCTAACTTTGTCTCTCTTTATATATATATAATATATATATATATATATATATATATATATATAAGGAGGCACAGTGGGATTATTAGGCTTTTTTTACTACGGTTAGTGAGGTTAACCTTTTTGAAATTTACGTAACAAGGAAAGAAAGAAAAACGTGCGCCCAGAGTGGGGATCGAACCCAGGCTTTTCGATTTGATCTCGAATGCCTTACCAATTCGGCTATCTGGGCGGCTGTGTTCTCCTTCACTTTGTGGGCTATTTATATTTACTACAACTGTATCTGACGCTTGAGGGTGGTAGCCAGCGCCGCTGTGACTACATGACTCGAACGTCTACAGCCTGTCATGAGTGGGAACTGGGGCAACCCTCCTACCTTGGCATCAAGGCTGCCAGAACCAGAAGGCTTTCGCAGAATAATATGGGTAGGAAATGAGGGGCTCGTTGAGGAAATACAGAAAGATAGCTCGGCAGTCTTCAACGCCTAAGGAGGCATAGGGGAATGGTTAGGCTTTTTAACACGAAATTGTTTTTGCCGGTTTCCACAAATCTAACACGACGTCATATCCATCACGGAAATGACATCGCCAGAAAACTTCCGGGTTCGAGCTGCGCGGGATTCGATCGACCAAACCTTATCGAAACGCGCGGGATTCGAAACTTTCTTGTTCTGCATCAAGGCTGTGCAAGTAGTGCACCATGGCGCTAAGGAGTGCCAAGACTTGGCGCCTTGATGCCAGCGCCTACGTGTACGTTGGCGCAGAGCCGGCTTGCGGATGGCGCGCTCGTGACAGGGTCCGCTGCTTATTTCGCTACGTGTCCGCTGATTCGTGACAATTCGAACGGATGGTTGAGCCCCTGTGGTTTCTCGGATTTACTCAATTCCGGCGAGGAAATCCAGTGTCTAACGTTGATGCGTACAACGGTGCCATACCGACGAAATATAAATAGCGATGTGGGAGTCCATATCGATGCACAATAAACATTCAACTGCTCCGGTGAAGGCACATTTCACTTTCGTGTTTTACCGGTTCCTATGGAAGAGGGAACAACCACATTTTTTACTATGAATATCGAAGTTAACGTTTTTAAAATTTACCTAACAAGAAAGAAAGAAAAAAAAACGCGCCTGCAGAGTGGGGACGGAACCCACGCCTTTGGATTTGATCTCGAATGTCTTACCAATTCGGCTATCTGGGCGAATATGTTATCCTTGCAGAAGGACCAGGAAAGAAAGGGGAAATGAACCGCACACAAGAAAGCCACGACTTGAGGATAACAAGAAAGTGCAACCACGAAGTCTCTATAGGCTAACGGGTGGCATTGGGGTCAAACAGTTGGGACCCTTCGGTGTAGGCCTCGTGGACAACTGTTGATTGTTAGAAAAGCCAAGCGGTATTTGGGTTCTCTTTGAACATTTTTGATGGCCAGATCTCCCCGCAAACCCTGTTTTGCTCTTCTCCATCCGTTTTCATCTTCTCCTTTGGGTCCGTGATTTCCCGTGTCCCAATCCTCGCTAGCGTTTCTTGTTGGCGGTGAGATGTTTGAGTTGCGCCCCCTGGATCTGGCGTCGGCTTAGGGACATGGGCCGCTGTCGTCTGCTACACTCGGCTTTTGAGGGGCAGGAGTGCCTGTGCTAGAAATCGCCCGCTTTGATGCTTTATTCCCGTCAAAAAGCGCATTTATAGTAATTCAGTTATTTTTGACAGCTTATGACACGCCTGAATAATTTTAAGCAGTATCCCCCTCCCTCCCCAAGTTTGCACACACGATGAGAGAGAGAACAACTTTCTTTAAAGCATTGGTCAGGAGATCGTGTGTAACTTGTCGTTTCTAGCTTATTAACGAGGATCAGCGCTCCAAGCTCCTCGATCAGTATTCAAAATGCGTAGGCTAACCTACAGTGGTTTTGGGATGGTGTTATCAAGGCTGAACAGTCTAATGCTAAGTACGAAGCAGCGGGCCCCTACACGCGCATCGCACAGCAGGACATACAGCGGCTGCCTCCTATTTTTTTGTTGTTGTTGAATTTTATCACATGAATGTATTTTTTCTCCGCCCAACGCTATAATTTTTGTGCACCGTCACAAATGTCTTATTAGTAGATTTTAGGATGTTCGGGAGACTCGTGGGGAAAGATCGGGTGGATATTTTCTTCAGGCAGTATGGCATACATTGCCTTCCTCACAAACTGACTTTTGTTATGGGTGGTGCAAGAAGGTGCATATCCGCAGCGTGCGTTGTGTATTCACATGCAAATACAACGAGAAGGTTTGCGCTACGCCACCGCGATAGTTCCACAGACAATGTTGTTCAGAGTACTAGAAGGCTGCTTTTGTGTTCCGAATTTGTATCACACTATTGTTATCATAAGGAAATGACTCTAAACCCCAAAGTTAATACATCAATACGGTATTGAAGGCTTGATATGCTCCATAACGAACGCAATAAATAGTATACGTGCATATATTACAAGAATCAAAACCGGCTAATATTCCCAAGCATCTCTTTATTTTCTAACACTTCCAGGCGTAAATAACAACTCCTGGTCTACTCGGGATGGCGTTCTATGTATTGAAGAAAATTCCTCTTACTCTCTTGTTCTGCACTGACGGCCCGGCCCACTAACCAGCTCGAGTTTACTGTTAAACTTTTCCCCTCCTTCTAATCCTCTTGAGTGCAGTTTCACAATTACGCATATCTGAATATTTGGAGGATATGGCTTTCGAAAATGAACCGAAATATCTCTCCGGGTCTGAAAAAACATAGTGTTACTGTATCTTTACCGTAGACGTGACTCGTTTTGCTCAATAAAGTTCTATATTGGTTAGAAGACTAGTACAAAACCGAGAAAGGCCTATATGCACAGTGGGTTAATTGCAACTCAACCTATAGGTTTTGCAGCCCATAGGGCATGGCGGCATACTTTTATGCCATGAAAACGTAAATGAATGTGACACAATACTTTCGAGCGTTCGGCAAGGTTGCAAGAACTGTTTTGCCTTCCATATGATTACAGAAATCGTAATACCTTCTGACGAAGCTGCAGCTCCGAAAACCTGGAATTCGTTTCCATCTTGTATTTTTCCTGTTGTCGGTTACTAGCAGCTGGCTGTTCTCTTTGTCCGAAGGATTGCTTATAAAGTAGCTGATACCTAGCTCCGACTCTTCGCGCTCTGCACAGGACAGGCTTGGGAAGTAATGGGGCGACGCCGGCAATGTTTCTTCTGTTACTGTATCCAAAACTATATTTTAACTCACGCCTGGAGCTAGTGTGTGCGATTTTAAATCTATTATTATGATAAAGTATACGCACACGCAAACTATGGCACGGACAAGCATCAGACGCCACCCGAGCGCAAAGAGACAGTAGGGAGAGTGATCGAGCCCGAGCTAAGCAGGCGAAAATGCGAGAATCCCAACGCCGACGTCACGGAGGCGCGTTTCGCAGCGCCACCCGTGGTAGCGCTCACCGCCAATATCCCTATTTTATGTTTTTTTTGTATGCGGATTTTGGAAATGTTGGAACAGTGCATAGTGTGCGTAGATTGCCCATCAATGCTGGTGAAGCCAAACGCTCTTTCTCCCTATAACACACAGTTATGAATGGCCATAATTTCCTAAGCCCTGTACCAATATTCTTTGCGGCAGCATGCGACGTTCGTTGAAATTGCGTCCCCCGCGCCCCCCCCCCTCCGGCTCATTGCGTTTTTTTTCTAGTACGCCGCTTACAGAGAAAGCATGCCGTATACTACTTCACTATTCCTTTCAGGATGGTCTGAGCACAGCAGAAACAAACTCATCCCTTATGAAAAGCGATAATGTCTTGGTTTTTATGTTATTAATGTTTTGTCTTCGAAGGCTACATTGTGTTTAGGAAGCCTCAGTCATACGGGCTGCCACTGGAACCTGCATGGCCTCCATGCCAAAGATTCAGTGAAAAAAAACCATATTCTACACTGAGATATGACGACAATAATTCACTGGGACTTTGCAGCTGCCATGATAAATTTTACACGTAAAGAATCTATGCGGGAAGTTGCCGAACAGTTTTTCTCTATGGAACCACCACTGCCACTGCCCATTGCGTGAAAAAATATTATAATCCCCATAAAAACTAAGGTAAAAAGTCCTACCTGTCCAAGCACGCATAAGTTGCGGTTTCACTGTTTATTTTGTTCTAAACCAGAACGCCCGCATGTTTCATCCCCTTACTCTGTCTTAATAAAAAAAACTCACATACTGAAATCAGACTCGAACGGGGATCATCACAGAACCCTTTCATCGTACCGGAGGGCATATTGTATCCCGAAGCATCTTCAGCATGGCGCTTTACGCGGTGCTGTCAGTCACGGCGTTCCTCCTGAATTTCGTTGAGTCTTTTGATCAGACGCCCACAATTACATCCTGCTCAAGTAAGCGTTTCAAGCGTTTCATCTTCATACGGGTAGGAGCGATGTCTTCACAAAAAAGTGTGTGTATGACAATAACAAGCAACTCGTTACAAAAGGTAGCGGATAGTTAGGTCCGGCTACGCTACATGCTCTTCTTAACCCCACGGAGTGTAGTTCTATCGGAGATATTCTTTCTGAAAATTTAACGTCAGCATCATCTTCATAAATACACAATGTGGCTCGCGGGTTAATGTTTACAAAAACATCTAAAAATTTTATATTGCGAAAAGAAATTTTAGTTTTGGCATCAAATTTTCGCCTTTGTTTGGGACGCCTAAGCCTGAAGCGTCTGAACGTGCCTGTAATTCTGTTATGCAGACGAGGAGGACTTTCAACTGAGAAATGTGACCATATCCAACGCCAGAATTGGAGACAATATGACCGGTGTACTTTACGGCGAGCATCAGTAAGCCCCTGGAATCCGCTCCGAAGCTTGTGGTTACCCTCCGTAATAAATACGGAAGCAAACTATACTGCATTAGAAATATCGGTTCATGGTGAGCTTTGTTCAGTTATCTTTTGTTATGGAATTTCTTTGCTTCTCAAGATGTTTCAACTTTCGAAACGCTGCAGTGTACGCCCTTTACGCAATGGTGCTACATTTAAACCTGTTTTAGAGGTATTCCAAACTTTAGGTACGTTAAAGTAACACGTGCGGAAACAACGAGTATATACTCTAAAATAATTTTTACCTTTTGTTACTGTAACTACATCACTGATATTCGAATTTGGCATACAAATGAAGAAATCAGGCACCCCTCCGTCTAACGACGACGACAGTTCACCGCGAAACTTTCTTTTGACGGATCATCGTCGCCTTTACAGCATGGGGTACAGAATTTTCCTGTCTAATTTTCCACGTACATGCAGCACTCCCTAAATCAATACCGCTTCGACCGTGTCGAAATTGAGCAATCGCATAAACGTTGGCGTTATAACGCGGAGTGCTCAGGTTATATTCCTGAAACGGGAAGCATTTTTTCTTTAATTTCACCCGTTTTTGCGTTACAGATGCAATCAGAGAGAATGGTAAAGCTCGGGTTTAAACTGAAAAAAAAACAACCTTTGGATGTACATAAAATACTGGTGACTCTGGCACAAATATTTTAAAAGCGATGCATCTTGACTTTTCGCTTACCTTCACAGCGCAAAATTATCGAAGAAACCAAGCCACACTTTGGTTTTTTAACCTTCGAAGCTACAGTTTGCTGTGTCCATAGGGTCAAGTATTTTAATTTTCTCAAGTGCACAAAACGTGGTTGAGGGAAATATTGTAACGTGTAATATTTTTCGATTGTGCAAACTCTTAGTACGCTGAAACGGGATTACTAATGGAATAACCAAATTCTCTATAGCTGAAAAATGTAATTATAAGCTGAAGGAATAGAGTTTTGGGTAAATGGATTGTCGAACAGCTGAATTGATATATATAACGTAAGTGTTTGGGTTGATTTGAGAAACGTGCAAATCAGTCCAGTACCGTCTCTACCCCTATGTTACTTGCGTACACGTCATGTGTTTTTTTTACAAAACTATGCAAGAGAAGTAACATAAAAGGGGATATTTGCTAACAGTGCACTTTCTTCACCTCGTGTAAAAACTTGCTTTTTCAATGAACACTTTTTAGAGAACTATCGCCAAGCATAACGCTGGATATAAAGGCAGGGGTGATTGTACAACTATATATATAAAAAGAGTACACCACTTCAGGTAGTATTTGAATATTGCGTCTGAAAGTGTGGTTTTTGTTTAGCACATACAAGCTTTGTGGAGGAACCACCTCTGAAGAAAAGATTTTGGGTTCCCTGTGGGAGAACAAGTGCCCCGTCCCGGCATTTACAACCACCCAAGTCGTCTCTGGGACGCTGCCACCGCAGATACAATATATAACAGGCGTAAGTATTTTCCTAAAGACCACACCACATGTTACATGAGAAATATTTTACCCAGGTACGGTGGAATGCGCACAGAATAATTACATTTTTATGAACACCATTCCCTCAAAAGTGGCGTACTAGCTGTTTTTAGTGACTTGGAATGCGAATACAGTAAAAGCTCGTTAATTTGAACTCGAAGAGAACCATAAAATTGTTCGAATTTAACGAAATTCTTATATAGAGGAGTGGCACTAGAATGAATAGTGAACGCGCCACATTTCACGGGCAGAATTGAAAGCAGCCACCTATGGACTCGTTATTGGGAATTTGGCTCTGCTACAAGTTTGTGGCAGGTGATTTTTGCAAACAATGTTTCGGAAATAACAATGGCATGCGGCGGAGCACTGGCGCCGGTGGCGCGGCGCTCTTCATAGAAGCGAAATAAGCCGTTGCAAGAGCGTAGTGCGCGCGCCACACTGTTGTTTTTCTATTTTGTTGTTTTGCCTGCAGTGAATGTGGGTTGGTTCGGATTTGCAACATAATGTAATCACCCTGGGCCGAATTCTTTTGCGAGGAGCGATGGAAATCAGGTGATCATAATCCAAATTAATCGTTCTGGATACCGAGCTAGGTGTTCGAATTATCTGGAGTTTTCCTTCATTGAAATATACAGGGCTGTATAGGGACCAGGGCGTAAGTTCGAATGAACCGTAAGTTCGATTAAACCGAGTTCGAATTAATGATATTTTAATGTATAACGTTCCTTTGATAAAAAGTACGCCAGGAAGGTTCAGAGTTAACAAATCGTTAGAAATATTTTGCCGGTGTAGCTCATGGATCGTGTTTTCTAGAATGTTATAGTTATTTGATTTCCGAGGTGCGGCCGAGGGACGGTACAAGTGATGAAGTCGTGAGTGGGAGGCTCTCTTCCCACGTAAAATTTCTAAGGATGATACGGGACTCATGGTGTTTTAGAACTGAAAAAAAAACATCCCAGTCACAAAACATGTTTTCCAGGCACTTTATTTCAACGTATTTTTTTTTACCTCTCCCATCGTATATTCAATATATACTGGCGTGTCTTACCCCCAAGTTTGGTGAGACGTACGTTTCCAGTGCGGGTAGGTTTTCAAAAAAAAAAAAAAATCACTCGCACCTAATGTCCGCCCCCTTGTGCCGCTGTAGCCATTTTGTTGTATGAAAGAAATTCCGTTCCTTGCTTGTCCCAGTTCTGGTGCACCTAAAAAAGAAGTTTCACTAAATTTCGAACAGGATTAAATAAAAGCGAATTATATTCTTTTCGATTAGCCCAGTTGTTATCAATGTTCGTTCAACTTGGCACTGCACGCCACAAACACAAAAAACACCCTACCTTTCGATAACAGTGAACTGACATTATTGCAAAATTGTCCCAATAAATTAAATGAACCAAGACAATTTTCACCATTTCTAAGCTTTCGATAACCTATCCTCTTTAACGGATATGTTCATGGATTCAAGAGAGTACAGCCAATCTTTAGGCCCAGCTTTCTATAAAGTGAATTTGTCAAGTTATTACCTTTTCAGCAGAACTCTTGGTATCATCTTCCTGTGATTGTTTTTTAGCTGCGTGGCAGGTAGCGACTCACGTACTCGCTATTTAGAGCACGAGAAAGCATACGGCTTTGAGGGTTTTTTAATGAATGTAGAGTAATACGTGTATACCGTAGGAACGAAAGGACGAAAGCAGTTACCCTCGAAGCTCCTTTTATCAAACGATGCCATATGAAGAGGTGAGTATTGTGCGGTTGATGGCTAATTTTATTGCCAATTTTCTTCCAGACATTTGCGACACAATTGATCTATAGTAGGCTTCTCCTGAGCTAAAAGATAACTACTATACTGTTTGCCCACCAATAATGATAGCTTGACTGTATTCTCCAGTTCCGCTTTGAATAATATGCAAACAAGCTAAATATTTATCGTTTCGCGTGCACAATGGTGGCACTTCCCGCTTCAGGATATTACGAGCGTTTTTAGGATCCTTAGGCACACCAGGCAGCGAAACATTTTCTGCAGATAGAGAAATAAAAAACTTACTTTTATTAGGCTCACTTGTTCAACCTTTTTGCTCCACAGTTCCGCTAATGTCTACAAATAAGAGCTTTATGTCCCTCACCAAACCCTACTGAAATTTGAAAAAAAGTAAATGTTGCATTCGCAAACTTGTGTAACTTATCGTTGTAAATAAACTAAACTCAATAATAATAGTTTCTGCTTCAACTAAAAGTAAACCATTTGCAGCATTCACACTTTGAACTGCTGGTTTTTTATGGCAGGAGTTTTTTCTGTAAATTTTGACTGATTTCAGCCTGATCCAAAGTGGCTCTCACATGTTAGAATATTCATTACCTGCATTGCGTGTTTCTATTGCAGTACGCTCCCAACACTGTGTCAATTCAAATGGAAATCTTCGACGGAAAGTCCAGCGTCGGTTGCCGGAAATTTGATGTCGATATTGCGGCAGCACGTTAAATAGAAAATTGATATATGCACCCGATATCAGGTCCACTTGATTTGCACATTGAGAGATGATGGTGTAACTTTACATTTCACGATAAAGATTTTTAGTGCTGCTGAACGTTGTTTTTATTTTTTCACCACACACTTCACGAGAGTGCCGGCCTGTCTCATCTATTTGCAGTAAAATAATATAAGTTATCACATACACATGGGGACAGGGAAGAGGGGAGCAAAATCATCTCCAAGCTGAAGCTACAAAGGGCAGCTGGCTTAAGCGTACGAAGCAGGTGCGAAGCACCTTAGGACCTCACAATGTGTGTCCGTTGGCGTCAGTGCAGACAGCATTAGAGACAAACGGCTCAAAGGAAGTTGCAGAAGAGAAAATAAACCAGCACCAAGAAGATTCGAACCACTGACTCCCGCAGCAACACACACGGAATCCAATACGCTATCACTAGATAGACTACGCCTCCAGACGGAAATGTGAATACAAAATAGGTACTGAAGTGTACAGCGACCTCACAATATCCGTTGGCGTCCGTTGGCGTCCGTGCACACAGCATTATAATCGAAAAATATGTGAGTGAAGCCACTTCCAAGGATACAAACCGCAAAAAAGTCACACATCTCCATGCCGTGGACGATGCCGAATGTGAGAAGTACTGGAACGCGAATTGTCTTTCGCGTGGCGCTTGTCATTTACACTGCATTTACTGCCCTTCAAAATCATTTAAAACTCAGAGTGCATCAGCACGCACGGACGATGACGCTCATCACACCCGCAATACACAGCTTGCGTCCCAGTGCTTCTCACCCTCGGCATCGTGCACGGCGTGGAGATATGTGATTTTTTCTCTAACTTGGCCTCCCAAAAGAACAGACATCTCTTTATTTTCTACGGTCTTCCTATTTGTTGCATGGAGCCTAATCTGACACTAATGAAGATAAGGTAAGATGTTTGCTACAGCAAACAGTGAAGGCTGCCCACGTGGTGTCGCCTGCGTGTTTCTCTGAGTCAATGGGAAGGAGATAATAAAGATGAATTAGCGTGCAATAATGGATGATTAGGAATTGATGGTGAATGGGACACGAGAAGATGTCGTGCCTATATTTTCTGCGAAGGGTGGGGCCGTGAGAAGAAGAGGAGGAACGGTGGCAACTACGTGCGAGTCGTGACGTCGGTGGTTGTTTCTGATTGGCAGAGTACAGGGCGGTGCTGGCGGCCTGGCGGCTGCACTGCGTAAGCCGCGGGCTCGTGCCTCGTTGCTCGCGGCTCGTGACAGTAGCCGGTCACGCGCTTTACTGCTCCGGAGGTCGCAAGCTCCCACGGCAAATAATTATTAAGTTGGGATGTATGTCCACAAGTATAGTTTAAGAAAGAAAAAAAAACTGGCCACCTTCCCGCCATGACGAAAGTGCATTCCCAGCAAAGCTGCTATATACCCACTACAAATGGTGCTGGAGAAGGGAATAAAATGCTTCTGGTCGTCTCGGCGAGCTTGTCGCTTGCGCTCTGCTAGTGTCACTAGATCGTGCCTTGCCTTAAACGATAATCTACAAACATTCTTTAACAAAAACAGATTCTCGGAGGGCGGGGGCGTCGCATTATTCACAAGACACTTATCATTATAATACGGTTTTGATGCTTGTTCTGTGCTTTTCTTGAACAAATTCTGAGCACTATGCTGCATGCCTGTTTGCCCTGACGCATGCCCTCGGCATATTACGGCTTAGCGTTTTTGCCCACGGAGACGAAGCCTTTGGGGGTTATAGGTACACAGCCTTGCTGCAAAAGTCTCGCCTATTTGAAGCACGAAGAGCTGTAGCGTGAGTCGTTGGGAAACGAGTCTCTCGGTGTACTCTTTAGTACGCATTTTCACCCACAGAGATGGTTTTTTCCCACGGAAATGAAACCGTTGGGTGGTAGAGGTATACAGCTTTGCTGTAATATTTTAGGTTAGGATGTATTCGCTACAGAATTATAAAATTTAGGGTAGATTAAGGTCGGGAATAAGGTGGAATAAAGACGATCGATAGGAAATTCATTGTATGAAGTTAGGCTAAGTGTAAATGCTCGAACATGAGGGTGAAATAAATTGAATATAGTGGTTATGGATTATTAGGGTTGATAAAGATGGATTACGGCGACTAAAGGGCGATTTCGACTTATGAGGATACGTAAATAGCGCGGCCATGTGTGTCAGCGCGTGGACGTGTATGCAAAACAGCCCGTTCGATAAGAGCGCCAGCATTCCGCCTGCGAAGCGCTTAAGGAGGCGCAGCTGTGTCCAGAAATGTTTGCCGCGGTTAGTAGAACAAAGCTCGGTTTATAATCTTTTGTGGTGATAGCCGTATTAGCAACGTTCTGTGTCATCACAACTGGAATCCGGAGACCCCCACATGTAAAGAGAATTTTGAGAATCGCAGAAACCACAACAAGAATATCATGGCGATTGGTTGACCACGTGGGATTGACGAGACCCCTTCTGTGTGCTGCGATACAGTGTAGTTTTTGCACAGGCGACCTGGGGCAGGCATCTAAGCAGGCTCAGCGGGTCGGGACGGGCATTTCACAACGAAATGAAGCGCTGTGCCCTGCACTCTGAGCACACTCCGCAAAGAAAATATAGCGCATATATTGTGTTCATCTTTGGTTCCGTTCCATGCGCAAATCAATCTTATCTGAAATCCTGTAACTCCAACGCAGCTGAAAAATAAGCTCTATTTGGAGACAAACATTGCAGGGTGTGCCAAAATGTAGCAAGCTTGATCAACCATCGATGTAGCCTGGCAACTTGCTCATACATTAACCTCCGCGCGAAAGCTATTCAGGATATATGAATGTTTGGATGGATTTGCATGTGGAAGCAAACACGCGACAACGCGTTGAGTTATCATATCAGTTATTTACGGATTTGTACCAATGCTTATATAGTTCGCTACGACTCCGTCAGTGCGGCGCGAAAAGCCTAATTAACTCTACTGAAGAGGGTCATGTCTCAAAAAAGCTGAGCGGGTACAGTTACCCACACCGGTAAAAGTTCGCCTTCACAGTCAGTAATTATGTACTAGCAGAACACTGTCCCGGTATTCCGAAAACATGAAATTCATAAAAGCAAATCCTCTTTCGAAAGAGTGCTGCTTCCCCTCCAATAATTTCAAGAACTTTGCTAGTCTTAAGAAACTTTCGTTTCACAAGGTTGGCTGCGCGTCTTCGTGGCTCCCAGCTTCTTTAACCGGGCGGGGCATTGGTGAAACGAGTACATGCTAGAGTAAGTATTGCCACTCTGGAAAAAAAAAACGCAGTACGGGTGACTCATTACAGTAAGAGAATATTTGCAAAGAAGAGTGAAGCTTTTGGACACTATTTGAATGGTGAGAGGGCTTCACGCATTTTGTTTCGTGAGCATTAATTGACAGCAGAGAGAAGCTCTTGCCAACGTGTGCATTGTAAACTTATATGTCGTTTCCCATGTTCCAGAAATGACAGGCCGGTGTTGCTGCGCCAGGAAACTTGGCTTTGTCTACCGTAAAGATTTTATTCAAAGTACAGTAGACTCTCGATAAACGGAACTTCAAGGGACCGAAAAAATTAGTTCCGTTTAACAGGAGTTCCGTTTATTGAGAGAGATGTGCAAAGGTGCAAAAATATGTGGCTACGCAGTCCTAATGGCATTTCATGGAACTCTAAGCACTAGAACGTGGATGCACGTGAATGTTTTTCAGAAAGCAAAAAAAAAAAAACTACAAGAGGCATAGGCACAGCATTCACAAAGTTGATTTGGAAACAATGAGTCTGTGTGCACTACAAAATGCGTCAATTATTTTTGTTTGAGTCCTTCCAACTGCATCTTCACGGAGGCTAGAGGCCTCAACTTCATCAGTGCTTACGAGCCACCGAATTTAGAAGACGGCAACGCGGTAATGAAGCGCGAATAGCACCACGATGGCACGAACCAGGCGGCAGGAGCTGAGCCCTGTATCCTCGGCGTCTTGAATCGAGACAGAACGACTGGAACAAGAACTGCGATGTTGCATTCGTTGCTCTAACATGGCTAACCACTTACAAGACGAGGCTTCCGAGTCCAACGAGGCTACAAAAACACGGAGGAAGAAAAACAAAAAACAAAAACGAAACAGCCGGAACCGTAAAAATGTGGTTCTCATGCCAATGGGTATCACAAGAAGTTCCAATTCTGGTTCCGTTTACATGGTGAAGCCAAAAATGTAGTTCCGATTACCGGAGTATCTTTACGTTATCTGAATACAAAACCAACCAACTTACAGGCTACTGTTCCGTTTAAGCGGCAATTCCGTTTAAGCGATTTCTGTTTATCGAGATTCTACTGTACATGCTTTGTATGAAACTGCTTCTGCAATGACGTCCGGCCTGCAAAGCAGGAATGTGATTTCACCTGTAGCTATCCACTTGCTGGCGAGCAGCAGTACCGCCTTCTTATGTGTGCTTCGCTAACCACTAACTTGATTTATAATAGAGAGTTTTAGCTGACCATTTCTGACGATCCATTGCACTCCCGGCAGCGCGCCAGAGCAAGACCGGAGGGTAAAGTTTCGAGATAAACGTAGCTCCCCTGATCTGGAAACATTTTTGTCACCGGTCGTGCTCTGTGCCTTTGCAAACTACGAAGAAAATATAAGAATTGATATTCTGGTAACGCAAATGAATAAAAAATGAGGTGAATTGACTTCTGCTTCCTCTTGTTTAGTCGCTGAAACGAATGAATAATCGTTATTATTTGAACCAAGTGGTTCAACTTTCGAATAGCCACGACAAGGCTGTCGGTTTTGGAGATGCGTATATCTTAGCTCGTGCTTCGGTCTTCCTCTACCGCTTCCGTTGTAAACGTCGTTGAAGTGTGTGACATCGTTTCAAATTCGGAAGAACTTCCGCGGTTTCGGGGTTGATGTTTCAACTGAACAACATAGTTCGCAGTAGCGTTCTTGACTCCCGGGGGGCAACCATCTTGGGATTCCGTGCGGGAACGTTAGCTGCAGGGGACGGTCCGCTTAGCGATCCCCGCGAGCTAAGGGGAGAATTACGAAATCCCCACTCCGGTAACGCCTCTCATGGCCAAGCGCGCTACGCATGCAAAATGGAGGCCCTGGTGGTATCGGAGCGGAGTGGACCATCAAGAACAGTCACCTAAAACTCTCCATTTTTGTTGCAGCTGTAACGGTATTAAACCACCTGTAAACCACCCGGTAAACCACCCGGGAGTCTAACGAGTAGGAGATTCGTAGCCACTGCATGAACCTTCTGGTAAAAGTGCTGGCGTGTGAGTACGGCAAAAACAAAGCGATACAGGCTTCCACAGCGATGTCCACCGGAATTGAACCTGGCGTATTGCCAATATAGTGCGGCAGCTACGAAACTGCAAAGCTGTCGCTGTACCAAAGATTCAGGAGTTTATCTGAGCCCTTTGTTTTTTTCGAATTTGATGTTGCATAGTACATTTTGGTCGTCACTTTTTTCGGCGTTGTTTGATGATTTTCTATCGTGTTGTGTCAACTGAAGGATCAGCGGCGTGCTTTAGGCTGGCCAGCGTACGCCAATGTTTCTGCTTTGGTCTTCATTTTTTTCGGATTTTTCTATCAGGTTTTGCATACCGAGCAAACAGTTTCGTGCGTACGCAAACGTTTACATTGTCTTTTTTCAAATTTTAGCCCACGCAGAACATATGACAGATGTCTTCAACGTAAGTCAAGTCCACTAAAGCGTCCAAATACAGGATTCGCGACCAAAATTCTCAGGAAAGCACGAAACCACATGGCATCATTTTACTGCGTGATCAATTTAAAACTGTACACTTTTTTGCCCACTGAACACCAATAAACATAAATAATTACACATTATTTACATTTAATTAGTTACATTCACGTTAAAAACAATTTAACAAATTAGTTACATTCACGTTAAAAACAATTTAAACAAAGAACCAAGAACGTTTAAACAAGTGTGGTTCCTGCTAGCCTCCTCTTAGAATTTCACAAACCAAGATCATGTGCGGCGGCTAGCTGGTTTTGATTTCCTATAGGGACCATGTGCAGCGACTCAACAGTGGGGAGACAATGTCATTGTGTCATCTGTTTATTGTAGGTGTTCGCTTTCCGAACTGTAAATAATTACCAGTGGGTGGGCGTCCCTCCCTCACACGCACCAAACGTGCGGAGCGCTTAACTATTGACTATAGGAACACGCAGGGAGAAGCAGAACCAAAACCACATGTGACAGTTGAAATGAAAGTGCGAAAGAAAAGCTCTGTACGCTTGAAGCAAGAACAGGTACGGAGAAATATAATCAGTACCACACGAAAGCATCCACTCACCGGAGCGCGCGAGCCACGCCGAACGGGTCCCGGTAAATGCGCGCAAAGCGTCGCGCGTGGAAGAAACCACACAAGACAACAGAGAACAAAAGCAAAAATATAACGCAACCCGCAGCGTTTGTTGTAGACTGTATTCGAGGGGCAGCAGTTCTATTTTAGTGTAAATTCATCGCTGGTGTGGCGAATGCGCGTTGCAATGGCTTTGCAAATGCTATTAGTAATAGCAAGGCTCTTATAGGAAAAGTACAGCTATGTCGTGTGCATGTACTGTTAATTTCTTTTTCAACCCATTTGACCAACCGAGAAGACCGCGTGTTTCGTGGTTGAGTTATCGAGGCTAGCGTGTGGATACTTTGTTTGCTAACGTTTCTGTCTTGTGTGTCAGCCGAGGACACAGCGTGGTGCGTTTTTTCCGTTCTTTTTTTTTTTCAAATTTGATGCATGCTAGAGCACTGCATAGGTCGCAGTTCCCAGGTCCGGCCCGAGCCCGAAAAAGTTTTTAAATATAAGCCCTAGCACCACCCCTGCCCGACAAATTTATTAAAGTAAACCTGAAACCATCGGGTTGTTTTGAAATATCAGCCCGCGTCCGACAGATTATAAACATGAGTCCGAAAACATTTGGTGTTTTCAACCTGACAACGTAACATAGAGCGATCGAGTATATTGGACAACCAATTTGAGAAACTTGGACCGAGCTAATATCCGGACACAGAAAGCAATTTCGGGAATATCGGGGAAATATATTTTCATAGAAGCTGCAGTGACGTCGCACTTCGATTTTTTCTTATTTAACCTCATTCAATCAGCAAACTTGTTGGTATAAAACAATCACAAATTTTTGCGCACGACTGCCGGGCTTCACACACTGCGTGCATGCGCCCGGGCCAGCACGGCCCGAAAAAAATTTGTTGAAGGCCGAACCCCACCCGGGCCCGAGAAAATGCGACCCACCTGGCCCGGGCTCTTGCAGTGCACAAATCCACACAACACACACGATATGTTTTTAATAACTTCACTCGAGCGAAAAGCATCAGAATTTGCAACTGTAGTTCTCGGAAAAGCACCATGCGGCACACTTTATAGTGCGATCATTTTAAAACTGTACAGTTCGTTGGTACGCTGGCTATTCATTAACATAACACAATTACCATATTACAAATCCACCAGTTCATAAAAAGTGCTGCCCTCGTCTTGCGGACGTCAGATATTATAAAACAGTTAGGAATTCAACAAACAAAAGCGGGCTAAAACAAATCGCAAATATAAAATATTTATAGCAATGACATACATTTATAATGGGCACAGTCCCACAACACGCTATTGCACTATCCTTTCAAACTGCATGGGCCATGGCCCTTCGGAAATAAGAGACCGCCGCAAGCATATGCCCTCTCCAGATTACAAACAAAAGAAAGAACCAAGAACATTTAAAGATCAGCGTAGTGCCGTCTAGCCTGCTTTTGAAATTGCACACACAAAACTGTCATATGCAGCGGCTAAAGAAACATCAAAACGGAGCGTGAATCACTCAACAGAAGCATAGCGCAACGCGCGCCGCCTCGACATCTCCTCGGGCGGGGCGCATGAGCGCCACGCGTGGCGGTTAACAAGTTCGGCTTCAAGGGCGCTGTGGGGAGGTAACGCCGCTGTTTCCACTACCCAAGTATTCTAGTTCACTATATCCAAAACTAAGTAACCCGTACTTTTAAAGTTGAGCTTCCGAGGCTTGTACTGTCTCGTGGATTGCTGATTTTGATGCTTTTTTAAAGCATTTTTCATAAGTTCACATAGGCTAGGTGTTGAGAGAAATAACTTTTATTTACGTAAAGGTTAGGGTGCGGTGGGCACGACCCGGAGGGCCGCGACGACTTCAGCCACTCGAGTCACACGCTCCTTCTGGAGCTGGGGGTCCTAGCGGCACAACGCCTCTATCCACTGGTCAGGCGAATTATTTGGAGGGAATGGGTTCTCTGCACAAGCCCACATTTGGTGTTGTACCGTAGCTTTTTCACCTCAGCGGGGGCAGATTGAGGTTGGGTAGAGGGAGGGGTGGACATGATGTAGGGCGCCTCTGTATGGGTAGAGATTCCGTTTGGAGCTGACGCCAGGGGCGTTCCTCCTCCAGAGTAGGGGATGAGTGAGCGGGGGCAAGCTGGCGGCGGGACAGGCGGTAATGCTGTGTACCCTCTCTGAATGTGAGGATACTGTCCCTGGTCGATCTTGCTCCATGGAGGGAAGAGTATACATCGTACGGCCGGGTGACAAGTGCTCGGGCTGCCGTGTGGGCCGTCTATATCCCTCTAATGCCCGTGTGAACCGGTAACCATTGGAGGTCGACCATGTCGAATGGGAATTTAGGCAGAGAATGTTGTGTGCCGGGGCGGAAATGAGCCCTTTGGCAGAGCTTTGAACGGCCGTTTTCGAATCGAAAATACAATTTCAGGGGTGGGCCTTTCGGGTAATTCAAGTGCGATTGCCGGCTCTTCCGCGACATGCGGGTGACGGGTTTGAATGGTAAGGGTTACAAGAGGAATAGATGACGTGGAGTGAATTACAGAAATTGCGAATGCATCTTTATGCCTATATTCTGTGGCATCGATGCAGAGCGTCCCTCGGGAAGGGGGACATTTTTTATCTAGTGTCGTGGCTTGATGAATCCGCCTTTCACTATGAACTTTTAGGTGCATGTTTTTGGGAATTGGTCGAACGATGATATGATTTCTGATCGTTGATTTGATGCAGCACACAGAGTCAGGGCTTTGAGCTGGGCCGATCCCGAGTCTCTGCAAGAGGAGTATGCCCGTGGAGCAGCGCCCTAGGTGGTTGACTTCGTCAGTGCGATGGCCTTCGATTAGTTTTGCTCCCGTATTCTATGTTCCTGTTGCCTCTAATCTGGCAGTGGAGACATTCGGTGGTAACTGGAAGGAGGCTCGGTATGCTTTGCCGATGAGACCATGTACTTTCCTCATTTCGCTGTTGTTGATGGGAAAGGAAGAGCATATGTGAGTCGGCTTATGACAAACGCTTGTACGAATCTCAAGCGGTCTTGCTATTTCAGGCCTTGCCCTCGGGCAACGATCCTAGGGAGCAGGCCAATTATTTGGGTAACATGCGCCGAGAACTTTTTGATTACCTCTGTATTGCGCCGATTACTGTGTAGCATAAGCCCTTCAATTTCGAGGTTCGTAACCAGCGGTACAGGCTACCCGTCCGCTAAAACACGGATGGAAGGCTCTCGCGACGGTCCAGATCTTTTTGCTGGCAAGACAAGCATCTCTGATTTGGTGGGAGAGCATTGCAGGCCGGCTACTCGGACTCCTTGGACGAAGGCTGTAGCGGCAGCTTGAAGGGTGAAGGGTTTTTTCTATGTATGCATCAGTTCCTCGAGTGAAACATAGGGTTATATCGTTTGCATACATGCTGTACTGAAGACCCGGTACTCGATTCAGAGAACAGGCTATGTGTGAGACTTCTAGAATAAACAATAGGGGGGATATCACCGACCCCTGCGGTGTGCGGCATGATGGTAGCTGTATTTCACGAGACTGTGTCCCCCAGTGTCAGCGTGGCTGTTGTGTGTGATAGGAAGGCGCGAACATAGTTGTACGTCCGTACGACTGGCTCTATGCGCTCTACATCTGCCAGGATGGCTCAGTGAGATACCTTATCGAATGCGTTTGTCAGGTCCAAGGCTAGAATGGCCGCTGAGTCACGTGAGGGAGGGTCCTACTGCAAATCCCAGTATAGCCTCAGGTGGACATCGTTTGTCGCAAGCCCTGCCCCGAAGCCTTGCATGTTGGGCGACATCAATTCTTTTTCCTCTATTAGCCTGTTTAATCGTGCCATAATTATTCGTTCTATTAAATTTCCTATACATGACGTTAGCGATATGGGCCTGAGATTTTCTGTCGAAAGATGTTTGCACGGCTTAGGGATTAGAGTAGCATTCGCATGGCGGAACTCTCGAGGAAGAGTGCCCTCTGTCTAATTCTTGTAAAGAATTTGGTGAGATAAGATATCGAGCCATCGTCGAGGTTTCTGAGCATCGCATTCGTGATTCGGTCTTGCCCTGGGGCGGAAGACGTTCGCACGTCGTGCAGCGCTCCCCTGACCTCTGCCACTGTGATATCCTCGTCCAAGGAGGGGTTAGGCGGCCCGGGGTAGTCCGGGTGCTGTTGCTGTTCCCCATCTGGTACATATCGATTGATGAGGTCTCAAATCGCCTGGTACGAATAGGTCGCAAGCTGTCTGGTAAGTCGGGTAATTTGGTTCGCCTGCTCCTTTTTAGAGCGTGATGGATAGAGTTGGTGTCTTAGAAGGGACCAAGTCCTCTTCATGCTCATAGCGCCCTGCAACCGATCGCACAGCTCTTCCCATTCTGATCTCATTAGTTTGCATAACATTCGATTGCCTTGGCTAGGGTGGCTATTCGCTTCCTAAGGCGCCTGTTATGCTTTTGAGTGCGCCATCGCATTTTAAGGCCTTTGAGAGCGTCCCACATATGCTGCAATTTTGATTCGACGTGTGGCGTCGGTATTTCGGGGTCTAATTCTTGTTGGTGATTCTGTACACCCCAAGGAGCCACTCCGTCCATTGAGCTAGGTAAAGCGTTGGGGAGTAAGTCAGGTCCTCAGCGTGTCGTGCCTCCGGGAAAGCGTGCCAGTCTGTGATGACAGTCTGCATGCGCTGTGGTCGTGTGAGGTGTTTGAGTGTCGTGTGTAGCTGTAATATGCAATGAACCCTGCCGAGGCTGTAGTCTAGCCTACTCCATTTGGTATGGCCCACTCTACAGGTGAGGGTAACGTCAGGGGTGGCGTCCCGTTGTACACTCGTTCCCTCCCTAGTTGGTAGATCTGGTGGAGTTTCGAGCGTGACCTTCTGAGATTGAATCAGATCCTAGAGCGGCATGTCTTTTTTTCTGTCCCTAGGATAACCCAATACCGTATGTGGGGTGTTAAATTAAAGATAAACCGCCCAAGTATTTAAATAAATCTGTATTCACGTAGTTCTGAAACCGCATTACTGTGGCAAATACATTTATTTTTCTGTGACGAACCTCTGACCCATCTTGCGCTAGGTAAATTCAACACTCATTTTTTCTCCATACGTCCTCATCGGTCTAAGATAATTTTTGCGCTCTTGTAGGTGTAGGAATACTTACGACCGTTTTTGACTGCTTATGACCCTGAGGTTATGACTGTTTCAGGGAGCATTTAAATTATTCAAAAGGATCCCACTTGGACTACCACCCAAGGCCCTGCCGACTGGCTGAAAGGTTCTTGTTATTCATGACCGTTTTGAGTACAGCGACCTCTTATACAGCCATACACCATTCAAAGGTTTTCACCGGAACGCCTACCCATGGATCCTGGTGGCCTTAGTGAGAAACTTTGCGGCAACATCGACAACAAACCCCCCAAATCTTTCCCCACCATTCGGCTGTTCTTAGAACGGCAACCAGCCCGTTCCGCAACGATGGCTTTCAGAATTTCTAGACCCACTCACAGATCGCCAATTTTGATGGCAGCGTTATTTATGAGGGTGCTGAAATTTTCAGGTCAGTGGGTCTTTCGCTCTGAGAAAAACAATACTAAGAACAATTTTTGCGTCCCAATGCCAAACATTGGCGAAACGGTCAAAATACGGCAGGAAAAAAACAAAGTGCAATATTTCCCTATTGCCTAAGTTGCCCTCACGGGCAGGTTGTGATCCGCGGACCCCAATTTGAGGACCAATAAGTTAGGAGGCGTATGAAAATTTTCAATTTTCTGTTCTATAAAGAAACAAACTCATTACTGCTTCCTTTGGTGTGATAAGGTTTGTGGTAATTGTTAACATTTTTCTGATTACCTAGATGTCACCTCGCGCGATGTGAACCTGCTTTCTTATATACGAATCTCATCATTAAAAAACATGTCGCTCAACAGCCTTACCAATCTCAAAAAACGCGAAAAGAGACCGCTGTTGTCGTCGTCGACGTTGTCACAAATGGTACTGCAATGGCCGCTCTGGGAACAAAATGAATATAAATAAAAACACATTTGCATAATTGGATTTGAATTCATGTCTGCAGAGAAGCACCAATTGCAAGACCTCTGTGGCCACTCATTGCCCTGCCAGGTTCTAGAGGGCGACAAGAATGATCCTGTTATACGCCGGATCACTTGCAACCATAACAGTACGTGAGTGGAGCCGGCGCACGCGGACGAGAGCTTTGAGAGTGGGAACCCCGCAGCGTAAATTGCGGTGACTCTGCCTGTCAAAGTAGTCCGACGGACAGGGTAGCAAGGACGAAGAATCGAAATTGAAGGAATGTACAGAAACTCGATTTACCAGTAAAGGTCCTGCAATCGCAAGGCTTTTGCTTTCAAAGGACGTAGGCAGTCGTCGGTTTCCAGCGCTATCTTTTTTTAACACGAAAGTGTTTTATGCCGGGGTACAGAAAGGCCTGACCGATGCCATATTCATGACGGAAATGACATCGCCAGTAAAAGTCCTATCGAAGCGGCGGCGCTAGGATTCGAGCCCAAGATCACTTTGGCTGCAACGCGAGGTTTGGTGGAATCTCACGTTGCGACCTCTGCCAACTGGGCTATAAAATTGAGCCGGCATAACACTACGAACGCACATTTTATCCTTACCATAACATTTTTCATTCAAATGGTGATGCCGTTTAGGAGAGGTGAGAAGTAGTGCGTCATGACGCTAATGAGCGCCGATTGTTGGTGCTTCGTAAGCTTCGGTGTTTATCTGCTGGCTATGCTGCGGGTGTGATGGCCCGTGCACGGTGGTGGAGTAACTATTTTTCCACCATGGCCCCATGTAAGAAAACTGTTGCATTAGGGCAAAAAGGCAACGACGCCGACAGGCGAATGTCGCTCTCCTGACTGCTTTTGTACGACAAGACACACGTTCACGCACTCATTGTCCAAAGTATGAACTCGCCTCTCGTGTTCCACATGGTGAGCTCATTGCAACGCAAGCGTCTGCGGCACACGCCACGGAGCAAGACCGAAGTGATCGCACATTTGCCAAAGCGACCGACAGGCCGGACGTCACTCACCAAGCACACCCACACAACTGCTTCCGAATTGCAAATCATGCTCTTTTCGGTGTAGCGGACCATGACCTCACCAAACGATTCGCTGACAGCTTGTTCAGGTTCGCTCGCACGGTTTCCAAGCGAATGCTCCGGCGCGTATAATCCAGGGTCTAATGTTGATGCGTCTAACGATGCCATACCGACGAAATATAAGTAGCCATGTGCAATTTATTATCGATGCACAATAAATATTAAACTGCTCCTGTGAAGGCACAAAAGAGGGTTCAACCACATTTTTTCTTTTTGCATTCTCTTGAGCGAGAGTACTGCGTACTCGGAAGCTTGTGAATGTTTAACGAAGCTGCAATTATTACAAGCAGCATTTTGTGACAGGCTCTGCTTGTATCACGTGCTTGAGGCTCACGAAATGACTGTCTCAACTCGCAATTTCGATGTTTTATGAAGTTTAATGGCAAGACTTATAGTATCCCCTAGTGCTTTGGTTCCGCTTTGTCCACTTATGGCTGGCAATTCAAAGCTCTAGGCGAAAAAGCGCGAAGAGGGCTATGTTATTTTCAGTTGCTTTGCTGTAAAATAGCGTCGCGTAACACCGGAAGGCAAGCCATCAATCTGAATGGTTTCCAACGTCATCAAAAATGTTCAGCCTTTCTTTGGAAGCGTGACGTCTCGGGTTTGCAAATTTTGTTTGCTTAAAGTTTTGTTGGAGACAAGCCATCATTGGTCAGAATTGCCAAAGACGTAGGCACCCCGAATTTCACTATTCTGGCGCTGGTAATTGTTCAGGAATTTGGAGCAGCATCCGTTTTGGACAGGGAGCCATTTACAACAAATAACTAGCTAAGGCAATTATGATTTTGAGTGGGTCAGGATGAGGTACGTGTAAAAGGAACGTTTTGTGTTTTTGTGGCTAGGAAAGAAATCCCATACCATTTTTTGTACAAAAGAATAAAGAAAAGCACAAGTACATGAGCTGTTATAACGATGAACTTTGGCCGCGACATGTGCCCCAATCAATAAAGTAAATATGCGGGTCACGTGTTGTAAAAACAAAAAAACAAATACCTTTCTCCGTCGATCTAGCTCAGGTTGGTTCACTGAGTACTTTGGCGTCATAAGTGTGAGTTTATATTTTCAGGCAAAGTATTTCGCTGCAAAAACGTTATCAACAAATTGTGAGTGATAGAACTTTTTTCTGTACACCTGGCGTGAGCCGGGTGCACCACAGTAGAAAACGATTGCGTGGCGGCTGTGGTGGCCGTGAAAGGCTATGAATTTCTATGTATACAATACATTCCGTATGTCTGTCGTTACAAGTAATACAGACATGTTTAACTAGCCACAGATAATTTTGGCGAGTGAGTAGCGCAACACAACCTACCGTGCGTTCATTTAAGAAAGGAGTTGTTTCCAATGTATGTCATTATTCGTTGGTTTTGGGAAGCAGTGGCTGTTTTTGACACAGAACGCATAACAAAGATCTTAGTTCGATTTTATTTTTGTGCTGCAGAAAGTGCCCACATTTTATGCTGGAGAAAGTGCCCACATTGCCCAGTAGGAATTGCTTGAAAGCTGCATCAAAACAGTACTTATGTTGCAGAAAGAAGATGGCGCAATTAAAACAACTTCCTTTTTTTTCAAGCCACAGAAACGTTTGCCTCTCCACAAATTTATACTGTCACGACTATTGTTTCTTTTGTGAACTGGCTATTAAGTATTATCATGAACAACAGCGCTGCAAAATGTCAGGGCATATTAGGCGTCCAAAGGAACTTTCGCGTAATTTACAATAAAGTCTGAGGATTTAGGTTTTGTTAAAAATTGTCCTGGTGCTCTTAGCGGAACTGTAGACTTATATGATCGGAACCATTTTTGTGGACGCGGATGAATTATGGGAGAAGGGGGTATCTCCACCTTGCAAGACCATACCGACAAATGTCCCTTATAGTTTTTGTCTAAATAAGCCACTGGCAACGAAAAACAGAATTCTTGACTTTGTATCGTAATCTGTGTTTGCGAATTGCTTTCATTTTTATTGCTTGTATTCAATGGCGAGACGCGCATGCAGGCAACCGTGTGAGTGCGCCATCACTCGTTACGTTGGGCTCCGCAGGATGGCGGTACGTGCCCGTGCTAAGCACATGACTGTGTTTCACGTTACAAACTCTACCTCACTGAACGCAAAGTACTGCCTCGAGTCCAATGTGAGTGCGGTTAATAACATATCTGTTGACGCCACCGTTGAGAATCGGGTTGAAACGGAGCAGACGACGCACGCGGGTCTTTTTTTTCTTCGGCGTGCGGGGGCAGTGACCCAAGCCGTGCCATGTCCATGGCATAGAGATAGGAAAAGCGCACTGCTGAGCCAATGCATAGGAACCGTACGACACACAGTGGCAGACATGATACAATGATTTGAAGGTTGCCAGCTGAGCTTTTGCTCAATAAAAACGGCGAAAGCGATGCGTATTAATCTGGCAACTTGCTGCTGTGGCTTTTCCGCGTTCGGCTTGCGAAGCATGCCGGGATTCATGTAACATGGCGGCCCGCTGGCCCGTCGGATTTTGTGTAGGCGGCGTCGACAGCATTGTGTAGTTTATCCACTGTGGGTAGGTAACCAACGTGTTTCCGGTTTAATGTGTCACTTATATGTATTGAATGTATTGAGACTATTTAAGCAAGACGTGGCAACGCTCGCACAACACTTCCGCGCAAGCTTGAATGCGACTGATCGCATGCAGGAGGACGCCAAGGAATCAGCTGATTCGTACTGAGGCGCACACAAAATGAATCTCCTTCATGATCTCCGTGCATTTTTGTGCTGTGCCGCTTTATTTGACATTGTGTGACATTTTGCGAGGCGCTCAATGATTTTCAAACGAAGTGAAGTGAACTGTGGCTTTAGCTGGATGTGAAACCTTTATTGACACACACACACCACACAAAAGCGTTATCGCATGGGCCAACGCTGATATTGCCGGTGAGTCGCGGTCCCTTTGCAGCACAGGAAAGAAATAGCATGGTCGATCGCAGGCCAATTGAGTGGCATAATGCATTCCAAGGGAGTATTAGAAATACAGTCTGCGGCGTGTCCCGTTTTCCGTTCTGTCTGTATTCGTCATGTTCTAGCTGCTTTCAACCACATCAAAGAAAAAGCTTGCGGGTCTGAATGGGGGCAGTAATTCACTGCACAGTGCGCGTGAGGAGAGAACATTCACTTGATGTGACTGATTAAAAAAAACCGCATTTCGTTACCCATTTTTTCATTGTACCTTCAGTAACGTTTGCGCGAAAGTTCGAAGCACGGAGAGCTGTATGAAGTTCCATGAACAAAAAAACTTAAACGGAAGCGATTATAAAAGCTGCTTTTATTTCACTTCCGACGGGGACAATCACTGGCTGGCCACTCCGTAGCCTGTAGTGAACTTGCGGTAGTCAAGGTGAGATCGGAATCGCTGTTCCGGCGTTAGTTCAGGGGCAATAGATCAGGTGCTTAACGTGAAGCCCCGAACGACAGCCTCGCAAGCGCCCGGGGAGGCATTTGCTGAGCGCGTGCATCCGAGTTGTACCGTTGTACCAGTTATGCTGGTTTTGCACGCACGCAGATCCTCCGCTAGAGACTGCACACACACAAACTGCGCAAGTCAGCCGCAAGGGCCTCTCCACTTCCTAGCGCACTTAAAGAAAATCTAAACCAAAACTGAACTACACATTTACTCTTTGGTCGCTAATTAGAGCTAATTACACTAAAAGGTTTTAAAGAGCTAGTTTTAATTACCGAAGCAAATATTTGCAACTATTTTGCTGCAGTTATTTGGTTTAGTTAAATAATTATGGAACACCTTTTTAACGGGCTGAATACAATAGCTCTGGCAACCATGGGAATTCTATCATGTCAGCGCCCACGATACGTACGCTCTCGGACATGGAGGACCTCGCTTTACCCCCCTGGTTCGTGGCGCATCGGCCATGTCTGTGGCCGTTTCCAGTGTTGCCAAGCGGAGAAATTGACAGCTAAACTTTTCAACGAATACCACTTACAGTCTGGCGCCGGTGAAATTCACGGTGGGTTAACTTCAAAGTATTTGTGTCATTTTTATAGGTCATTTACCGAATAAAAAGTTTAAGCAGGACTAGTAGAATACACTACAATAAAAAAACTTGCCGTGCCTTGCAACAGGACACGTGTGAAATAATGCGTTAACATAAGTAGGCCTAAATACAACAAATTAGGACGACCCCTGAGCCCTCCTTGGCAGTTTTGTTTTGGACAGAAATATTGACCAATGTAACGCCGCCGCAGCAGAGGCACTCTGTTATATTCTCTTTCTCTCGCTTGCTTTCTCTCTCTCTCTTGCTGTCTCTCTTTCTGGCTCCCTCTCTGCTTCGCACTGAGTGGCCTTGCTTTTATGTTACTGCAGCGCCTGTAAGCGAGAGGTTCAAAAGCGGCCCACGTGCAAAGCTTGGCATGCAGAGAGCTGCAGCCGAGCAGCTGCCGCTTCCACCGTGAAACGGCCCGCTTTCCATAAGCCTACCTGCATGTCCATACGTAGCTAGATTTGAGGCCTACGCTGATTTACTTTGTGTTTTAGGTCAGTGGCATGCGCTTGGGGGGGACATTACGTGCGCAGCTTAAGAATATTTATGATTAGGTCTGCTTCTACAGGCAAAGACGACGCATCCAAGTTGCTTCGTAGGCTGTATAAAGCTTTAGCTAATAATGAGAGACCAGGAGGTGCATTCAGGACAATGCGATGGATCCCGCCCATGTACCGGCTCGGTTTTCTGACCCAATAAAGGGAAGAGTTGAAATAACGAAAGAGCGTATGAGAAGCTGTGTTATTACTTCAAGCGCACGAGATGAAGAACTGAGCAAAACTATTCACTGGCATTGCCTGTAAACGCTCAACCTGAGTCAAATAAAATTGGCTGCTACCATGGGCAAGCGTCAGCCAGAAGCCTTAGTTTAAACGCGTAATGCTGCTTTGAATGTTGGTTTAACCTTTGGCCTGTTGTATTCCTCGGCATCTATGCGCAGTGGTGCTCCATACGTTTGACGTCATCGTTGCTACGCAGCCTATGTTGATTGCTATCGTTGCACAGAATCAACAAGTGTTGATTCAGTAAAGGGCGTTTTTGAGCAGTGGCGATTGCGAGGCTTCTCTGATGAGACTTGTAGTGCCATACTAATGCCCGTATTGTAAGCTCGTGTTGTGGGGAAAGACTTGTTCTGAGACGGAATATTTCCCCGTTGATAAAATTGAGTGATTTTATTTGATCTGGGCTGATATGGCTGGACTCCTGCCCAACGCTTTCTAAAGTTCTAGTGGGGCACTCTCGTTTCTGGCAAAATGTTTAGGAACTCCAAAATAATCATTGTCCTATTCGCAGAAGCCCTTTTTGCTACCGATCCTCTTCTCACATTCACCTACACGCGCGTTTTATTTAGAAGCCATGGCACCAGGGCCCATATATATATATATATATATATATATATATATATATATATATATATATATATATATATATATATATATATATTGAACACCAAGAAGACGCATGTAACACTAAGCACTACATACTACATCGTGTGATGAGTTACGCGTAGGGGAGGAAGGAAAGAGTTTGAGAGGAGTCACCCACGGATGCTTACCACCAAAATGTTCTTTGATGGGAAAGGTATTCCTCACACTGCGAAATTGTAAAGGATGACGTCACGCCGCCTTCTTTCTATATCCGGTCTTTTGCAACTAAATTTGCCACTCGCCTTGAGGTTAACAATTGGGGCTAAGCACATTATAGCAATGTTTTGGTTTTAGGCACAAGGAGATGTGCGCTTACCTTCAGGGTACAGGCATGGCTCATATGGGCCGGCTGTCTCGGAGACTGCGGAAAAATAATATTTGCTAGCTTAGTTGCGTAGTTACAAGAAGTTTGAATATTGATGGGCAAAAATAGGCTTGACTTGAGAGCCCCGCATTTTTACAACGCGTAGGCAATAACCGCAACAAAAATTTGCCGATTTTACCGGGTACATATAAGCGGCCTGCGTGATGCTTTCAATGGCGGAAAAGTGGGTGTTTAAAATTCTTACCACACAATGTTGCGAATAGTTGCTGTTGTGTTGGTTGAATCTTACTTAAGCACCAGAGGCGTTCTTACAACTAGGCCAGCGCAAGTAGTAGCTCAGTTTTCAGACCAATAGTTTCAGCTATACCAATGCAAGCTGCTAGCTGAAATCGAGAAGCTGCCTGAATAAACCTTTGAGTGATTCGAAAAGCAAATTTCAGAATATTTCCTTTTAAACAGGCAACATCAAGAATTTCTGTTGCCAAGTTTAATATTAAAGTGAAGCTTTCTATATTTGACTTATGGCGTATGTCCCTTCAAAAGCCAACCAAGGCCAAGCCAAGCCAAGCACGCCAACCCTCTCTGACGATGATGATGGTCGTGGGTGAACTGAAAGAAAAAAACGTGTCCCGTGGGCGGAATCGAACCTGCGTTACTTGGGTTATGAAGGAGGCATCTATCCAATTGCCCCATTTCGAAGTAGTCGAAGCAGCATAGATTTGCAGAGAAGTGCATGGAAGTGCAAAATCAGGCAGAATAATCGTGCACCCCTTCATTTAACGGCGACGGTGGGGATTGCAAAGCTGTTTTTGTGAGAAACAAAATTGCAAAGGTTCAAAAACAAAGAGGTTGAGGTCGAAAGTATAAACCGCGTGCGAGTCAACGTGAAAGGGTATCGAGTGAAAGTCCGAACTTAAATGATTTAAATGACAACCAAAGAATTCCTTTATTGCTGATTTATTATATATCGTGATATATGATTATTATGTATGAAGGTTTATTGCTTTGATATTTAAAAGTAGTTTTTGATAAAGTAGCGGGTATTCACAATAATGTTTTTATTCTTATTTTCTGAATTCAGAATCGTTTCTTTGTGTTTTTTATATCTACACTGGAGCTTACATTTAAAGGCTGCCAAGAAAAGACAGTGTAATAAAAGAAAGTGTATATAATTTTTATCACGATTTCTAGCTCTCGCTGCTAAAAAAACCAATTATCCTACTTTGTAATAATGACAACATTAAAATTATTGCCGTGGAAATTACAGGCCTTGAACTGAACGATTGTTTCGTCATATACCGTTTCTGCGATGACGTAAATGAAGGCACCTTCTTTGTTTAGCTGGGGCACCATATATTAGAGAAGTTTTTGCAAATATTCATTCTTCGTTTTGTCTTTGTTTTGACACTGTGATCTATTTCTTTGAAGTGTAGGCGTCATTCGAACACCAACACAAGGTGTTACGAAAGGGAAATTCTTGCCAGTAATGGCCACGTAGGTTTTCATAAGTGTATGTTTGAATGTTCTTATCTTTTAACTTTATTGTTTTAAGTTTTACACGGCAAGGTTCTTATACATTTCTTTAGTAACCGGTGGCCTCTTTTCCCGGATTTGCTGAAAACGAAATTTTAAGTGGAAGGGAATACCTGAATAGGCGAAGGAATATTTTTACCAAGCGTAGAAACTAAGCGGAGTTTTTGACATGCTGTCACTGCGTTCCTTCGCGGCATGTGGATCTAACTGATGTAAACTGTTACTATCTGCGCCAACCTATTCAAGAAAACATTGAACTAGGTGTGAAAGAACTAACATTTTTGTATTTTAAACTGTAGTCCTTTTATGTGGCCTTTTTGCTAGAACCACCAATGTCATTTCAACAAAAAATGTTTTAGCACTATAACCCTGTATCAAAAAATTACTTTCTAAAAGCTATACCCACGTTGGCAGAAAAATTTTAACCTCACCGGTATAGCGATCTGACGTGTAATAAATGGAGCCCTTAACCGATCGCGTACCTGTGGTATGGAGACTAGCCGAACATAACTGTATTAGTAGGTACGAAGCCCTTGCTCTAGAGTGATTGACGCCTAAAGCATGGCTACAGTCTCGACTTTCGCAAAAGCATCATGTATGCAGGCATTTATATTCCGACAAATTATCGTGCATGATGCATGTGTTCTGTCTTGACTTACTGTCATGGGCAACCCCTTAAGGAGTACAGAAGCAACTTAAGAAGACAAAGAAAATCCTCTAGAGCCAAGACAACAAAAGCCAATGCCCCAGAATGGTTGAGATAGGGCTCGGAAGAGAGAGAAGGACGTCGAGAAGGAAGAACAAGAGGCTGACTGGGCAGCGTATTTTCTAAAGCTTCGATGCACAGCGTCCCACGTGACATGTGTATTCGCGCGATAGGGAACGTAATTAAACGCGGTGATGGCCTGATCCCCTGAACCTTAAGCGACCTAAAACATACCGAATCACGGTTTTTAACAAAACAATGCGCAGAATTCAATTCTTGAGCAATCAAAAAATTAGTTTAGATAAAAGATTCTGCCATAAAATAAAAATAAAGCAAACGCGGGAAGGCTCACACCCAGATCACCGAAGCATGAACCCACAAAATCTACCTCGAGTCCACAGACTCCAAACAGCGGTATTGTTTTAGAAGCAGCTCCACAAAATAGTACGCGGAGTGACATCACAAATGTTACGTGGTAGCTGTGCAGCGAAGCATTTGTAACAACGCGACCTGGCAACGCTCCTGAAATGGCGCCCCTCTTTTTCGAACTATGGCCAGTGTGACAACGCCTAAGACGACGCCTTAAGTTCCAGGCTACCATCCTGGAAGAAGTTACCTTGGAAAATCCCTGGCGGTGGTCCTAGTTTACGGAAGAAGAATCAGCTAAGCTGCGTGGCTGGGACGCTCGGGCGATGAGCCGACGAGCCGACGCCTGTCCAAGAACGCACCTGGGGCTACGCTCCCACAGGCTTATGGCTGCGACGGTTGGGATCACTACCTGCAAGCCCAGCGACACAGGGCGGTCGCTTTGATCCCTAGAAGCATCGCAAGACACCGAGTGTAACGTGAGGCTACACGGTCCTGAAAGACATTTACGAGAACTTTAAGCGCGAGAACACTTCTTTGCTCAACTACAGTTATTTGATGGTTTTGTGTAATACCATCCGCGTCCAATATATGTATTTATGCGTGTCGTGTCCCCTTGAGAAGAAAGGAAACTTTGTTTGAGAAAAATCTTTGAGAGTAATTTTGAGAATAACCTTGAGAATAATTCATAGTTTGTGTCTGCACACAATAGAGAGGCAGGCGAGAAG
Source organism: Haemaphysalis longicornis (assembly GCA_013339765.2). Lineage (NCBI taxonomy): Eukaryota > Metazoa > Arthropoda > Arachnida > Ixodida > Ixodidae > Haemaphysalis > Haemaphysalis longicornis. Next base: position 44,628,909 of record CM023455.1, read on the forward strand.
CCATTCCTCTTGGTGTACCACCTCTTTTCCCGGCAACCCCTTGGCTAGCCGATATAGCTATTTCAAGCAAATTATTATCCGCAACTGACGAGCAAGAAACGCCTCTGTGGTGTGAGCAATCCAAAATAGAATAACTAAACCAAGGAATGGGGCATTCAGAGTATGGCGAGGCATAGTTGCACTTCTAAAACTAAGGTTTAAGTATGCTTGGTATCTGAAATGACTTCTAGATGGAAATGGCACTTTCACATACTCTGAGTGAAATGGCATTAAAATGGGCGCATATTTTTGTATAATTATGTTGACTACCTAAATTAATATATGTGGTGTTGCACGTCCCGAATATCTCGTGGGAATGAGTCATGCCGAAATTATGACCACCCCGGGATCTCTAATGGGGCCGAAATCTCAACACGTGGCATATTTCCTTGTTCCTCCCTCTAAAAAGGAGCCACCAGGACTGGTATCGAACTCGGTACCCTGCATTCAGAAGAACTTCGGCTTGGTAACTGAGCCACAGAGAAAGATTTGGTATTTAAATTTGTAATCGTTAATGGCGTAACCGAAGGTACTTTGAACGTAAGCAAGCAATTAATAGTATTGGAAACGAACATGGGCAAGCGATCTCGTTGCGGTCTGTACTTTTTTGTTTACACGCATGCTTCTATCGGTGATTTTATACAGGAAGGAACAGTACATATTTTTGAAAGTTATTGTGTGGTAAATCGCCCAGCATTTTTTTTATCACGTGGCACCAGAGTTCTGATGGACTTTGCCATATTGAAATGGAAGCACTGTGAACACTTTCAGCAGTTACGGGGGCAGAGTATCCTTTATGCATTTGAAAAACATTACCTATATTTACTCTTTCACATTTTCAACGTACCTTAGCCCCACAGAGGAGCAGTTATAAGAAACAAAATGAATCGTTTTAATACTTCCACTTTTCTTGCATCTGTCGTTGTGAAGATGAAACACGTGACGGAAGTAGGTAGTTACTCTCGGATTATTTATTTAGCTTATGGCAGTATAACAAACCAGCTGTTTGTAATTCAGAAATAATTAGAAAATAAGATATGAAAACAGCCGATGCTTAAGTAATTTACCTGGTCCAATGCAAATACAGAAAAGTTTACTTAGGCTGCCGCTAGGCTACCACCATGACTGTCAGGAAGACGGCTCCAGCTAACATGGCCATGCTGCTCTCAGGCCTACGGTTTATGAGTGTTAAGGATTCCTTCTATGAGGTATATGCTAGGCCCCTGTGGCGCTCACCCGAAAACAGGAAAAGGACTCTGTAAACGAGGTAAAGGTATCCCGGTTTGAAGCTATCTGAAATAGCGCAATTACATTGCACGGGGGCTATACAGCCGTAAACCGTCACCAAATCCTAACAAATGGGCTAAAGAAGGTTGTTTTGAATGTATCGCACGTGCTCGCAAACTACTGTTCAACCTTTGCAGACCGTCACCAAATCCTAACGAATGGGCTAAAAAAGGTTGTTTGAATGCATCGCACGTGCTCCCTAACAACTGTTCAACCTTGACACGTGCCGCTGCGTAGCACATATTTGGCGCACAATATTTACCCGATTTCATACGATTGGTGTGTTATATACTCCAAGACAAAACGTTCTCTCGCAAAAAGGAAAGAACTGGCTAATTAAAATACTTTGCAAAAACGTTAACAAATTAATTTCGGGTAACGTTTTGCTACCTCACGGGTACGGTAATTTTGATACCGATAATAAGACGTACTGTTTGGGTCAATTAATGTCGGCAAAGCGGTATTCCGTAAAGAAACAAGAGCTTGTGATTGTTCTGTTTGATACAAGTGAAGAGAGTGATTGTCCTTTACATATATTTGACACCGTCTAGTTGATATCATAATTTTAATATTTTCATAATCAAGTGGTAATATTACGTTTTGGTAAACTGTCGATCACCACCTTACATTTGTAAGGGGAATTATTGTCTTTCTGGTGGTCAGCAAAAATTGCCCAAAATTTAACTTCTACGTTTCCTGAATTTTCTATGCATAACATATCTCTAACGACGCAAATTTTGTCAATATAACGACTATATGTTTATAAATAATAAATAATACAAGTTCGAGGTATATTGCGCTCTGTTGTGTGAAACTCCAGAATTTTTTCGGAATACACGTGCAAAAATAAGCAATGCAATTTTATAAACCTGAAAAAATTGACACTCATGTGTCAACGTAGTTTTCAATAATGCCGGCGCGGCTGCGGAAGTTCTAAAAAGGAGGATACCGCAAATATAAGGCATTCATACCCGACACAAGTTGCGTGGTATGTTTTTTTTTCTGATGTATATTTAGGTATTTCAAAAGCGATACAAGACGTTCCACATCAATTTTCATTTCTACCAATTTTTATTTTCAATAACGTTTGAAGAAAAGTAGGCCTCAAAAGCAGCTCCTCAGTATCTTTTCATAAATTCGTTTTCTCTTCTTGTGCATTTTTTTTACTGGAAATTCTCTGTACGCACAAGTAGGCAAAGCTTCGTATTATGTCAATCAAGGTGGATATCTTGTATTCTGCAACTTCCACCTTGCGTTTAGGGCCTCAGGCCTCGTCAAGCTGCTGAATGAGCAGCTTTCTCTCTGAGGTTCGTTTTTCCACTGAAGAAAATAAAAACAAAACATTTCTGATTCTGAAAATAATTTCAGTCTAAATTTATATCTAATATACCTTATATATCTTCCAAAAAGTCCAAAATACTTGTAAGAATATATCTAATTATTGTATATCACAATATTGTAACTTTTACGTGCCATTTGTATTTTAATATATATCGAAGATTCTCAACTGTGTAGACAAAGTTGTGTTGGACCTAACTTGATGACCAGAAGGTACAGAGAGATATCCCATATATCCGATACGATTCACTCTGCGATATTGGATATGTAACAATACTTAAAAATATACCGCCACAAATGGCTTTGCGTTACAGCCTACCCCCGCGCCAAATGTCTTTGGCAGAAATTTCTTTACCGTCCCTGATTTCTCACTTTAGCGACTGATTCGTGGATTGTACAAGACGCATTTCATATTACAAAGCCGGCAAAAAACTTAGCGCGAGACGCAAGAAAGAAAATAACTAAATTCTTTCATAAACCGCAAATGTTGCTGCACGCTTGCACGGTTTAGTTAGTGGTTCTCGCTGGTTTGAAATCCTGTGGAGGGAAAAATTGCGCGCAGCTTGGGTGTTGGTAGTACATATTATGTGTGTGCTTCTAATACAATTTTAGTTGTGAATCGCCGGTTCACCTGTTGCTGCTTTTATCGTCCCTGGCAATCGCGCTGTGATTAGCCCAGAATTAATAGTATCTTCCCAGGTTGCCCAGTCTATTGAATAGAAAGATTGTCCACTTTGAATCATGAGCAGAAGGTACACACTAGTTATACAGAGCAACGTGGCAGACCTGAAACGCACTCCGAAGATAAAAGAACACACAAGTTGGCATGTTCTTTCAGTAATGCCACTATAGTTCTTTATATTAGGTATGATGGCCACAGAGAAAAATAAAATTCATTTAAAAACACCTTAATATTGAATTCAATTCTTTGCCACAAGTATTATTTACCATTTAAAATGAAAACAGATAAACGAGTAAAAACAACAAAGGGAAGGTATGTCCTACAATTACCATCAAACATGTGGTCAGAAAAATACTGCTGGCCGAGAAACTCAACATTATGGCTTCCCAAAGAAAGTGAATAGGTGTGGGGATATTTAAGAAAACATGACAAAAACTACTTGCGCTCAATCACTGTCCGAGCGCTCTACAGTACATGACTGTCCACATTGAAATTCCTGTTCTAAAAATTCACTTCACTAATATGATCAATAATATCGTGTCTTGGTTCTATTTATATTCTTTCGCACAAAACTACAAATAGTTGACGTCGGTCTTCTCGCACGTATCAGTGTAAGATTGTAGTGGTTTGGCTGTTAAGATATATTTCAATGTATTAGGAGCTAGGACCACAAAAGTGACGAAACAAAGTACTCGTGTCCCTATTTTACGTTCAGAAGTCTGCTTGTGGGCATTAGGAACCTGCACTGCTAGTTTTCCCAGAAAAATGCACTTGGAGGGTTTGTTTTTTGCCTAATAGCATTTCCAAACGGAAATAATTCAGCCATCTTCGCAGTTGAGATGCGAAGACTAAGGAAACAGCGGACCTGGTGGTATACTAGCATTAACTTGGCTTTTTCATGTCTGCCAATTTCTTAAGAGAAAGATGGTTAAAAGCGAAGCTTTCTTCATACAAACTGAGTCAAATCAAAGTTCACAATCTCCCCTTCTAAGGTAGAAACTGCGTGTCCTCTTTCTGGCCCTATGATAGTTGCGGATCGTGATTGTAGAGGGCGGGTTTTAATAGCTGGTCGCCTTTGAATCTTGTGTAGCTGTGGCCGCTACACACCCGGGTGTAACGATACAGAGTGTGGTTAGGCGGTTCGGATTCAGGACAGGAGAGCTGGGCAGTGCGGGAGAAGGTCCGCGCAATTGAGTTGAAAGGCGTAGGGTTTACTGTGATAATTTGTTTCGCTGGATTGAAAATAAAGAAGGGATTATCGTTGACGGGGCAAACGATAGAATATCCGAGGTGCTGAAACAAACCTACAACAACCCATGATGCATACGGCGTCACGTAGGGTCATGACTGTCCGAACAGCGCAGTTTGAGGACGTTGTAATCATGGTCCAAACAGCGAAAAGGAAAAGTAAAAAGCATTTGCTAGTTATCCACATTTTAATGCCTAACCAAATAGAACATGCACCCACATTATTGCCGCACAAATCTTGTCCTTCCAGAGTTTTTGCCTGGTTCTTTTCAGCGGAGAGACTACATATTTAGCGGGCAGTATTTGTACGCATATTCTTCTTAAAATGGAGCAATGAGCCAGACATTATGCATTCCTATTTGTGGTAAAAAGCTAAATGGGACAAGGAAATGAGCATAACCCGCGTTGGCTGGAGGCGACCATACACAGTCTAAAAATGATCCAGTGATGATTCAGGGTTTAACATTGTTGGTTGGCTCCGATCGACTCAACATTTGTAATTTAAGGCATGGCTTCAATAAACACCTTTTACGAGGAGGAAGAGTTGAAAGGGACGTGAAAATATTTTTAAATCGTTCTTCTCTACCAGGATGAAATTGCACCGTCAGATGCCATTATTTCCTTGCATAATTTCCATGACTCCATGTTAGTAGCATCGCACTTTGTACAGGTTTCTGTGTAATATTTGTATGACAGCTGCATATTACAGGTACTCACCTACAGGGCAGAAACTTCCGAGGCTCAATAAAAAGGTTGAACTTATATTGAGGACGCCTCGGCGAGCAATGGAACGGAAGGTGATAGGTGTAACATTAAGGGACAAGAAGAGAGCGGAGTGGGTCAGGTAACAAACCATCTAGGCACCATTAGTAGAAATAAAGAAGAAATGGAGCGTTTGCTGACATGTTATGCGAAGGGCAAGATAACCGTTGGTCATTAAGGGTAACAGAGTTGATACCCAGAGAAGGGCAAGCGTAGCAGGGGGCGGCAGAAAGTTAGATAGACAGATGAGATCAAGAATTTTGTGGGGATACATTGGTGGCAGTTAGCACTGGACCGGGATAATTGAAGATCTATGGGGAGGCATTTGCCCTGCAGGGGGCGTAGATAGGCTGATGATGACGTCTAATATTATGGCTAATGCAAAAACTCGATGCTTCTTTGCGTTATCTAAAGCGCTGCTTTTAAGGGACATTTTTTTAGAAAGCACAACCTTTATAAGGTTGTGAGGAATTGTCCACGAGTACTAACTAGGCCAGTGCGTTTAACTCGCTGTGAAAACTAGAGAGGAGGTTGAAAACTGAAAAGAATACCTTTAGTGTTCTGCTGTAAGTCCCCCACCTACTCACAAAATTATTCTTTGCGGTATAATATAAAATTACAACGGCGGGAAAATAGGCAATAAGGTGTTACCATTATGATGCACCGAATAGAAAAAACAAAATGTTCGTAAAGCTTTTGAGAAATGTTCAAGCATTTGTAACTCTTTAAATTCCGTCTATCACAAACGTCATGTGCCCAACAGAAATTTGTTTTAACCCTTTCACCGATGGTGTCCTGTATTTAGGGAATCAACAAAAATTCTTCTAGCAGTTTGGGAAAAAAACCCGAAACAGCTAGTTTTCTCGGAAACAGTTCTTCAAGGACGTCTCTTTCGATAAATATTCACCATTGTTCGTTTTTTGCTACAGCTGAACGATAGAGAGAGGAAGGCACTGCCGCGAAGACCAAACACCTTGGGGGCCCCAAGGGCCGACGTCCTAGTTTTATTAGACAGCTGTAAATAAAAGAAATACTTTAAATACAAGCTATATTTTTTTCTGTGGGTGCTCAGTGGTTTACAGCATTCAGGAAAACAAGTGACGATTTGTTTTCTGTTGGTATTTAAATTTCAATATGCTAATGACCTAATAAGATGTGGTGGCTCTAAATAGTTATTGACTCGCGCCAGAAGCTCACGTTTTCGTTTGTGAGCATATAGGATCCCAATAATAAGAAAACACAAACAAAAAAGCATTTCCTAAACAAAAAATAATCACGGCTGGAAGGTCTAAAATAGCGTATCAAGATATTTTTATGATTTACAACAAGAAATTACCAATTCTAGCTTTATAGTTAGTCCTATAATATTTTCTTTTATCTATAAGCAACGTCTTTCGCGGTCGAGATCCACTGGATGTGGATTACTAGTAACGGCAAATACGATAAACAGAAAAGAAACAGCCTTTTCACAAATTGCCCCCACTCAATGCAAATATTTGCGCCATCAAAGCGGGGAACTTTGGGTAGACGTTAACTGGAGTAGCAATTCTCTTTGAATTTTATTTTGCGGGGGCATCAAAGTTCTAGCGTTGAAGACTGGGTTTAGACATTTTGATGATAATTTGGCAGGCCCTACCATCATTGACTCCGCTGTAAACGAAGGTACTGCTATCTGTGGGTGCAAGAGAAACAGTGTTTTAAATTTTCAGGAAAGACCAAAAATTCACCCTCAGTTTCTGCTGTCTCTCAGATTGAGTGAAGAAAATAAAATTTAAATATCTTTCAATGAATACGTTGTGCATGTCGGTCTTTGGAAGTAATACTGAAATATTTTGATAACCAGCAAAAATGTCATTGAGTGAATAGCCCACCATTACTATGGGACGTGTATTTAGGAAAAAAAAGTTGTGTTCAATACGTTTTATTTTTTGCGGATTTAAAGGACAGACACCGATTTTTGTCGAGTATATATTCTCTATCCAAATGAAAGGGCATCACTTAAAGCACCTTGACGAGAAACGGTTTTGCTGATAACGGTCTAGAACTTTTTTAATCGAATTTTTGGATCTACGAGCCGTATGTGTCCCTCCCAAAACTAATGCTGGCAACCATGACATAGAGTAGCTCGGCAACATTCTTTTGTCTGTATGCGAAATAAAAAACGATATTTAAAAACTTGTTCCCAGCTAAAAAAGTTTGAACCGCAGGCTTTCCTCTTCCTTTATGTGTTGTTTTTAATGCAACGGTCTATTTTGCGCGAATGCGCCATCTGTTGGGATAGACGATAGGTACAATCTGGCTTCACGTTGTGGAGGCGGGAAGTTCGATTCTCCCCGGGCGCGACTTTTTTTTTAAGCTGCCGTTGGCGTATTTGGAAACTTTAATCAAATAATTTGTCAGAACAAACGCCCCTGACTCAGACAGAATCGTCAAAGCTCCTTCGCTGGGTCTGTTTACTGAACGCTGCCGTTGATTCTGGGCATGGTGGCTCAGTTAGCCACACTGAGAGCAACCCAGCGGCGGCGGGCGGCGTGTGTCTTTAGAATTTTAAAAGTAATGTTTAGAAATACATATCATATTTAACCTGGTACAAATACTTCTGCTAAAAGGTTTTCAATACGTAAATAACGTTTCAGCAGGTTACAGTAGCTGCTAGGTTTGCAGGTCACGTGACAGGGACACATATTGTAGTGTCAAGTTTCGACACTACGAACCGCCATCCTTTCCGATTTCAGGAAGTTGCTGCCAAATTAAATTATTTCCGCAGTTTGTTTAGAAATTGCTTGTGGTTACCGGGCCTATATAAAACGCTGGCTTTCATATGAGCTAGAGAACATATACGCGACAAAAATCGGTTGTCTGTCCCTTTAAGACGAAGTTGTAGTTTTGACCCCTTTTCATGCCTAACGAAGGCACATCAGTCAATTTCAATTTTTTTCTAATAGAGGAACTGTTTCGGTAGGAGGTGTACACGTTCGCCACTAAAACGTGCTTGCAAGCTGCTTCAAAACATTTCTCAAGTGGCAGAAAAAGGATAGCTCAAATAAAACAAATTTCAGGTTTTCAAGTGAACAAAAAAAAATCGCTTGCCTCTCAACAAATTTATACTGTCAAAACTGAACTATTGCATAATTTTGTCAAGTGGTCCTTAAGTATTTGCGAACACGAGCCATACCAAATGTAAAGGCATTATGGACATTCAAAGTAATCTCTGCGTTATTAGCCTAAAAACTGCGGTTTCCGGTTCTCCTAAGAATTATTATGATGCTCGCCGGGGAAGTGCACACTTCTATGACAAGAGCCATACTGGCGGACGAAATAAATTTGTATGAAGTTGCATCATAATTTTGTAACACAATTTTGACAAAGGGTACCTTTCTGTTTATTGCCGTAAGAAAAAAAACTACGGCAGACAAAAATTGAGTCCGTGATATTTCGTTAGATATTGGGTTTATGTAGTCTTTATGTTTCATCTTTTGGCGCCGGGGAATGCAGGGTCATTTGACTTAAAATTATTCTGTTTAAGCTTCATTATTTTCGTCCCAAAAATATAGTTCAAGCAACACTGGGCAATAACCCACAGCATAGAAACTTCCTATCGAAGAGGAAGCGGTGTGAAATTAGGCGTTAACGTCAGTAGCCTTCAAAACACAAAAAACGAATTCGGAGGAACCCTAGAAACTCCTCTGCAGTTTTGAGTTGGAACGATATAATAGCCAAGAAAACGTTTCCGAGTGTAGAATATAGTTTCGTAGTTGCGCTCTACTGCAAAGAGTTGCGCCTGACATCCTTTGTGTTGCTGCGGCTGTAAACGAGTGGTTTTAAAAGCGGCTGGTATGCAAAGCTGGGAACGGGAAAGACGGCAACTAAGCAGCTGCTGCTTCCACTGCCGCACGCACGGTTTTCAAAACCGCCCGCATATACACACGTTTGCTACTTCTATGGCATGTCCCCATTTACTTTCTGTTTTAGTTCTGTGGCCGCGCTTCGGGTGACCTCGGTTGTGCCGTAACTAAAGAAGATTTAGGATCCAGTCTGCTTACACAGCAAAGCGACGCAGGAAGTTTGCGTAGTATGCCACAGATTGTTTTAAATGCAGAGCATTTCTTTAACTCACGATGTCACCCGGCGTTTGTCGGCGTGCCTCGGCGTCCGTCAACAGACCGTTCCAGGGCGCCTCTCCCCCACTCACTCTCTCCCCGTTATCAGCGCTAACCCTCCTACGCTCTCAACCAACAGGTCCCGCACCCCTCCCCGTACACTATATAAAAAATATACTTACCGGCGCCTTGTTTCGATCCCAACGGAACCCTGCGGGCAGGAAACCAAAGGTCATGGTGCTCTACACCCACTGCGCCACAAAAGGCCGACAACAGAAATGGAAGGCTACGAACGCGCCTTAGTATCCTTGACTCATTCAAACTACGTCAAGAAGCGGCTTGATTACAACGTATTCACTACCTGTGGGCCGGAACGCGTGGTACATGGTGCTCTTCCCACTGCGCCACAAAACCGACACAGAATGAAGGCTACGAACGCGCCTTATATCCTTGACTCATTCAAACTTACGTCAAGAAGCTGCTGATACAACGCATTCACTACCACCAACTCCCCAAACACTAAACGTTAACGCAATACACCCACTCCTATGCGACGCATTTACTAGAGTCCCCCTAGCGGGGAGATGGGGCCCTTTTTTTTTTGCTAATAAGAAGAGACGTGAAGGCACATCCAGAATAAGACGGTGCTCGGGTCAGATGCACCGGCTGAGTTTTCCTACACAATGAAGTGAAGGTTTAGAATAACGTAGGAGCGCATGCGTGGCTGTGTTAATCATTTGACTATACAAGATTGGACCATCGAGTAAAACAGTATGCATCGGCTTTCCTATAACCCAGAAACAGGCGCCAAATTAACGCAAGGCGGTGAATATCGGTAGGCGTCGTCCTAAAGTCTTGGCTGCGACACGTCATGCTGCTTGGAATTTGGTTGAACTCTTTGGCCTGATGTGTTCCCCGGGATCTATGGCCAATGGTGCTTCATAGGATAGGCGTCAGAATTCCTAAGCGGCCAGCCAAATTGCTTGCTATGCAGAAGGTTGGGAGAGGCGCCTGTGTTCCGGCCTGACGTTAATCCTATTGCTACGTGCGCCGGTGTCAAATTTGCTGTGAGTAGAGCGGGAGGGGAGGGGGAGCTGGTGCGCGTCTGTACGCCCAAGCGTCACGATAATCACAAGGGTCCAAGGCGGCTCCTGTCGCGCTCTAAGGCCGGCACCCACAGCGCTCCGGCTGCTTCTACTCCGCACCTGCATCTCAATATTGTCGTAGCGATGTAATCGCAGAAGCCCTCAAATTGAAACAACTGCTTTCGCATTCATAGCAGATGATACGTGCATCATCGTTGTCGTAGATCAAAGTCCAAAGTTGATTTCAAAAGCATAATGTTATTTACTACACAGTGTTGATACACAAAAGGAGGTCCCAGGGAGTTGAAACTGCTGGCGGGGCCTCGTATTATTAGCGCTGTCTCATCTCCTGGCTGCATTGTGTATGTGTTCTAATTTTATGTATTCTAAGCCGACTATGTATGAAGCGAGCATAGTTCTTGAAAAATCACGCTGGATTTAATAAGAAGGAATGGGTACGAATATACTTCAGCTTTTGTTTTCTGCAAGGTACAATGCACGTGAATCTTTGGACCTGCGGTTTCAGCTTTGTCTTGTATCAACCGATGAAACCGAATGTCCCATGACCAAGGCGTCAAAGCATATAGGGATCACTCTAATACGGTGCACAGTTTTGTACACATGCCATGGATATTGAGGCCTCATGATTGTGAGCCTGAGTAGAATGCACAATTTTGGGCCTGCTACGCCGGCTATCAAGACGCATCCAGGTAACTTACAGAAATTAGGTGAGACAAAGTGAGTGATCGTTCTTTGTGATCGTGTCTGTATAAAGAGCACAATCTCACAAAGGGGGACAGGTTTTTTTATAACATACTGCGGACCGTTGATGGTCTACGCAGGGTGGGTGTTTACATAGCAATCAAAGCAAGAAATATAATGCGAACATGAATACATTGAAACAAAGCAACAAACACCACTGGGAACGATTTTGTAACTTACGGGGCAGAAACTTGGAGGCTCACTAAGAGGTTTCAACGTAAATTGAGGACGACGCAGCGAGCAATGGAACGGAAGATGATAGGTGTAACATTAAGAAACATGAAGAGCGCGGAGTGGGTGAGGGAAGAAACGCGTGTTAAGGACATATTAGTAGAAATTAAGACGAAGAAATTGACGTGCGCGGGGCATGTATTGCCAAGGCAGAATAACCGTTGGTCATTAAGGGTAACAGAGTGGATCCCTAGAGAAGGCAAGCGTTGCAGGGGGCGGCAGAAAGTTAGATGGGGAGATGAGATGAAGAAGTTTGCGGGGACAAATTGGTCGCAGTTAGCACAGGACCGGGGTAATTGTAGAGTTATGGGAGAGGCTTTTGCCCTGCAGTGGGGGTAGGTAGGCTGGTGGTGGTGATGATGATGATAGTAATGAATGCGACGCACGAGCCCACCACTCCTTGTTTCTACACCTTTAAAACGTCCAGACAATATTCCCGTCGGACTAAGTCATAAATGCACACGTGCACGCGTGCAGCGTCTCCATGCGTGCAGCGGGGAGCCGGCAGAACGCGACTGTTGCGCGGCGACGCTACCACGGAGCGAATGTTTTGCCCAAGGCAAGATGGCGGCCGTTGGCGTCAGTTTTCAAGCGCCATCTCCACTCCAGAAGTTTCTATACAACCTCCTTGGCATCGACAGACTTCTCCTCAGCGACTAATAGTTCTGCGTTGCATCGGTAATCGCTACTTTCAAAGCTAAAGTAAATCGTTTTAAAACCTCACGTGGCACTAAATTTTCTCTCAAGGTATCAGAATACTTCTTTACAAACCAATTAGTGTTGTTCCGGTTGCTTCACACCTTTTTCAGTTATTGATTCGGAATAATAAAAATGGGCGGTTGCACAATGTGTACAGGCAGAAAATAGTTAGAAATGAGAGGTCAGTAAATCTGACGCAACGAATCAGTTTCATTAAGTATGTAGTCCAGATGAGGGATCAACGCTCTGACAGCGTTGTACCAAAATGCCGAAGGCGTGTAGAAAAAAAATCAAATATGAAAAAACTGGAGCTGCAGAAACCATAAACTTTAAGCATATTTGTCGTGGCCCAGCTTGAACACATCTTCGAAAACCGCTGTTCCTTTTCGTGCCCCCATAACTACATGTGTAGACGTCACTGTGAGCAATAAAAGTTTTTATAGAGTATAATGTAGTAACAAGAATGAACAAAAGGGTGCATTTAGGCTACATAAAACAATGAAAAACACTGTTCAGAATTTGGAGTATGAACCAGCTTCTCAAATGCAGCCTCAGACTACTGAAGTATCCTGAAGCCATTAGCGACTGTTACACCGTCATCTGAAAATCACCATTTCATTTTCATTTCATTCCGGACAAAAGGCGCGTAATTTTATTCTCATTGCTGTCCCCAAGCGTTGTAGTCATTCCATTACCATTCCATTCAGGCATCTCGAAAAGGTGGAATGAATCCGGAATCATTCCACTTCTGGAGTGGTAACTGCGCACCATTGATATCAATGTCGTGGTAATGACACTCATCAAGATTTTAGAAAAACCGGTGAGTATTAATGGAGTAATTGCAAATCAAATCATCTCATTTTCGCCTGCGCCGCGATTCACCCTCGCTTCGTTCACCTCCTCGCACCGCGCAAGCGTGACCGTCCATGATGCCTCGTTTCTCGGGGACGTCTGCAAGAACATCCGGTTGCAGGCGTCGTCTGCTAATGGGATATTCTGCGCCACAGAATCGCTCTGGAACAGGGCCATTAACATTCTGCGTTTTGTTTGGGCCTGTTTTATCATTTTGCTTATCAGTCCTGCACCCCGCTCATGGCTGGGAAAGCTGATGGAAAGAATGGAGCGGTAGCTTTGCGCTTCCAAATCACGCCAAAAGGTCACGCGAAAAGACAGCGACCCTGTCACCGCGCGTTGGGGACGACGACAGGTGTTCATACATATGGGAGTCTAAAATATGGAAGCGAATGCCTAAAGATTCGCCTAAACATTTGTTGGAGTGAGCACATACATGCATTCCGAACTGACGAAGCTTTATCCTGGGGATGATGCGCCACCGACCCGTGGAGCCGTGCAACGTTCGCGTGCTCCGTTCTTCGCCAACTCGCTGCCTGCTGCCCGTCGCTGACCGGCCGTGGCCGGTTTCCTGCTGCCTGCTGCTACGGGGCGCTCGATCGGGAGCGGGTGCCAGGCATACCATTGTCAACGAGGACAATGGGGCATCTTGCTCGACAACCTTCCGGCGTGTGAAACCGGGTCATGATATCCCCGCAACCCCGCACCGTCACCATTACCCCCGACTCCCTGCGTGCAACGCCTCATCGCCCATAACAGTTTGCGGGGATTTTTCTGTCTGGTTTTTTAGATTTAAAATTTCTTAGAGTTATGTACAGGTTTTTTAGCTTTGAGCTGTAATTTCCTTTCGTGTGCGTGTGTTTGGTTTAAGAATACATGTTTTTGTGCCGTTTTCAAGCGCCCTCGCCTAATTATTGGCACTGTGGCAGGTCGCAGTCGCCTCAGAATACTTGCTTGAAGAGAGCCTGCGAGGGCGTTTTGCCTCACCCGAGCGTGTTTATAGAGTAAAAAGGCAAATATGGACGAACGCGTAAGCGTTAGCATGCGGCAGCCAACGTAATTTCCCAAATGCGCCGGTACGACCTGTCATCGCTCAGGAGACGACGCGTCAGCACCCTTTCGCCTCACTTCGCCGGAAGTAAAAGAAACAACCGTTCAATTGCAAGATTTCTGCTCTTTGACGCACATGGCAGAATCGATGGCGTACATGGGGAAAGATGGCGGTGCTCAAAAACACACAGGAAAAGGTAGGGAGACGGCAACAAACTTTGCAACAAAAGTGTGAGCTTTCCGCTGCATGTATAAATGTTACACTTGGCGCAGACGACGCTAACGACATATCCTAACAATTGCGCTAGTTAATTTAGTGGGCTGAAACCGCCTTTGGGAACCCGTTAAAATGGTTTTTAATTCTGGCCTCTTGCTACTTGTTTTCAGAAAGGAGCAACTCTGCGCACGCCAGCAGCATCCAGCCACGCTACAACTACTCGGCTCGCCGTTGGTGCCTGGCTGCAGCCCTGGTCGGAGCCGGTCCGCCGCAATACATTATATTCCCGCTGCTATATTGCGAAGGGAGGGGGCAGCCATAACCCCCAGCAAAATATGAAAACCAATCGTCGCAGCAAACCTGGCAAACATCGCGAAACCATAGGAGCGATCGGTCCGTGAGGAACTTTGCGGCGGCGCGTTTGAGCGCTACATCCGTGCCGTCGGGCGATAGAACTTCACATATCAGAGTCTTGCAGCTCTCAGCAATGGTTGCTGTTGCGCGCGAGATCTATCTTTCGCCTCGCTTTGGGGGGCAGCGGCAATATTTGGAGAATCCGATGCTTGGAGTTTGACGCCTTGTTTTTACTATTTATTTATTTATCTAATACCCACAGTGCCAGGGGCACTGCAGGGGGAGGGTGATAAACATAACAAAATAACACAGGGTTGCAGTCAGCCGCACACCGGCCTTACAGCATTGCAAGCGTAGAAATCATCTGTATAATACAGATATACACCACAAATCAGCTCCGATGAAATCGTTCAGTTCAAGTTCATAAAACGCAAATAAAATCAATCAAAACAACCAAACGTGTTACAGCAACTTCAAAACGTACGAAGCATTAGATATAATCGATATAATGTCGCAGGACAAGTTGTTCCAGTCGCGAATGGTCTGGGGGAAGAAGTAATGGCCGAAACGATCGAGTTTTTCAAAAGTATTCCCTGACCTTAAATTCGTGATCCGTACGTTTTGATGTATAATGGGGAGGAAAGAGATAGTTTTACCGTACTACGCCTGCTTGGCAATGATAAATTGCATTTTACTCGTGGGTTTTTCCGGCGGGCTTCCAACAAGTGCTATTTTAGCTGTTCTTTCGGTGCGGTCGCACTAAATACAACCCCCCATCCGACGGAAACAAAGCGCGCAGCTATATGTTGCAAGCTTTGCAATTTGTGTTTATCGCGGATTGTCGGCGGATCCCATACCGTGCGTACACATTCCATGATGAATCTTACGTTTGCATTGTATAGCAGGTCCTTCGATTATAAGGAGAAGACTTTTACATTACAACGAAGGAAACCCAATGCCCTACCGAGTCTTTCTGCCACAGAGTCAACCTGGCGTTGCCAGCCAAGGTTGCACGTGAAATAAACACCTAAGTATTTGTATTCCGTTACTTCAAAAAACGGTTCATTGTTCATAATATAGCAGATTTGACGCGGTTCCCGCAACCGTGGCGACCCCGTTGTCCATTACAGCAAAGCAGTTTCGTACCGAACCTTCGGCTGGCTGGGGTGCCTGTAGAAAACACGTGTGCAATGAATGCGGAACAGTCGGCGTGTACGAGGTGCTATTCGTATAGCTGGCGTCTTAGAGGAATGCGGATGGGGCATCCACCTCTGCTCCTGCTCGTTTCCCGCGTTCCACTCATAAAGGCGAAGCTTAAGCGGCCTTTAAGTTTCTGTTTTCATGTTTGTACAAAAGGAGAGATCGCTGCGGACAACGAATCAAAGGGGAGTTCAGGAGCACCTGTCTTCATTGACGTCTGCAGCCGCAGTAGAGACAACAGCGTGCGCATCATGTGCAGCCTTCCCGACAGGCTTCCGCCTGCTGCTGCCTATTTTTCTGCCTTTGTCCTTCGAGCAAGCATGTTCTGTTAAAGGGAGGCAAATCGGGCAGCCAATGGGAAGAGTCACAGTAGCCTGCTGTGACTTTTTGTATTAGCTGTAGCGCCCAAACATCCTTGCGATGGATCGCTTACAAAAGGAACATCATTCCCTCAACGTTCCTTCTTTAACCTAACGAGTTATCGTTACAGTTACACCGACCCCTAACACAACGGAGGAGTAAAGAGGTATTTACTGGAACGCCGTTTTCTGAAATGCCGTTCCGTGAAACAGTGGTTTTATTGCTAACATAGCTTGCGTGAAGCCACCTTGGCCGAGCTTTAAAACAGCGGTGAAAATTGATAGATACGTTTCTTATGTAATATAGTTCACGCAGTATCTTGCCAGTATCGCAGGAGTATTTGGATTTACATAGGAAAATATCTCCGAAAGGGTCACGCCAAAAGCGAAATACGGACAGCACGTGCAATCTTAATTCGCTTCCTGAAGAAAAGGGACATACAAATGGTTCTTGCCTTGAAAGTAAATCGTCATTCGGATCTAAAAAGTAGGTATTATTAACTTCAAACCACTAGGGGACTCTCAATACAAATCTGTAATACTATATTTCCGGAAAGCTTCGTAAGAATCGCTCCCAGGGTATAACTTGAGCGGTGTTTGGCATTTAAAAAGGCGCTTGACGATTTATATTGAAAGGCCAGTATAATAAAAAGCAACCATTGAATACAAGTCTCGTTTAAAAAGATACGCAGATGTGTATCATATCAGAACAGCAACGGTAAAGAGGACTCTCTCACTGACAGTGTCCACTTAGAAGAACTAACCGTTGTGTTGACTGCAATAAAATCTTCATCTATAAGGTACATGGAAAAAGGAAAGAGCGAAAACGTTTTATTGCTGATTATTGCAGCTCACAAGTGGCGCCAGCAACATAGCGCCAGAAAACGCCTTGCGAGAAAGTGCTCATCCTGCAAGTGAGCCGCAGAATCTCTTGCATTCGTCTAAAGTAGCGAAGTTGTTACAGTTGGGACGGCATCCACTCCACTCAAATGGATCACACGTATTGGTGGTGGTGTTGAAGTAAAAGCGCGGGACGCGGTTGACACATGGCTCCACCGTCTTCGGGCACTTGCAAGCTGTCAAAACGGAAGAAAAAAAAACACTTGTTTCTATTACAACAGCTGCATCCAACCAGACACAAAGTGTAGTTACAAATGATTTCCCAAAGAGCCTGAAAATTTGTTGTAATGCAGTAGTATCCAAACGTATTTCTATTACAACAGCTGCATCCAACCAGACACAAAGTGTAGTTACAAATGATTTCCCAAAGAGTCTGAATATTCGTTGTAGTGCAGTAGTATCCAAACGTATTTCGTTTTTAACATAGAGAAAGCAGAGAAACCTAATTCTTGTCTTTTGGCAGCACTAAATGTATATTTTTTGCTCGGGACCTTTCCTTCATACCACCGATACCTTCCATGAGCTGATTTCCTGCATGCGGGCTGCACATAGGGTTCAGGGATGAGATTTAGTACTCGCACAGAGGGGTTGCTCGGACCAGCCTGTTTCATGAGACGAGCGGTTGCTCTTTATAACCCCCAGTTCGTCTGTGGAACTCTCTGTAGCTGAAGGGAAATAAATCTATGGAAATATTGCCGCCGTATATACGTGGCCGTGTTCAAACTCGTTGAAACGTTCCTAACATTTCAAGGAAAGCCCTCGTGCCGACACAAGAAACGTCATTGGGTTCGAAAGAGTAGCACGTGAAAGCAGTTGAAAAGACCCGATCAACGGGAGAAGCAGGTATTTGAAAAATCAAAGTGTGTCATTTGCTTGGTAATAGGAAGGTGGTTGTAAAAAAAAGTCGCAGAGGAAACACAAGTGCGTGCAGGCGTATTGCTGGCTGATGTATTAACGATGAAACTTGGAGGTTATGTTTAAATAAACGTAGCTGCCTAGGAAGGCAAGAAAAAGTAGCTGTTTAGCCTAGACAGGCTTTACAACGCAAAATGTAATGTGCTGCCACGCGAAGAGGTTGGCTTTTTGGTTTTAAATGTTCAGCTAAATGTGTCATCCAAAGGCCTATTTTTATTGAGACCTTCTTGCGGTTGTTTGTACATACTGATTTGGGAAGAAGAAAGCAAATGTTAACGTTCAAACTGCATACTAGCAGAGAACCTTCCAGCTTATGAGAGAAAAGCGCGAGAAAGCAGGGAAACTTTTTTGAAATTTCTGAAGGTAGGCTACTGTATAGAAAGCCAGGGCAGTATTCTGCCGTGCGGAACTTTTTCTGATTTCAAACTGCAGCTAGTTTCAGACGTGCATGAGAGACATTTGTACTATATTTTTTGGTCGTCATAGTTTGTCGGCGGAGGAATACCAATGAAAGGTAAAGCTGCGAATTTTGCATGGTTGCACAACTCATGGGATTTGTGTCATGGGTTATATTCACAGTAAGTTGAGCCACGGTAGCATTAACCGTTTATGAGCTGAAAAGCGCACTAGCATGGCTATCAGTAAGATACGACGGAGCCTGCAAAGCTCCCTAAATAATTATCCCTGGCGCCATCATTGCAGCGACCACAACAGTATACTAGAGAAATTGAGGGTGAGGCAAACGTGTTGTTTACGCGTGTTCGCATTGTGACGTCGGCTTCGGCCTTTCGTGCTACATTGTTAAAAGTTAACAGAGTTGCATTCACGTGAGTTCAAATCTTTTATTGTATGCGGCGAGAGTAAGTGAGTGGTTTTGAGATATATTTTAGGATGATGGAGTTTAACATATTGGTATACCGCCAGAATAATTTCATTCTCCAGTCTTTTATTCATTCTTTCTGCAAAAAGCTACGTGTCGTTTTTTAGGTGTGGAACGCAGCCCTCGTCTTGGGATTGTGGTGGTTAGTCACCAAGCATGAATGAATGGCTGGTTCTTCGAATAGAGCAATAAGGGCAAGGCTGTAATAGGGAGCGCTTTGAAAAGAACGCCAGCGGGATTGATTTTTTTTATTTCTCGTGAACTGCATCCATTGGAAGTGGCGCTAACGTAACTGAGTATCTGTATGTATTTCTTTGTGAGTTGCTGAAACATCCGCTGGTTCTTCTTGCGAAAGATGGAGGTTCAGATAATAAAGAGTGAACTCTTGAACCATGTGATCCACCTGAGCATTACAAAATCAATCTCATACATGTTATACCGTTTGTAGTTCCCACAGCGGGACTGAGCCCAAGAAACCGCTAGTAATTCGTACATTCGTTGAACGTTTTCCTGACAAGTCTTAAGGAATACCTTGTTGCTGAGTATATCTTTGTTTCCAGCCCAGTCACTTTTATTCGCCCATCGGATATTGCGAAAGCAGAACCAAACCAAACTGGCATTTACTTTGGCCTTTCAAATTACTACTTATGTACCTAAGCAGAACATTGTGTAACAAGTTACAGAAAGACCAATGGAATGGCAAATTTGTTTTGGAGGAGCAACCTAGTGATGCTTAAGAATGCAAACTTGTCCGATTGGGGACATATTTCTAGAGCTTTAGAATATAACCACGTGAATCAGGCAGCAAAAATTGTATATTACGGATTCTGCAACTAACTTCGAGCGCGCCGTTGATGTATAGATAGATACTTTGGATGTATAGATATGATCATTTCAGTTACATACACCAATTTAGCAGCGAAAAAAATTTGCGTACCATCAGGATACTTGCATGGCTGAGGAGCAGGTTGCTGGCAGTCTGCGGGAAAAAGAGATTGCTCGTATAAACTTGCTCGAACGAAAACCCGAGAGAGGTTAAACTTGTGATCGACCCGCTTTTCTAGAAACCGCACAAAGTGAACGTAAACATGTGAGCACTTTTGCGCGAAAAACAACAGCTGCGACAAAAATGTCCTGAATTGCGCGGAAAAACATAATACACTCTGTAACAAAAATATTGCGAACAACGCTGGTGCGCTTAGGCATTCTTTACTTATGGACGGCAAACAGTTTTCCAATCTATTGCTTTTAATAGAACAGTTTTTAAGACAAACAAAAACCCACAGACCTGGCCCGTTGCCCCAAAATGGGCAGTCAGCCTTGCACACCAACTGCGGTTGACAGCGGGAAGCGGCTTCTCTATTGCCTTGAGCGATTGTTGTAAAGGAAATGCCAGCCTACTTTATTTGGAACAAGGATATTAAAAGTTTCTAATGCAGCGCTTTCCACCAGTTCTCATTGTAAGGTTTTTACATAAAACCAGTGAAGGAGCAAGCGTTATCTAGACACAATGTACTCAAACGCGCAATCTATACCTCTCTATTAAGTACCGAAAAAATATCTAAAAAATAAAATCCATATGACCCCACAAATCCATAACAGCAGCAATTGCCACTCTTCTTTTTCCTTTAACCAAATTGGTTGATATAATATGTTTTCACAAGGGAAACCAATTGAATATCTGTAAAGACAGTTAGCTAAGCGTAAAGTTAAACCAGACTCACTAGTCTTCATTGTTCGTGCTTGGCCAGAAAAAACTCAACATGATTTGTAACGTACAGACATAAGCAACTGAAACGCCAAACCCGAAAATAAGGACCAAGACACGCAAAATTGAAAAATACTGTTCGCTAAGGCCCAATAATTGCGCTATGGGTATATCTGGAAAGCCTCATTTCCCAACTTTTTTGTAACTTTTCCACGCGGCATTTTGACTTCCATAAAACGAAATCGCGCCATTTATGCGTTCTGGTGCGTATGTTCGTGTTCGCGTTTCATTTGCTGATGAGTGTAAAGGCAAAACATCAATAATGCATTCTTTTAAAATCAATAATATTTAGTATAAGAACTCCGGCAGTAAAAATTCCGTACGACAAACTTTTTTACGGTTTTAATAGCTGCAGCGCACAAGTTTAACCCGTGACAAAATATCCTTTGAAACACCTGTGCGAAATGTATTTAGCATATACCACTGTATATAAAAACAATTTTCGTCCACTAGCATTTCTACGTTGCAAAAATAGGCGTACGCTTCAGCGGGAAAGCTCTACATATAATTTATAGCTGGTTTTGTACAGCTGCATTACGATGTGCAGCGATAATTGGGAGAGATTTCTCACCACCTATCACTTTATATATATGTACAAAAGAAATATATATTCACATTGTACAACCGTTTCTTTAAGAGAAATTGTTTGCTGAATTACCTTGCAGACATGTACAAAATATGCCTAGTTGTCAATGCCTACACAAGGCAGTCCTATTTTTGCAGTGCTCTGTTAAAGGAGCCATGAAGAGAAAATGAAAGTTGGTTTTATTCGAAAGATTTCGTGTTTTATAGTGCCCTCAGCGCTTCTCCGGATACAAACGATGCTTTATTCACTGAGAAATTAAACAATTTATGTTAAAATTTTGATTTTCCCGCTAAATCGTTTGTTTTCGGGGTCTGCAAAGACATCACAGGAACCGACCGCTCTGCAGCCTAGAATACCTTCATTCACGCATCCGCCGTACAGGGTAGAGACACACGTATACGCTGGCGCCGCCATTTTGGGTCGCTCGCTCACCGCCGAAGCAAGTCATTGTGCCAAAACCGCGCTAAATTTATCGCCGCAACGCGGTTTACTGAAGAAGTTTGAATCATATTGTCTGTTTCGCGTTGCTAGGTCTCGTGGGAAACGAAAAGAACAACGCGTTGAGCCCATTGGCCCAATTGCGGCGGTCCGGGACCGTTCAAAGGTTGTCTCCACCCTGTACAGCGGTGTTGGTTTGTTTTTGCCCGTATTTAAACCTGGCTTGTTTTTGTTCTGGGAGAAAATGTTCGTTCCCTGAAGCAGTGCTCGCTCGACAAATGTGGTCACGTAAGACACCGTTGCTTGCGTCAATCGGCCAGTGTCGTCTGAGACAACCCCAAGCCCTGTAGTGCTGTGCAGCTAAACCAAGCATGCGGTGCGCAGTACGAACAGGAGTACGCATCAGTACTTCTATGTTTACATGTGCTTACGTAACTTCCACTGCTTCTCCCATCATTCTTATTGCTTTGCAAAGAATGTGCCCTAAATTTAAGCGCAAATAGTTCGTTCGGCTAGTTTGTAAGCTCTACCTAATTTGCGTCTGCTTGTGCCGGCCTCCGCTAATCGCAGAGCTGTCTGGTGTGACATCATAGGTTCTGTTGCGGGAAATGAGCTGGTGGGTCGCATGGCAATTCCCTTTGTTCCTAATTATGTAGCCTATTTGAGCGAAGTTTACGTTAAAAGTGGTGTCAGCATGATTCTAACGAGGCAATATTTTGATTGAACCAAAGTTGTGTTTTCTCTTCATGGCTCCTTTAAGAAGGAAGGCCTAGAGTTCGGTGAATGGTAACACGAAGTTGTTGTGAACGAACAAAGTGCAATTTTAAAAGGTCATATTAGTAATGAAGTTTAGTGAATAATTAGACTTATTGAATATTAGTTACATATGATTTATTTTGTTATGTTCATGCTAGGTTGTCTAATCAAACGTACTGTAAATGAGTTTAAAATGTTTCCTATGCAGATGTTTTCCCAGCTCATTGTGGTTTCATTTTATATTTATAATTTAAGTTGGCGCTTCTCATTACCGCTGTCGAAAAGTCAGTGTATAAAAAGTGACCATGAATTTTATCAGACTTTTTTTACTCTCGCTATGCGAAATAACGAATACCGTACGTATTAGTTTTTGCTGCAGTTTAAACAGTCTTTTGTAACATGAGCACGGTTTTAAATAAAGGTAGTCTAGTCTTATACTAACTTTGCTATCATGCTTACGGTGAGTTTATCTTAGGCAAGATATATAAGAAATATTTCTTGGGAAGTAGCCGCCCTTCATTAGTTATTCTTTATTTCGGACTCTATATTTCATTGTTCTTAGTTGTTGGCGCCATGAACACGCCAGTGTTCCCTACGCGTTGCTGCGAAACACAAATTGTTTCCCGTAATGACACGCTAACTGTTTCTGAAGATCTTTGGTGGGTTTGTACATTTACTAAGCAGTGTAGTAGCTCATGCCATCCGTAATACTCCAGCATTTTCTAAATGTCTTTGTTAGGCCATGTTCCCCTTCCTGGAAAAAGGCTCATGGGTTTAGAATCCCAACCACTTCGACAATTACAGAAAAACATACCTCCTAGGATGACATACCTACCTGTAATATATCCACTTCAATAAAAATAAAGCGGTAATAAATGCAAAGTCCATCTAGCCTTCACCGCTCTTCCTGAGGCTGCCACGCCATACGGCCTTCAGCAGACAATAACGCAAATAAGATGGTGCTGGGGGAGGCAGCTGTGGCAAGTCGGACACAGGGATAGGAAGGGGCCAGACACTGAGGGCCTGGAAAGGAGTGAACGAGACTGGAGACCTGGACGAATGACCCCCTCCCAATTTTAGCCTTACCCCTTCGGATGGCTGAATAAATGTTGTTTTGCTCTGTGTCTCTTTAGTTTCAGCAAAGCAATATCTAGCGTCAAGGTGAATTAAAAAACATGAAAACGTAAGTTTACTTTACGTAATGCCGAAATAGTATTTGTGGTAGTATAAAACCTGAAATCAGTTTCGAAGTGCTTCAAAATACACGTGTTTCTAGAAAAGTTCCCAAGCTTACAATTACGACGAGCAGGCATGTAAGCTCCGGACGCGGCTAACGCATCGCCAACCTGGGCTAATGAGACCACCCGTACCGATTTGCATTATCTGGAAAAAATGACTCTACTGAAGAGGGTGTGAATGCGACAAACATATCTACAGCAGAAATGTTTGCAAAATTACCATAGTAGCAGGCATTGTTTGTCGCCAAAAATGACAGTGCATGACACCGGTTCTCTGTCCTGCATTTCACGCGGTGACCTAAGTGTTTCCTCAAAGAAAAAGCACGGTTGGCGTTTCATTTATTCATCTATTTGTTTATTGCTATCTTTTTACCCCTGGCTTTCAGAAGAAAATCCCCCTATTTCTTTCTTATCCGCCTATTTTTATGCCTCTATCACTCGTCTCCTACGATCTGCTTTGCGCGCGGACAAACAGGAACGAGAACTGAAATGTCCGTTCCCTAGCTACTGACAGACGCGGAAACTAGGTATCGAGCAGCTCGGGCTGCAAGAGTTTTTGCACGAGATTATAATTGGGTACACCTTTTCGTAATGGTCGTTCACCCGGAACCCGTAGGCTCAACCGGCCACGCTTCCTAGATATACAGACGCACATATCTAGATTCACATAAAACTGCCCTGCATATATGCTACATGTCCTTCAAACGTTAGAAACGTAACCCAACCGCATACGCAGGCTTACGACATCCCCATCGTGAGGGGCACGGTCAAATGCAGAGCATTTTCGGGGGGCGGACGATGTGCGCGCCAAGCCCCGCACATACCCAATTTCATCTGGTTCTAAAGAAATTGACAGCGAGAGCGAACGCCGAGAACCGCCCCATCACGGCACGACCGTGCCACGACCACGTCACGACTACGTCACGATCACGCCACAACTGTTGTTGCTCCCGCGCCAAACTACGACGCATGCGCGCCCCACCTGTTGCTGAACGCGATCCGTGCACGCCGAGAACACGCGAGGAGCAGCGGAGAGCAGGCGAGGAGGAGTGGGGGAGAGGGCGCACCTGGAACGGCTGTTGCGGACGCCGAGGCACGCCAACGCCGGGTGACATCGGGAGTTAAAGAAATGCTCTGCATTTAAAATATCATAAATTTAGGAATCAAAGTTTCGTCTGTGCACAGACTAGGCAGGAAAGAAGCCATTATGGAGGGTAGTCCACTTTTTTGCCCTAATACTTGGTCGGTCGGCAATAAAATCTTCAAAAAAGTTGCCATCTACATCTGACGGGTTAAACCGCTCCTCCTCCCTCCCCCCCGTGCAAGCAAATGAAAAGAAACTAACTAAAACCATGGTATAGGTTTACTTACTCAGGCTGCAGAACGCTACCACAACAAACGACAGGAAGACTGCTTCTCTAAGCACGGCCATGCTTGTTCCGGCAATGGTATCTGATCTGGAGGGTCGCTATGCATGGAATATATACCAGACCCCTGAGGCGCCCTCTCGTAAACAGGAAGCGGACTTGGTCAAGACGGCACGCATCGCGCCGTTTCAAGCAACCTAAAATAGCCTATTTTCTGTCCTGCGGGTGCTCTAGAGCCGTAGAAGGCAACCGGATGCTCAGGAATAGAACTAGACCTGGTTGTTTTGAACTCGTACCACGTGCTGCCAAAACTGCAGTTCAATCTTCACACGTGTCGCCGAATGGCATATCTTTTGTCCACAATTATTTATACTTTCCTATGACGGGGTTTTTTAAATTACAGAAAAAAAAAAATAGGGATTGCCACAACAAACAAAATTGAAAGTACTTGAAAGAATCAATGTCCATAATTCCAGTGAGCTCAAGATAATTGAACAGGATAATTGCGGGTTCGATTTCTTGACCTCGCGGTTCAGGTAATATTGATTCCAGATATTGTTGTTTCATGGAAATCTTTTGTTGTTAGTGTACGATTTTCTATTGTATGTTCCTGCCTTGCTACTCTCACAAGCTCTCCTGCTCAAATTTTCCTGGATCTTTTAGTCAGGATATTCATTTACGGCTGTTCTACATACAGCTCGGTGTATTCTGGCCAAGGGACGCAGTTGGGAGTGGTCGCTTCTAAACTCGATTAGTTTCACTCATGTCCAGATTTTCGTGATGTGTTTTGGAAGTGCACATTAGTACATGAATAATTTACAAAACTACTTTGGTGAATAAATTGATGTTTTTTGTTAATTCACTAATATATCAGCTCTATATTTTATGCATTTTTATCCGGAAATTATACGCATATTTTTGTGAAAGCACCTAAGGTGCGTTTATAAAGACTTCCGGATTTATGCTAAAGAGATGTGGGCAGGTATTCTAAACAAGCTCTGCGTATCACACACCGATATGGGTAATATTACAACACGCGAAAAATATACTATGTTTTCTGCGACTTCATGTCACAGCATATTCTAAAAAAAGGTGCTGGGAGCAGAAATAGTTTGCAATTTATGATTTCGTATTTTTTGTTACTCTCCGTGTTTGTAAAAATGCAAGTAGGCAGTTGGCCCTACCGGCGCACTTGTGCTGAGGGTGCACGCCGAAAGTGCGCAGACATGGACATCAATGAATCTGGTATTGCATACTTTATTACGGCGTTGCTTGTACGGCACCATTATTTGTGAGCTGAGCATCGTAGCGTCATAGGAAGCGCGGGATGGCACAGGCTGGAAATAATAACCGACGTAAACAACAGGAACACAAGAATAAAAAATGATGGATGTTGGTAGAGATACAGCAGAATATGGTGGAAACGCACCCTTTATTCCGCTTGAAAACAAGAAGTGTAACAGGCTTTTTGGATGTATGCTAATCTGTGGGTAATGTCGCTTTCGTAGGCGTAAAAGTGCCCTCACGAGATGCGCAGTAGGGGAATATATTCCCTGTGGTAGGAACTTCCAGTGTTTAGCTATTTTTGGTTGTCTATGTGCAGCGCAATAAATAACGCGCGAACGAAAAACACTGGAATATCGCTGAATATAATCAGGCATTTGGTAACCAATTTGATCTGTTCGACGACAATTACCAGCAACACTTGCGATTTCGTAAAGGGCTAGAAATAACGTAAAAAAGAAAATAGAAAATAAACATAAATGCACGGACATGCCTGCTACAGAATGGCTCTTCGTACCTCTCCGAAACTCATTTCTACACCACTGAGTGCTAAGGAGGCAGTTATTATACAAGTATCCTTTGGAGTTTTACATAGAATTCCTCCATTATTTCTCAGTATCTTTGCGACTGACGAGTTGAAAACACTGTTGTCTCATGCATTACAGGCTCGTGAGCCCTCGGGCCAATTGAAAGATACATGGTAAGGCGCCTACTCGTCACTAATTAACTCTTGTTTTATGGTCATTCTGATAACACTCTTCGTAGTTAATACAGTTAAACCTGGATATAATGAAGTTGACAAAAATTCGCACTTTTTTGTTACTTGCAGGTTTCGAGTTTAGGCTGGCGTGAATGAAAGAGGGAGGAAACCAAAATGCCACACACCACGGATGGGTAACCCACCCTCAAGACTTTATTTCACGGTGACAAACTGCTTGATTCGCGCCTGCTGCTTTCCCACGAGCATCGGCACAACACGGTACTCCGAAGAAGCAACGTCACTTAACGCCGCATTCACAAAATTAACTCAAGTGTCACTTTTTATACTTTTCAGTGCCATAACGTGTTTCAAGGTCCAAACTGATGCCCGAAAAGGCGCCTTTTCACGAACTTGATGCTCTACTCCGCGCTCAAAATTGTTGAAAGGGTGCTAGCCGGGATAGTGTACCGGGCGGTGACGCTCTTCTTTCTCGCCGGCGGAGACGGCATTTAAAATTACGAGCTTGTCTTGAAAAGACTGAAGTTTTCGTTTTGTGGCAGAAGAACTCATTACACAAGAATTGACACCACAGATGGCAGTTGAGACGCGCAACCACACGCCGACAGGCAGGCCTAGCACCCAACCGATACCACAATTCTCCATTTCACCAGCCATTTTTTGAGAAAAAGTGCAAAAAAGTATGCCGCATCAACGTAACGAATTCGTTATATCAAGGTTAACCGTCGCGACGCCTTCGTTACATAGAGGTCACGAACACTTACCTTTCAGTGGGGTCGGCAATAGGGAATTGAAAAACTTTGTTAAATCCAGGAATTTGTTACAAAGAGGCTGGTAACAACCAGGTTTACCTGTACCACGTAAGAGGCTACACATGTGATGAGAATATGTTAGCGGATCTTCTCACAACATCCGACAAAACGCGATGCGTGTTTTATGCACACATGCGCCTGCCGCGCGCACTGATTGCGTGGTTTATGCCACACAACAAACCAACGGCGGTGCCGTGGCAAGGGAAGCACGCTGAAATCGCACAATTTCTTATATCTATTGCGTTGTTTTCTGCACCACCTAGGGTAAATGATACTGGGGCGGTGTGCATTATTTTCCTAGAAACACTGTGGTAGCGGTCGGTGATGTGCCAGAGCTTGGGCCCTACGTATCTATACTGTTATACATCTTAAACCAATAACCACTGCTTGGAATGGAGAGCGTACCGTAAGCCCTGCTTTACTTACATGTGGTTGACTAAGTCGAACCTCAAAGCGTAAAGTTGAACCTAACATTCAACCTGTAGGCGTAGTTTCAGGCACGCTTTTGGTTGCGACACCCAAGGTCCAAATTGTATGTTCAGCTTTATGTGCTTTGCGTTCAGTTTGATGTGCTTTGTATGTTCAGCTTTGCGAAGCCAGACGCAGAATCGTGCCGTTAGTCTTAACGTCGCGGTATCGCTCACCGGAGTCACCCCTCGCTGTTCTGCGAAGACGCTTTGCAAAAGCAAGGTATTAAGTGAGAAATACGCGAGGCTTATAAATAAAGCTTTCAAATGAGGTAGCAGCTAATTTACGCAAAATCAGTGGATGTTGGCAAATGCTGCTTTGGCGATCGAATATTTATCGACATTAGGTTCACATATTTGAGTTTACAAAATATGAACTACCTCCCTCTTGCATATTTATTGTTACTTGCAGCCAAGGTAGTAATGACATATTGGCAGGTTAACCGGGTTGGATACTGGCAAGGCCACACACTTTACTGCTCATCACATGCCTTGAAAATGTTTGTTTCGTTGTTTTTTATAAGTGTATTGAAGAACCAGTTATCGACAGCAGGAAGTTCCTGGCGAAGGTGCTCTCTGACTCGCGTGAGCGAAATTGTTTTTTTTTTCGAAAAGGAAGATGGCTAAAATCCCAGGCGGCACAGAAAGTGTGTCCCAAGACCGGCCCGTGTATGGCCGCTTTCTTGCATGTCCGGCCAGCATCCAGGTTCTGGCAGCCACTGATCATACGATGGACGGCCAACATTCGGCAACAAGCGCTTCGGTGTTTCTCCGGCCGACCATGTTCAGACGCACAACGGCAGCTCCCCGGCTTCCATATATTCAGTTCACTTTCGGCTGCCGATTTTGAGAAAGAGAACGGCTGAAGTACAGCTTTAGGGCATCCGTTTTTCCTTCGGAAGCGGTGTTCAGCCGAAGCAACGGCAAGCGACCGCCACAGAATAACCGCATTCTTGTGGCAGTTGGTGTTCGAAAGGAGACGGGCCGGAGCGCGGCTGCCGCGCATTCGCTCTTTCAAATGTGAACCGCGCGTCCGGCGGCGGAATATTCGTTTTCTTCGGGCAGCCGGTGTTATAAAAGACACCGGCCGACTTACGGCCCCAGAATGTACGCTTTTCATTCGGTTAGCGGTCCTCGGCCGAACTACGGCAAGCGAACGGCCGCAGAATTTTCGGCAACCGGTGTTCAAGAGGAGACAGGCCTTCTAAGGTATCAGGTTAACGTCATTATGCGAACAACGGCGCGCGTCTGGGCGCAGAGAATTCATGCACAGACGTGTTTGGAAGAAGACCCGCCGATGTAGGACCGGTTTTTCCCTGGGTGAAGAAAGAGCCGTTAGGTAGCCGAATTGCGCAGACACGTTTTTCATCCGCTCGGTGTTTCTATGTTTTAAATGAACGAACTACGTTTGTCACACAGTAATGAGTGTTCTAAGTGAACGGGCAAGGGGCAAGGACACTGGACATTACCAGGGAAACGTTTGCGCCACCGAAATGCCATTTAGTGCCACAATAAGACTGTGCCACACCGACGGGTGAGCTAAGCCTCGCCATTCATATGCGCTACAACGTTTCGCCCGTCGGCTTCGTCGACGCATCAGCTGGAGGCTATTCGCCCCCTCAAGAAATGGAGACCATTGGAGACATCGCCCAGGCAGCGATGTCCGACCCGAGCATAGCGGTGGTTCACCAAAATAAGTGGCCTTAAGGGCGTCGAGCAAGAGGCCACCATGCAGGAGCTCAACCGGCGCCATGTCAAGGACTCCCCACCAAAGAAAGGCAAGGGCGCGCAAAAGCGCAAGTTTCCGGCTATTCTTCTTACAATAATACTGCGAAAAACAATGTTGCAATATATTGTCGGTGATAAACGTAAAAGAGGCTAAGCTCGTGCACTGGTAGGATCAACTTCGTGCCCTGCACTATGTTACTTCACGGGATTTTATGACTGCCTATTTAGAAACAAGTGTTATTTGAATTTAGATAACAACAGAACCTTGTGAATGACGGAAGCCTGGATGTTAGTTTAGTTTGCGGATGTTTGAAAGTGAGATTAGCTACACTTGGGATATGACTCATTTGGTTAAACATAATCGCCAGCATCCTAGCAAACACGGATTTCGTCAGGTTTTTCTTGCTTAACGCAGCTTGTTGAGTTCACGCACGATTTGGCTCTAGCAATAGATAAGCTTAAAGTAGCTGACTATTTCATCGTACGGCAAAAAGCATTTACCGGTGTTTCATATCCCCTTCTTGTTAGTAAATTGCGGGCAATAAACTGAGTGAATCGGTTATTGCATGGATAGCCGAGTATGTCTCTGTAAGACATCAGTTGGTCGCTCTCAATGGTTGTTCGTCTGGATATGTTCCCGCGACCTCAGGAATTCCCCAAGGCTCAGTTGTGGGCCCTCTTTTGTTTCTGCTATATATAAATGTTATTACTAGTGACCTCAAATCTTTCTTCAAAATCTTCGCGAATGACTGTGTAATTTACAGTACCATAGTAAATGAACATGATTCCGAATACCTGCAGCATGTTTCAAATTTAATAACATCCCGGTGTGCTGATTCAGAAAAGTAGTTGAATCTTAAAAAGTCTGTTAACGTCAACTTTTCAAGAAAACCTTCATTCCAATTGAATACGTAGACAGTAAATTACACTGCTTTAAGAATGACCGGGGAATATAAATAACGAGGAGTTTATTTAACGAGTTGTTAGAGAAATAGGCAGTTTCACAACATAAAAGTTACGGCTGCACGTGTTTTTGGCTTTCCGAGATAAAACTTCAGCGAACCTCCAACTAACTTAAAAGAACAACCGTATTTTACTCATGTGCGCTCAATGTTAGAGTACACATCCGTTTTCTGGGATCCCTACAGCAAAGAGCTGGTTGATACGTTCGAAAACATACAGAATAGTGCAGTGCGATTCGTATTTACCTAATACGAATCGCACTGCACTATTCTGCACTGTCAACATAGGGTGAGGGAAAGTGAACTTAAATGGTAAGACGGGAAAGATCATAGACGAAACCTGAGGTCGAACTTTTTTGTAGTATCTATCATTCGAAAACTGCAATAGACGAGGAGAATGATATCCGAGCGCCAGTCTACATATCCCAAAGTGGGACCACTATATTGAAGAAAATTAGTAACTTTCCTTTAAAGGTCATGCCTTGCGCGATTCATTTTATTTTAGATCAACATGAGAATGTAATTATCTTCCGCGTATGATTGTATCCACTGTTTATAATGACGATTTTCACCGCCCTTTGTAGAATTATTTTGTATTTGGTCTCATATTTGATGCTTAGAGTTATGTATATCCCTACTGTAATGCATGCAAAGGCAAGCGGGTATCAAATAAATAAATAACTAAATAAATAAATAAATAAATAAATAAATAAATAAATAAATAAATAAATAAATAAATAAATAAATAGTAAATAGAGAAATAAATAAATAAATAAATAAATATATATATAAATAAATAAATAAATAAATAAATAAATAAAATCAACTTGCGGAGCCGCAAGTTCGCCTCGGACGGGTTGAGAACCCTACGCATTCAAACTTGACCAATGAAATAGTTATTGCTTTATTCGTTGCAGTATGCAAGGTGAACACGGATGCATCCTTATAGCATGGAAATCAATACAGGCACCACACCTGGATGGTGCGGCAGTGAGCGACATGAACACCTGTTCACCCCATGAAACCAACCTCCGACGCTTACCGGCCGCACTGAATCACTTACATACTGTGCGAATACAACTGAAATGGAACGTATATTAACGTATTCCAACGATATCATGTGAGAACTGCAGAGGCCATTTTCAAATACCCTAACCGCCAACATCATTACGTGCTATTTGATACATCTTTTGCCAAATTGTGCATCATTTATGCAACTGGCGTCGACACCGGGTCACTCGGGCTTTCAGTCGAATAATGAACCAGCACATGACGTTGCCATGGAGACCATTTCCTCCCTTCCCTTCCGCCATCTCGCCTTGTACGAACCCACGTCTAGAATTGGATGCTCGGCGCGTCGTAGACAAGGTCACTCTATTGCGTCAAACTCCAAAAGGATATGTTGCGCGGAGCCTCTAAATGCCTAGGGTTTCCGAGGTATTTTTAAACAAAAGCTTCCCCAACATGCTTACACGCCCTCTGTTATGCAGAAATGGTATCCGAATGAACACCCGGCCGCGTGTTGCCCTTATAGCTAAAAGGGATCGTCACAGCTTCACACCCTCAATTGGTGTGCAGTCATTTCGCAATCCAGAGGCAATCCTTCCACACAAGGACAATCTACATCTTCGAAATCAGGACATCGGTTTTCTTGTAGCCCTAGGAAGTTACAGTTTACGGTGCGACCTTGCGAGAGTAGTGTAGCCCGAGGTGAGTACCTATCAAGAGAAGTAACTTAGCATAATGGACGCAAAATCAGTACTGGAAGAAACGTTCACTTGTGTCAGGAAGTCCTTTGCTACTTCACTATTTCTTCCCTTTTCATTCCTCATGCACGGTCTCCGGGCCTCTGGTTTCCTCCATTAAACGTTTGAATCAATAAATTAGTCAGAGTTGATGTATGACAAGTCATTTTTACTGGCCCGATGGACAGAGATGCCTCGGCGTCATCATGAGTTTAAACTCTTCCCCTAACAAATTTTTTTTATGCATGGCATGTATTCAAAGGTTTGGTGTGTTTATCTTGCGCTGTATGTAACCCCAACAGACGAAATCAAACGGTGGTTCAGAGTATTGCCTAATCGTATTGTTTTATAAGAAACAAAAGAGCTATGACAACTTCTTGCTGCAATTTAGAGACCCCTATCCGTTTCTACGTTATGAATCTCTCACTGCTAATCAATAAAACATCGCACAACACTACTATTCTTTCTGTCTGAAGTACATTCTGTCTGAAGTACTAGGTGCTTTAGCGGCGCCGGCGAGATGTTCAAATGGGGAAGCCTCGGTCAGCGCAGGCCTGGTGGCGCTGCAGTGGAGCGCCGAAAATTTGCTCCAGGCGTCCGGCTACATACGATGCACCGTTTTTTTTGCAACCAGCTATCATTTGTTTCATCTTGTTCAGCGCTCACAACGCACTCTTTATGCCGCAGCTTGATGACAATGTTAATCAAAACAATGGCGACACAGATGACACCGTACTCATAATAGCAAATGTATGGCAATTAGAGGAGGTTTTTAGAGAATTAGTAAAAGAAACCGCGCAATGCCGTAAAATAAAATTGATGGGTTCTCCAGTAGTCATAGAATATCAGTTATACAATTAAAAAACATGTGAAAAGGTAACAAAATAAACAAGCCAAATTCTCAGCAAAGAGCAGATAGCTCAGTGTAGCACCACGCGGCAGTGGAAATTACCTTTTAAAAACATTGACAAAAAACACGACCTTTCTTGTCTCAGGCCCATTAACCGGTAATAATCACTCTATCTGTTTTGTGCAATAGAAAAACATTTCGCTCGATGTCACGACATAAGTAATCTGACTGCATCAGACGTATGTTTCACTTCAGAGCAAAGAAAAACACTGCTGGTCACTCCATGATAAAGTGTATGCGGTATGCACCGGAAACAATTGTTACGCCCCTACACTGCAGTCACTTTCTCGTGCTGAACGTGTCTCAACACGGTGGGAATGTGTCCTCAATCTTGATTCCTCTTTGTCTAGAAGACCAAGACAGGTACAACAAAATAAAAAATCTCTTAGGTAAAGGTACTTCGTTAAAATAGCAAGTGATAGGGCAATTAGGAACCATTTTTTATTAAAGATATTTTCACTCATCAGATGTATATTATCATCTCAAAATCATTATGCTTGTGCTGAGTGACCCGAATAGTATCGCATTTCTCGGGAAGTTATCGCTTTTTGCATAGTTAAGTATTCGTGAAGGGACCACTATATTACGCTTACCAAAAAAATATCTTGAACAGGTAGTTATCAAAATGCGGAATACATACCCTCACTCATACTGCAATACTTTTTACTTCCAGGGTTTTTTATATTACCTTCACTTTAACATTTTAACTTTTACCTTTACTTTGTTTCAAAATCCGAACAACTATTTGTGTTACTAAGAGGAGCACAAAAAAACTGTGTTTTTTGGCAAGCAAATTACACTGTTGTAGATATGCACTTTAGCACCAACCTACCTCGTTTATGTTTGGTTACCTGCACTTGAACCCACCCGGCTGTCTTATTCTCTTCATGCGGAGGCGGTGTTTGCGCTTTCTGTTCTGTACTGCCTCGGGCAAGCAAAAATCCTTCAATTCTACACTTCCGATAAACGCTTTCTCTCTTTCTGTCGCCTGTGCAAGCACTGCGGAAGATAAGTTATCGCTAGTACGGAGCGGTACTGCTTGATTTGTTCGTCGCTTTAGATACACCTTCTGTTTTTGCGAAGATTTTATGAAATGCGTTCATTGCTACAACAGAAGGAAATCCGGCCAGCAGCAGATACGTTTCATATTGATGTAATTCGAGCGGTAAAAGAATGCCTTACCGTAAAAGAGATAAAAATCTTTATAGCAAGTATCTAGGTTATCTGATGGTCTAGCCTAGTAAGTCTTGCTCAGTTAATTTGCGATCCTCTAATCTAAGTACCTAATGTGTTGGGCGACTACGTTTTAGAAGCATTTCATATGTCGAAAAAAGATTAAAACATGTCGCAGCATCCCTGTAATAGAGGAGCATGTCGGCCTTTCTGCAGTATCCTAGTATCCTAGTATTCATTGATTGTGGACGTTGTCGATGTCTTTCAGATGTTCTGCAAAAAGTAGTGCTAATAAATGCTGATTTCAACTGCCGCGCGTAAACTTTTTTAAAGCTCAGCGGTGCATGTGACTCGACTGGTGCTTCGTGGCTTGGATATTCTTGTTTATTTAGTAGCACAAGATCGCTCCAATAAACGTGATTAAAAAAACTTTCGGTTGTTTATATTGCATGTGATATAAATAAATAACTATTCAAAGTAAACTTTAAACTAATACATTCCTGTCGCAAACCGGCTCCCCAGTTGAACTTACACTTTACGGATATAAAAAGTGTGGTCGAAACTGCTTGTAGGAAAATTTTTTCATAGTGCGGAGCTTAAACCGCTGAACGGCCTTTGTGCAACGTTTCTTTCGGGTTGTTGTTCTGCTACAAAGCTGAAGGGCGCTTTCTCTGAATGTATAAAAAATGTTCCATATTTTCCGCGCACTACAAGCGGTGCTGGGCTTTTCTGCAAGCACTGGAATGACACGTGCGCACGTGTGTTAAG
Organism: Haemaphysalis longicornis; assembly: GCA_013339765.2. Classification (NCBI taxonomy): domain Eukaryota; kingdom Metazoa; phylum Arthropoda; class Arachnida; order Ixodida; family Ixodidae; genus Haemaphysalis; species Haemaphysalis longicornis. Next base: position 44,664,589 of record CM023455.1, read on the forward strand.
TTATGGTTATGAGTTTTTTTGTTAGTGTTTCCTCTTCCGGCGCCCTGTTTTTGGCACGTGCTCACGTACGGCCCTCAGATTGTTTTTTGTGGGCGCGCGTAGCGTCGCCTGGTTAAGCTTTTTCTGCCATTTTAATTTATTTCGACCTCTTCAGGCGCCCTTGTCTTTGGCGTGGTTTCGAGAGAAAAAACTATCCCATGTTTTATTTTATTGAACACATTGATGCCGTCGTGTATGCCTCTGTGTTGCCCAGGGACGTAGCCAAACTAGGGCTTGGGGGTTCAAACACCCTCCGAAGTGCTTTCCATGCACCCCATAATCGAAGCTTGGTGTTTCTTTCGGCAAAGCTCCATCCGTCCGATAACCGATAACTCCCTCCAGAAAAAGTTAAGGCTACGGCGCTGGTGTTGCATTATATCTGCTCAAGCCTACATGTGTGTTTATCAATGTCTATTTGGGAGCAGAGGCAAACGGTTGAATTTAGTTTGGAAACGTTTTGCGAAAGTATCTTGCTTTCATATCGGGCCGCCCAATCGGTGCATACAAGCGGTTGTGACCTTTTTCCATGCGAACAGAGCCGGGTGGAGGACCAGTCCAGTGCACAAAGACCACTCCCAAACCCAGGTAGGCCACCTACCTGGGTTTGTAAATAAATAAAGAAAGAACCTGTTGAATACCTAACAGTCTCTTCAGCGTGTATGGAGAAAGCAAAAAGGAATATAGCGGTAGTGATGAGTGCTCTGTGTTCGTAGGCGTTAATAACATTACCACTGTGATGAGTGTCTCGGAGGGGGCACGGTGAAAATAGTTTAAGAAGATTTCACATCGGCCGAGACATAAAGCGGCCGCTGGGTAAAAGACACACCACCGTGAAGAAGGAGACGAGGGCATGGTGCGAGCAGGAGCTGCGAACCCGGGAAGCGCAGGACGACCGAGAGAGGGCACGGTTGGATTAGGCATTCCCACGTGAGACGTCGGTCGACGTGCCTTCCGCTAGGACACCGTCGCCATCAATCACCAAGCGAGCTGCCGTCTGGGTGTGGCTACCCGCTCGGGCGCGATTGGCCAAAAGACACTGCCGCGCCGTCCCGTTCCAGCTCGATTTAGGGTTCCTGCTGCTGTGAGACCAAGCGGCCGGCAAAGCTCTGTGACCCTCCCCTCGATGACCATTGTGCTTCAGGAAGGCATACATGTGAGCCGTGCTTAACGCAACTGTTTCGCTGGCCTAGCGCCAGCGAGTGCCGCGGAAAGCTAACAGAACCCTCTTTGTGAACATTTCTTTTTGAGTTACCATTATTCTCTTTGAGTGGTCACCCAACGTCTCGAATATGTTGTAAAAATTGCCTCCATCTCCTCGCGAGGGAACCCTGGTGTGATGCGGCGCATCTGGGGGTTCAATTGGCGTTTCCATTGGGTTGATTCTCAACATAGCGTGAAACGTATTGTGAACGCGTAGGATGCCTTCCATCACATACGATACCCGCTTTATATTCACAGCGCTTGAAGGAGAGGAGACCGCGGAGGAGAGTCGCGCATGCGCGCACATGCGCACCGGAGCAGCTGTTAACGCAGCGTTAACGCAGCGAAGCGCGCGCCAACCAAGCGCGCCAGCTGTCGTTGTGCTAATGCGCCGGAGTGAGAGTGTTGCACACAGCTATGGGAGAGGCGAACGGAGGAGGGCTGCGGACGGACGCCGCCGCCGCCGACGACGACGCAGGAGGGACATGCCTCAGAGCAAGAGATGCGGCGCATCTAATAACACTACGTCTTGTGTGTGCGTCCGGCATTGCTCTCACTGAGTTATGCACGATCCTAGCGTAAGAACCACTTCCAATGACAATTCTTAGCAGTACTATGACTTGTTTTTCGACGCTATTACAAAACCTTATATAACGGGTAATGTCACAATTCGTAATTTGAAAATACGGTTGCTGCATAATTTCCACGGAGATTTATGAGTTTGGCTTTCCGTTCACGTAATGTTAAACGGTTCATATTTAGTAGTAGTTGTTTAGAGAGTGGGGGGCAAATGAGAGGGGCGTTAATTATTTTTTTGTCTATAGCGAGCCGGGGTAGATTTATTCTGATTTACTTCATGCGGGAGCACTCAACGTGCATATTTTCGGAGAAGGTTGTAAAAAACATCTTAGATCTCAACAGCCCTTTAACGGGCAGCAGAAGGGCTCAACCAAATCTGACATTTATACTTGAAGACCAGTGTGACTTTTACTTTTCACTGATTTTTAAAGGGAACCTTTATACACTTTCGCGAAGAAAATTATTCGGTTAGAGCATTGGGAGCGCGCGCTGCGCTGCAGCCAGCTCGAAGAACAGGAAGCTCTGATTCTCCGGGCGAAGACTGCAGGCACAGCCCGCGGATTACCGGAATAGGATGGCCACCCAGTGCTCCACTTTTTAACCCAACTCCCTTCCCCTCTTTTCTTAATAAACGTTTTCAACAACAACTACTTGTCAGTAGAAAACTCCTCTATAATGCAACCCAGAGGTGGGGGCACGCCACCGCTACGCGAATGAACTATTATAAAAGGCTGTTTTTACAGGCTACCATGCTGTTGGCGGCCAGTTTCTGGGAGCCCGGCTTCTGGCTGCCCGTCACCGTGGGCAGCTTTCGGCCGATGCATATTTCGCAGCCACTTTCGCCAACGTTGGAGGCTTCCGCCTCGCTCGTCTGGCAACGTGGATCGTTCACTGCCTCCCTTGGCATGACCGGCGCGGGATATAAACATGGGCCAGCAGGCCTCCACGTTGAGCACGCCACCGATTCGGGAATGGACGATTATAAAAGGCTGTTTTTAAAGGCTACCCTGCTGTTGCGGCCAGTTTCTGGGAGCCCGGCTTCTGGCTGCCCGTCACCGTGGGCAGCTTTGGGCCGAGGCATATTCCGCAGCCACTTTCGCCAACGTTGGAGGCATCCGCCTGGCTTGTCTGGCAACGTGGATTGTTCACTACCACTCTTCGCATGACCAACGCAGGATATAAACATCGGCCAGCAAGCGTCCATGTTGGGCACGCCACCGCTACGTGATTGGACGATTCTAAAAGGCTGTTTTTACAGGTCAGTTACAAGGTCGCTGCTAAAAGCGTTCGCAGTAGCACTTACTTCCTTTTAGTGGGGTCGCGCCCTCGTGAATTGATTGCCGCGAAAGAAACACTGATGTCAGCCTCATCTAGCCTTGTCTCGCCGATTGCTAAACATTTTGCTATTACTTTGCGGTGATGTTGAAGCGGACCCTGGTCCGATGAGCAAAGCTGAATCAGAAGCATTCGATTGTGCTTTGGAAGCAATCTGAAAATTGGAAAAGGTCTGGTTTCTCTTTTGGCCGACATTAAGACGCTCAAAGACAGCCAGAAATCGATTAATAGTGATATCAAGTGCATATCTGAAGGGCCGCAAATCGGAGTCAAACTGCTCTTCTTTAGGTAGTTCCTCTGTCCCACCAGCTAACAGAACTATTCGCGATGTCGCGGAACAATTACAAAAAACACCTCCGGGTGTGAAGATGCAGCAAATAGACTACGGCGGTCTAACTTGCTCTTTTTTTTCGGACTTATGGGTGACGAAAAAAGAAGACTGGGCAGCGTCCGAAAAGGCGATTATTGGTTTCTGCAACGAAAAACTAAACATTGCAATGACTGGAGCGAAGTTTGAGCGAGTATACCGATTAGGTCGGTTTAACGCGGAGACGAATAGACCCATCATTGCTAAAATGACTTTTTCTGAAGATAACCAAACCATCCTTTCTTCCGCTCGCAAACGAAAAGGTACAACGTTTATAAAAGCGAAGACTTTTCCTTACTGACGAGGCAAGCAAGGAAAAAGTAGCTTGACTTTAGAAAATCTCTCACAAAGTCATGGAAACTCTCATTCGACAAGCTTCGAGTAGATAACAATGCATACGTTTCCGACAAAGCCACAGATTCGGTTGTTACTTTAGTTGCTCCCCCTGTTATTCCGTCTGTCACTTTCACGAGCCCTTCTGTTGTCCCTCCCGCTGCGCCATCTATCACCTCACCCCATGCATAGCTAAATAGTGTCGCGTCATGGCATCCGCAGCACTCTGATACCTATTGTCGCACCGCACCTTTTATCTCGCTAGCTTACACTATTTCCGTAGCCTACTACCAAAACGCAGCCATCTCAGCTCTTTTTTAGAAGATAGTAATACTGACATTCTCCACTCACAGAAACTTGGCTTTGCCCGGATGTACTTGACACTGAAATTAAATCGATTACAACAGGTACGCCATTTATCGCAAAGATCCAATCAACCATAAAGGAGGGGGTGTGCTACTGGAAATTAAGAACAGTCGTGCGTCTAAGGCCATCCCAGTAGAATCATCACTTGAAATCCTTGGGCCACGCGTCTTACATGTTCCGGTAACAGGCTGATTGGGGTTTTCTACTGTCCGCCTGACTGTAAAAATTCATTCGTAGAGAACTCGAGACAGCATTTCTGAAGCCATCATGCTGCGTGCTTCTGATTAAATTTACCTTGTTTGCGATTTCAATTTTCTGAACATTGATTGGGCTACGCTGTCGTCCTCTTGCCAAACTTCCGTCGAATTCATTAACCTTTCTTTAGATTTCAACTTCTCCCTAATAGTCAACGAACCTACCCGTGGACAAAACATTTTAGATTTAGTTTTTCGTCGGCCTTGGAAACCATTAACCCAATATATATAAGCTAGAAGGTCTCTCTGACCACAACATACGCCAATTTGAATTAAAAGTGATGTCACCATTTACTTGTCTCCCAAACAAACTCGGGATTACAATAGAGGAAATTTCGACCTAATCAATGCAGAACTTGAATTATTCTTCGAAAAAACATTTCTACCATCTTTTGATCCTCGAAACATCGAGGAAAACTGCGTAATCTTCAATATTCAAATAACAGATTTAGTAGGTGTGCATATTCCACTAATTACGATTAGAAATGACAAATCAGCCCTTGGTTCACGAGGTCCCTTCGGCAGCAACGCAGCAAGAAAAAAACACCTTTCAAAACGAGGGAAGCGTATTGGTACTGGTGCGGCATGGTGGATATACAAATGTTTCCTGGACACATACAGTGCAGCTATAGATGCCGCTAAAAATAAATACTACTCGCATGACCTTTGTTCTTTACTCACATGACCTTCGTTTATTAACAAAAAATTCTAGAAAGAAATATCCCCGCCACGCGATACAAACAAGATCTTGCTGAAAAATTACGACCTAGCTTCGGTTCCCGATTCAGAGTGCCCCACTGTATTTACCCGATTTTCACTTCTGTATTCACCCCGGAAAGCCATAGTAGCGTCCCAGATGTTCATGAGCATGATTGGCATATATGATATCTATAGAAATAACTATTCCTGGCATTGAACGCCTTATACACAACCTTAGAAGTTCAACTTCCGCAGGTATTGATAATATCAACTGAAAATTACTAAAAGGCACTGTTACTAATTCGAGCAAATTCTTATAAAACATCTTGCGCCAGTCATTAGCATCAGGTCGTTACCATCTGATTGGAAAATAGGTAAGATTGTACCAGTTCATAAAACTGGCGACATAGGCTCACCCAAGAATTATAGCCCCATTTCATTAACTTGTGTGTCCTGCAAAATGCTCGAACACATCATTGCATCACACATTTTCAGCCATCTTGATGCTAATCTGTTTTTAGTTAGTAATCAGCGTGGCTTCAAAAGAGGTTTGTTCTCTGACACCCAGTTATTTGAATTCACTACTGATCTGCCCCATAACATAGACAACAGCTTGCCAACTGATTTTGTCTTTCATGACTTCTCGAAAGCATTCGACCGTGTGGCCTATTGTTGTCTCTTAGCAAAATTATCAGCTCTCCGTCTAGATTCACTAAGATTGCCATGGTTTCGCAACTTTATTACATTCCGTCAGCAGTTCACCGTCGTCAACAATGTTTCTTCCACTCTTTCGGATGTGACTTCTGGTGTACCGCAAGGCAGCGATTTAGGCCCCTTATTCTTTTTAATTTACATCAACGACTTGGGTACAAATTTACCATCATGCGTCCGGCTCTTTGCTGATGAGTGCATTATATTCCGTAAGATAATTAATTCTGACCATCATCTAGCCTTTGAAAATGATCTTAATCTGATTTCAAGCTGGTGTAACACTTGGCTCATGACACTAAATTTAAATAAATGTAATGTAATGACTTTTACCCGTAAATGTATTAACTGTGATTTCCCGTATACCATAAACAATAACTCGATAACGCCGACGCCGTCGTACAAATATTTTGGCATCATTCTCACTACCAATTTGTCTTGGTCGGCCCATATCTCTAGCATATAGGCAAGAGCTTCCTGATCACTTAGTTATCTACGGCGTAACTTACGCAATTCCCCGTCTAGTGTTCGTAAACTTGCTTTTCTAACATTCGTCCTTCCACAGCTAGAATTTTCTTTTTCTGTATGGTCTCCGAATCAAAACTATCTAATTGGCATGCTCGAGTCGATTCAGAATCGAGCTGCTGGTTTCATATCATCTAATTACGACCGATACGCTAGCATCACCCAGATTAAACATGAATGCTCCCTTGAACCGTTACAGACACGTCGCTCCTTAGCACTTTTATGCCTATTTTAAGAACATATTTACTCCTCGAGATCGTCCGAGTTTAGTCTTCGACACCCATTTAACACGTCACGTAGACTGTAAAACCAGTTCAGCATCTCACGCTTTTATTGTACCACGAATTTCTTTAATTCATCTGCCCTCCAGGTGCTGTAAGCCTTTGGAATGATCTCTCCGACGTCATCGCATCTGTTTCATGCCACGAAAGCTTTCGACGCCATGTATCTGATCATTACGCACCGTTATTTTTTCACTGAACTTTAATTTTTGTGTACTTTTTATTCTTATGTGTCTGGCTTTTGGCGATATTCATTATCTTTGAAGTGCTCATGTTGGCTGTGTCTTTTATGCATTCACCTATTTTTGATTGTATACATACCTACTTGCTGTAGCTATAATACCATTTTTGTTAATAGTTCACTTTCTTGACTTGGGTTTTTCTTGTTCAAACAGTGTGTATTCTGAATTTTAACTCCTTACTTGTTTTTGTTTTTCGTCAGTTCCCCTTTACAAATTTATGTGCTCCCCGTTCGCTGTGCCCTTCCATGGGCCTGCAAGCTATCCTGAACAAATGCGTATGCGCAAAAAAAGATAAGCGGGAGCTAGAAGTAAGATGATAAAAATTGGCTTGGTTTATAATTTACGCAGCTACACCGTAACATCTACGAAAACGGTGAGAATGGATAATCAAAGAGAGTGAAAAAGGCTTTCTCTTTATGAAAAGCGCACGCAGGGAGCGAGCTGCTGCATGAAGGACAGCTCAAGCGGCCGCAGCGATGCGGGCGAAAGATCGGCAAGGTGGCAGTTGCAAACACCTGGCCGACTTTACTTTTAAATGGGAAGGTCACGAGTCATACGTTCTCCGGAAAAACAGACTGCTTACGATCAGTGCCGACTAGAACACAAACGAGAACAAAGGAAATTAGCACGCAAAAGCAACGTATACATGATTAACTGTAGTATACCCCAAGGAGTAACACACGGTCAACCACCAGCCGCGGGTCACAGCTTCCCTTGTTAGTACCATTTTACGGTGTGCATGGGCGCTTACTATAAAAGACTTTTTTATTGTGTGCACAATATATAATTACTAATGTAAACAAGTATTACCCTAAGCAGTTGCAGCGGCCTAGAAACAGCTAACTTTCGTCTAGCTGGTTAGAGAAAAATACCAAAAGGGCATAATGCCTAATTGCTTACGTATCAGAATACTGACGGAAAAAATTGACAATATGTTTAGGACATTGTATGTGAAAGAGTTTTTCTACTTAAACCTTCCGTTGATCTTTGGTTTAACATTTGGTTTAAGGTTCATATTTTTTTCGTTTTTTCCCATCGGGTGAATGCTACAGCCTTACCCATAGCTACGTCCTCGTAACGGCTGTTACGACAAGTTAAATTTTGAGTTAGCCTAACCGTGCTAAAATTTTCAATGTTGCCATCCATGGAGTAGGCCAGGTGCGTCGTCACCCATAGAACGTGGAATGAAGCTCTGAGCACACCACGCCAAAATATTATACAAAGCTCTTCCAGAGCGCTCCACGTGTGCGTCGAGTGACATTTCCCTAATGGCACGTAGGGCGGCTACTGTCCTTTTCGTCTCATCCTGTGATGCCCCGCAACAGAACGTCTGTCAATGCCCCGACTGCGGTCGGTCTGCTTTCTCTGATCCCTGCTTGGGCGCCACAGTTGAGCGTTCCGAGTGCGCGCTGCGATTTCCCTCGACAGAGAAAGTGGTTTACAGACTCATTTATAGATGTGCGGCTTCAACTAATGCGTTTGTGTCTACGTTGCATGCTATCGATACCTTCGTGAAGCTAACAAACTTTAACATTAAAACTGGTATTGCAGCGACGTTCTAGTGTCCGGGTGGTTTTGTGGATGGAGAGTTTGGAGAAAAACGTTAAGTTCATTACTGAAGCCGTGCTGTAAAGTTTGTGACAACTCAAAATTCTCGCTTTGAAGCAACTGTCGATTATTTAGCAGTTGTAATTTTTAATAATAGATAAGGGTAATCCTTATCTTAAAAGTGCTTATTGCATGTACAAAATAACATGCAGAAACGAAAGAAAATAACGAATGCTGCTGATCTAAGCTGTGTGTTTAAAAAAATTTTAAACAAGAGAGCTGAAGAGTATACAAAGGTTCTGGTAGATTGTTCAATAACCTGATCGTTCTGCGTTCGCGTATCGCTCCAACAAGGTTCCTCAGATTGCAAAAGAACTAGTTGTGACGAGCAGAGAGCGGCGTCATCCCATCTGCAGGGGAACCAAAAAGTATCGAGTGGATGAAAAGATGTTTACTGCCTAGCCAGTCATTGTTGAGTGTAGAAAGCTGCATGGTGCATGCTAGTACCAGCTGAAATACCAGCAAACCATGCAATTACCAGATTGCCACATTAAAACATATAAGGCCACTTTGTACACAGCCTGCTATTGGCTGAATCGAGTGAAACAAGGGCTTGTATATGCGCTCTTGTCGCTTTTACCAATTTCAGTGCTTAATACTGTTCGAGCAGGTCGAATGGCGTGATTCGTTGTGTGAAAAAGGCGCACTTTTTTGTGATAAGGTCACTCAAGACGAAGGTCGGGACTCCATCACTAGCGCTGAGTTACCGTGAGCACGAAGGAAGTAACATGGCCTTTTGACGTCAGTTGTGGTTTTATTCATGAGGAGCCTTACAAAAAAGTATGAAAGGCAGCAGCTGTGACGGTGGGCCACTGCAAACAAGAATAACGAAAGCAGTGAAGCGCCGCTTTTGGTGTCTTGGACGTCTGTGCTATAGACACAGACACAAAACCGCAAGCGCGCACTGGCCAAACTGGCACGAAATAGCAGCGTGCGGATAGCGCCAGTGCGGGAAGAGTTCGGTCAAAAGAATGTTGACCTCCCGCTTTCCCACGCGATGTTCAGCTCTTGGAGCTGCGCAAATGTTTGTATCGAGAGGCGAGAGCTTACCTATCCGTTATTCTCCTATGCTGATCCGCCTGCTGGTTTGTCCTGCTCGTGTTCGCTGAACAGAATCCGCCAGTAGGCTGTCTCTTAGAAGCTCCAGACAAATTTATGTTTACTTTTTTTCGTCGCCACTCCTAGAATACTTTTCCACACAGTCGGTAGCTTCCACACGTCTTCGTTACCCTTCAGAACCACAAAACAGGCAAATCTCCAACCAACGTCACAAATGTGAAAATCGTACAGGGTGATCACAACACCTTACAAAATCGGTAACCGTTAGTGCTCCGTTATTGATAGCGACAGGCTATCCTGCCCTTAATTGCCTGTCCCAAAGAATTAGCAGTGTGAAAATCGATAAATGGGAGGTTTGTCGTTTCCTCCAATTTGCTTGATATTTGCTATGTCAGCATTTGATGATTGTAATATCTTTATGTACATATAATGTCTCAATAAAAACTGTGTAAAGGAAAAAAAGCCACCCAACCCGCCAATAGAGACCCACGCCACTAACCTGCTTTCCGCGTCAGCCAACTTAAAGGAGCCATGAAGAGAAAACACAAGTTTGGTTCATTCACAAGATTGTCTCGTTAGAATCATACTGGCACCACTTTTAACGTAAACTTCGCTCAAATAAGCTACATAATTAGGAAAAACGGGAATGGTCATGCGACCCACCAGCTCATTTCCCGCAACAGAACCTATGATGTCACATGAGCTAAGCTCTGCGATTGGCGGAGGCTGGCAGAAGCAGACGCAAATTAGGTAGAGCTTACAAACTAGACGAACGAGCGATTTGCGCTTAAATTTAGGGCACATTCTTTACAAAGCAATAAGAATGATGGGACAAACAGTGGAAAGTACGAAAGCACATGTAAACATAGAAGTACTGATGGCGTTCTGCTGTTCGTACTGCGCACAGCATGCTTTGGTTTAGCTGCACAGCACTACGGGGCTTGGGGTTGTCTCAGACGACACTGGCCGATTGACGCAAGCACGGTGTCTTACGTGACCCCATTTGTCGAGGCGAGCACTGTTTCAGGGAACGAATATTTTCTCCCAGAACAAAAACAAGCCAGGTTTAAATGCGGGCAAAAACAAACCAAACTATTGCCACGGTATGGTGGCGCCATCTAGGTAACGGAACGTAAAGAAACGCGGGAACAAACCAACACCGCTGTACAGGGTGGAGACAACCTTTGAACCGTTTGAACAACCTTTGAACCTTCAACCTTTCAACCTTTGAACGGGCTCAACCGTTGAGCCCGTGCCGCCGCAATTGGGCCAACGGGCTCAACGCGTTATTCTTTTCGTTTTCCCACGAGACCTAGCAACGCGAAACAGACAATATGATTCAAACTTCTTCAGTAAACCGCGTTGCGGCGATAATTTTAGCGCGGTTTTGACACAATGACTTGCTTCGGCGGCGATCGAGAGCAACCGAAAATGGCGGCGCCAGCGTATACGTGTCTCTACCCTGTACGGCGGATGCGTGAATGAAGGTACTCTAGGCTGCAGAGCGGTCGGTTCCTGTGATGTCATTTGGGACCACGAAAACGCACAATTGAGCGGGAAAATCAAAATTTTAACCTAAATCTGTTTAATTTCTCAGTGAATAAAGCCCCGTTTGTATCCGGACAAGCGCTGGGGGCACTATAAAACACGAAATCTTTCGAATAAAACCAACTTGCATTTTCTCTTCATGGCTCCTTTAAGCGGCCTCTACGTACGAAAATAATCAGCATGGATAACTATTTCTGGCTCAACATAGGTCTGAGGCAAATTCGCCCGAAACAACGTTGGTGGCAAGTGTTCAACATTTTTGTTTGAAACATCAATGTGTTTGGAACTTTCTGCCCGCACATTATAAAAAGTACACAAATTATAACCTTCAATGTTTGGCTACGGGTGCTACGTACACGTTAAATCTAACCCACTAAATGTAAATTAGGTACAGAAGTTTTGTTGTGGTGCAACTCTGGACATTCAAAATATCATTTCTTTTATGGGGCAATCTCAATTAAATCACTCCGCCAGGAACGTGCTGCTCTTCATACAAAAATAAACAATTTATGCAAATCTCAGGGAACTCGCTGTCATTTCACTATGTCATGGAGAGCCTGGCTGGCAGGGCTAGTCTCGTTCGCTGTACGCGCTTCAAAAACAGAATGGAGTGAAATGGACTGAAATAGACTGAAAAAAATTGGACTGAAGTCAGTTTGGCGAATGGAAGGCGACCAGTTGACGTGTGGACTTAAAATCCCCGCACCCACTCTCTCTTCATGTTGAGACGCATCAGTCGATACTACCACGCGCTAATTTGAGCTGTCCAGGTATTTGTTCAAAAAACCCGTTAACAGTCATGTAGGCGGAATTTCGCCATTGTTAAGAATAACGTTTTTAAACATTAGCGAAACAGGGAGGACTTCTCAAGAAATCGTAGAATTGAAAACAAAAAACACAAGTTCCAGCCATTTCCCATTACCACATGCCTGCGGTAGCAGCCCATGTATTGACAGCGCGTAAATTCCCATTTGTGCGCAACTTCACGGTAAGCCGCCTACTGTAAAGTTCTGAAAAGAAGCCCACCCAAAGTTCAGAGATATCAAGTGAAAAATCCGGAATCCGTGAACTTTCGGAACAAGTGCGGAAGGGACAAATAAGCGACTGCATTAACACATGAACAGGAGATTCGCCTTTATTTTGTTCACTCATCGCTGCTAGTGGGGGTGGGTGACTTTTCCAGTCTTTTAGTGAATCGGCTATTTCACTCCTAACAGTAAAGATGGGTTGGCAATGTTTCGGGATAGGGCGTTCTCTTAACTTTACAGCAATTGTGACAAGAAATTATTGAACACGTTTTACCCTTCTTTTTGGTATAGTGGTCCACCTGGCATTACCGGCGACCGCTGCTAGTATATATATTCATGGTGAAAACTGTGCATAAAAGACGATGACAGAGAAGGAAAAACACAAACACGGCGTTGACTCGCAACTGAAGATTTTAATAAAGAAAAACAGCCATACATAGAGTGTACATCACCGAAAACACAAACAAGAAAGAAAAGAGATAAAGCCAGTTAGAACCGACTACTGTGCTAAGCGATAGACACAGCGATCATGCGCAATCCGGATATTCAATATCTCTTTTAGAAAGAGCGACAGAAGGACAACTGATACATTTTTCTGGTTTCTTGGCCATTGCACGCGCCTCAATTTTCTCTAAAACAGAGCTTGCATATCTGGATCGCGTATGACCGCTGTGTCTATCGCTTAGCATAGTAGTCAGGTATAACTGGTTAAAACTCTTTCTTTTTTGTCTGTGTTTTCGGTGATGTAAAGAGGTCCAAACTGTTAACAACAGCGCGCGAACGCGTGGTCTTCGATACGTGCAGTGCAGCCTGCTGGTAGCCACCGGCGTGAAATCAGAGATTAGGCGACGGGGCTGCGATGGCTTGGCGTGCGAAAGCTATTGTCGATGCTTGCATGTTTTGTGGAGCAAGCTTCTACGCCGAAAGTCCCTCAACACTATCGCCACTAAACCTGATAATAAACGTTATGTTACCCTGATAACCAGTGCAGTGTTGTTTTCGCCTTTGGTATGGTTCCGATATAAAAAATGGAATGTTGATCAGGCACAGCCATTCTCACGTAGATTGTTGTGATGAGGTGAACTCCCTCGCAGGTTCTTTTTAGGTATTCTGTGGATACTGGGACCTGCAATAGTGCCAATAATTAGACGAGGGCACTTGCAATGAAACAAACCTATATTCTTATAAAAACACGGCACACGTCAACATACAAAAGATTACACTCAAAAGCAAATCACGCCTCAAAGTCCCATCAAATATACATAACAGAAAGAAATACTTCTTGAGAAAAAAACAAAGGAAGTTCCCACCAAACGTTCTGATCGATGGGTAGTTGTCAGCACGGTGGCGTGGCGTCAGCGCCGTCTCCTAATCTCGCTGGTCCCGACGGTGGCTATCAGTAGACTGCGCCGCACGTATCGAAAGCGACGAGTTCGCGCGTTGTTGTTAACAGTTTTGACCTTTTAACACTTTATGTATGGCTGTTTTTCTTCATAAAATGTCCAGTTGCGAAACAGCGCCGTGTTTGTGTTATCCTTTCCCTGTATTCTTGAACACCATGAACATTCACCAGCTTGCCTAGTTGGTCAATTAACCAACTGAAATATACGGATAAGGGATTCCGAAAGGATACATATAAAAATTTGTAGTTTTCATTGCTAGCACCATTCGGCTATTATAAACTGCTTTATGATGGGGGATGAGGATTTTCCTTTCATTTGATACAGGGGTAAACACATGAAGATTAAAGTCGAGAAACAATTTCCAGTATTCTGGAAGCGTGAATCAAACCAACAATCTCCGCATAACGCGTACGCTGCACTGCCACACTTGTTTTGCAATTTTGGCTCCAGCAATCCGGAAATAACTTTGTCTATGCCAGACATCCTACCACGACTTACATGGGGCTGCAAAAAAAAAAAGCTAGACGTTATACGCCTCGCGTGGTGGAGAACGGTCGGCGCTAGCTGGCTGGCCTCTCAGGAGTTCTAAATCGAAAAGCACACGCTGAGGTCGAGATAGGCATAGAATTTCTGTCACTTCATAATAGAGGAGTGCACCGTTAGCGTTTATGCGGCTCACATCGAGCTCTCTCGGCATGGGCAGCCATCAAACATTACGCTCGCCTTAGTTCCGTTATCGGCTCATAATGGAACGTTATAGTGGGCGTAATTCCATATACAGTGTCACAAAAACGCAATGAAGAGTGCGTAATTGTACAAGTACCAAGCAAACCACGCTGTTTTAAGGCTAAGTAAATTGAAAACAAAGGGTATTCCTTTTACTGAAAGTATGTATGAACGGTTAATATGGCTTACTATTCTGCAGACTTACCTATTTTGCCGACCGGGTGTCCTATGCCAGACGTGACGCTCTTATTCCTTATTCGGTTCAATGTTTTCGCGTACCGGAGCTGCAGCATAGGTTTCGGGTTGATTTTTGTCGGCTTCCCGTCGATTAAATGACCAGAACATGCCTCCAGAGAGCAGAAAAATGCGATGAGAATACAGCATGACGGTCAATAAACCGCGGATCCGAAAGCAGCGAGCCACCGTACTTACTTATGAACTCTGTCCCATTGTGCCCGACGACCCATTCGCGGTGCAACTCAATGGCAGCAGGATATTTGTGCAACGATTTGACTACGCACATGCAAACACTTGTTTTGTCGTGGTGCACTTAACACGTTTCTTGCACGAGCCCCTTGCTCTTACGCTAATTGTTGGTGCAGCCAACAACGGCGTAATTATGCCCGGATGAGTACCTTCTGCTCATCGATAAGGAGTGGTGATGACGGGAACCTGCGAAGAATAAAAAAAAACAAATCAATTGGTGATAAAAAGTCGGAGGTCCTGCTGGTACGGCAAAAGGTTACATCACAGGCAACCCCCGTCAGGACAAAGCCCATGTAGGATGGTCGGCCTCCTTAACAGGTTCGAAACGGAATTCATGGGTAAATCTTACAGCTCTCGGATGCTTTGAACAGTTTCCTTAAAGCACTGTTGACGTGTCGCTTATGACATACTTATAACGTGTCATGACATAACGTGTCGCTTATGTTGAACGTGTCGCTTATGGTCCAGATTTTCGATGCCACTAGGACGTCTGATAACCACGCATGGCACGGAGAAACAGCTTAGGACTGCGGCGTCATCTCTGCGCCCCACCTCCCCAACAAATGCATTCATGGTGGCGCATCGGTCACGCGAAAATGGCCGACCCCGCAGAATTATGGTCCACAAAACATCGCCTACGTGGTCAACCCGCGCACAGACCACCTGATGTAACTTTCTCGGCGAATAATTATCCGCTCAGACAAGATGTGCGGGCGCTCTTAACATACGTACTGCTACATCAAAACGAATGGCGAGACGAACTCTCCTTACCAGAAACCAGCTAGCGTATCTGCATCGTGTGTGTATACTTGTATATATATTTACCGATGATCGCTCCAGGCACCAGCCCTCCTGCGTGCTTATAATGGAGCGCAGCTGTCTTAGCATGGACAAATGGAGATAATTTCGGATTTCTAAGCAAAGCAAGAGACGCGAAGCGAGTTACTACCATTAGGCTACCTGGTAGGCATAGTAACGAGTAATGAAGAAAGTAAGACCAAGAACACGCTTAAACATCCGATATATGAGCTAAGCCAGCAGCACTGATCTCGCCATACCCACCAGGCTGATATCAATTCCCAGCCACTGTTAACTATCTAGTAAACTGACTACAAATTCTCTGCCAGGTAGTACTCGCCGGTGAAACCACGACGATTGGTAGTGCCCCGCCCACGTTATACACATGTTGTGGGTTGAATTGCCCCTTCCAGAATATGGCGAGTATATTTCCACATGTTTTTCCTGCATGATTCTGAATCACAAAACGACAATATTATTTTGTTACAATATTACAATAATACCTAAAGCACTTACAAAAACCCGAATAGCGCTCGGAATAAAGACTGCCACATTGATATGTGTTCTTACAAAATCCCTCATATCGTACATTTCTGTTCTTGAAAATGCATTAAGAGAGTCCCGTCTGCAGCAGTATCCCCTCAACACACTACGGTTGACATCCGACTACGGTGATGTGGCGGATGATGAGAAAAAACAAGATGTTGCGCATCTCCCGCGGTCGTCCAAGGTCGGCGCTAGTGGACCGCCATCTGACCAGTTCTAAATTTTATCCGTGCGCTGAAGTAGACGGAAGAGTCCCCCGTGGAATAGCAAACCTTATCGGAGGTTGTGGGGTCGATTTCCGCTTCCAGAACATGCCTGAAAATTTTTCCACTTCCATTTGCCTCCCGGACTAAGGAAGCCTCCTACCGGGTGGGTGCCCTAACATCAGCACCTCAACTCAAATAAAGTTTATTCATCATCATCATCATCCCATTTTCACTGCTTTACCGCTGCATTATAAAAATGATAATCTTAGCTCATTCGGCACGATAAAATACGAATAGCCGAATCGCTCTGGCACTGAAACGTTATTTTGTATATATATATATATATATATATATATATATTAGTGGGGACGCGCACCTGCGCGACGCCTTGGAGGGCGCGCTAAGAGCTGTGTGAGGACAATGGGAAAAGCGGTCCTCGGCAAGATCCGGGGTCGGAAGTTCGAAGCGGGGTCAGCTGTCTTTTGACCGGACTAGCTTCTCGGGTGAAGTCCTCCACTGCCCCGCTGACCCGACATCCATTGTCTTCCCTTTCCTTCCCAAACCGAACCCATTGTATTCCCTTGCGAGGACGCCGCAGTAGGACCGGACTATCCTGCTGCGGCCGCTATTTTGTTTGCACGCGCAGCGATATCGTGTGCAATTATCCTACTTATTGTGTGTCGCGAGTCCGTTGTGTCATTTTTTTGCCCGAACCCTGAGCCGCGCACGACATTGCGCACAGGGGATCGTGAGTCGCGTGAGAGCTGATAACTTTACGGCGGGACTATTGCGTAAACGCTTGCAGGTGAAGTTCGTTTTCCAGGCTGGCCTTACGCAGGCAACCAATACCATGGCGCCCGAACGTGGAGCGAAATCCGAAAGCCACCCATTACCTTTTCGCGGGGGACGACTGTCGGTACCCGAACAAAGCATGGCAGACAAGCTTCGGAGGCCCTACGCGTTTTTTCAGAAGTAGCAAGAGAGCGTCAGCAATTTTTAGCCGGGGTCGCACTATTTGCGCGATTCGACTGCTGACGCTGGCGGTTTGGATTCCCCAGAATCCATTCTGAGTCAAGCTATAGCCGCCGCCAAAGCGACAACGGAGAACGAGCCCAATGCGAGAAGTGCTAACCGCAGCGCTACACACAAACCCGTGGTCTCCGCGAAGGCACCGTTGCCCCCGAACGGAAGAAGGGAGAGCTGCGCCTATGGCTTCGGCTAACTTTAGTCGGCGAAGGAGCGAGGCACTGCTGCAGGATGCGGTGCGCCGCATTCAGAGCATGGCGATTGGAATGCAGACAACACTGGAGGCACACGCGCGATCGGAGAGACCACCCGTGAAGGCAGACGTTCCAACATACACTGGATACCACGATCGCGTAAGCGCAAACGAGTATCTCGACCGCTTGTAGCAGTAACAGCAGGCGATGGGATTAGGGTACCCCAAAATACTCGAGCGCATTGTTCCCAAAGCGGCGCGGTGCTTCCGGCTGGTGTTCGGCGACGAATTCATCTCCGCCAAATACGAGTATCGCCTGCGGCGACAGTTGGAGCGACACACCCAGCATCCGGACGAATTGCTGCTGGAATACGGAAGGCGATTGATGGACGTTATCGTCTCCCAAAACCACTCGTCACGAATGCAGAAAATGTAGAGCGCGTTACGGGGCAAGCTCTCCCGACATTCGCGGCTTACCTGATAGACGGCGGTTTCAAGAAATTCGATGAGCTCGCCTTCGAACCACCGCAGCGTATTCAGGGGGACATGCTCGCTGCGCGAGCTTACCGGCCACCACAGGCTGTCGCTCACTCGAACCTCGTTGGCGCGTGTACCGGCGGCTGGTTTTCGGCATCGATAACACTGGCGGACGGGTCGGCCGCAATCGGGAACGAGCAATTTTGAGACAACTGGGAATTGTCCGGTGAAGACCTAGACCCCTGCTCGTACGCTTGACGGTCAGCACTTGCTACCGCAAAGTGTAACCACCCGCACAAGCGACAGCACATGGACCCGAGGCCGGGTGAACAACATTCACCCGCCCCCGATTACTATGCTCCGCATGATCGGGGCAATCAGAGGCAAAGCCGTAGCTACCGCTGTACCGATGAGATGAGCCTGGTAATTTTATGCGCTATAGTAGGAACCAGCTTTCCCGAGACCAAGGACGTTCAGGAAACGGAAGGGGCCGCCCTGGGGGCCGCACTAGGCAGCCGGTGGTCGTCACGAGTATGAATGCTTCGCTCGCACCGTTGGCTTGTCGTGTTGAAAGTTCTGCCGACGGCAGGGCGCCGTTCATCGAGTTAACGATAGCTCGCAAGCAGATCGCTTCTCTGTTAGACACTGGGGCAAGTGCTTCTTTGTTCGGCGACGAACTATTAGCGCATATAAATGAGAACAAAGTTTATTGCCGCAAGTGCGCGACATTTCGCTTGTGAGTAGCACAGCACAATCGAGCGGTGCCGCAAGGCGTGTTGGGCGCGTGAAGCGTGTAAGTAGACAATGCCTCGTTCATCTTCCCGGTTTGACGGTGCTTATTATTTTGGGTTCAAGACTTCTGTACCAAAACTGGCATGGAGTCGGTTATCGCTAAATGAGGGTAGCGGGACTGAGCCACCCGCGCGCTCAAATCTTTTGTTCAGCCGCCTGCAGACGCGGAGACAGTGCGCCCGCCGAAACGTGCCCAGGCAGTCGAAGAATGCGAGCGTCCAAAAGACGCAGAGAGCCCCGAGCCACTGGAGGCGCACCGACGAAGGGTACGTCTAGTGCTTATACGCAGTAGGCAATTCAATGCACTGGCTGCACCGCAAAGAGAGCTGCACCGCAGTCAGTCAAGTGTGGACGCACCCGCTGTTACCTGCAGTGACTAGCATACGAAAGCGAGAGCAAGCGTGCATGTCGTCTTTGTTGTGATAGTCGGACAGGGTGTTTACTGATCGTCCTGGCTGCACCTAGCTGGTTAATGATAGGATTTATACGAGGGACCCTCAGCCGCGGAAGAGCAATCCACGGCCTAATTTCCAGACTAAGCAGAGAGGTCTAGACAGCGCTCTAGACGAACTTCTCCACACTGGTGTTGGAAGCTATCTGGCACCCCTTGGGGTTTTCGGGTGGTGCTTGTTGAGGCAAAGGACGGGGCTTTCTGCTGCTGTGTCGACTACCAACGGCTGAAGCAGTTCACGCCCAAAAAGGCGTACCCTTTACCGGAAATTTCGTGTCTAGTTTCCAACCTCAGCGGAGTGAAGTACTTGATCCCGCTCGAAACAAGTCGCCGCGGGTACTTTCAGGGTTAAATGTACGAGCGTGACACGGAAAAGACAGCTTTTACTTGCCACTGAGGGCGTTTTGAAATCCCCTGCATGTTTTTCGGCTTGCTGGGGCGCCCGCGACTTATCAGCGCCTGATGGACCTCGTTATGGGGGCGGCAAAGTGGCAGCATGCGCCAGCGCACTTGGATGACGTTGTGGTGTACTCGAAAGCGTTCGAGGAGGTGTTTCGAGCACTTGAGGAGCGTTCTAGAGGAGGCCCAGGTCGGCGGGTACCCTCTGAACCCGGCCACGGTGCAGAATGCAAAAACCCAAACAGTCTTATAAAGGTTTACTATCGACCGCGTGGGCACGACATGTTATGCAAAGGCAAGATAACCGTTGGCCATTAATGGTAAATGTGTGTTTCCATAGAGAAGGCAAGCGTGGCAGGGTGCGGCTGAAAGTTAGTTGGGCAGATGAGATCAAGAAGTTCGCGGTTATAAATTGGTCGCAGTTCGCACAGGGCTGGGATAATTGAAGATCCGTTGGAGAGGCGTATCCCTGCAGTGGGATACAGTGGGCGTAGACATGCTTATGATGATGACGATCGAACGCGGCCGCATTTTGCCAAGCGCAGATAAGCATGCGGAACGTCTGGAGTTTCCGTCGCCTACAGACGTGTAGGCTTGCGACAGTTTATGGTTAAGGCGAACATTTATGGCCAGTTTATTCCAGATTGCGCCGCGCTCAAGCCCTTTTTACGAAGTTGTTAAAGAAAGGCGAACCTTGGAGTTTGGGTCCGGAGCCGGAGTCTGCACTTCGCTAACTCGTCAGACTGCTCGCGGACACAAAAGAGCTACAACTGCCTGGCTTGAAGGGGGAGTTGTAATCTAAACGGATGCATGTGACTTCGACTTGGGAGCAGTTCTGCTTCACCATCACGAGGGCATACTTCGGCCTGTGGCGTTCACGAGGTGTTCTTTAACCCCGGCGAGAGGGAGAATTCGGCTACACGGAAAGAGTGTCTTGCGGTAGTTTTTGCTGTCCGGAAATTTGACTATTAGGTCGACGGAGTGCACTTTGTGATCTAAACGGACACATGGTGCTGACTTGGTTACGGCACCTGATTGAGCCAATTGGCCGTTTCACGTTTCATGCGTTGGGCGCTGTTGTTGCAGCGTTATGACTTCACCGTGCGCATTAAAACTGGCAGTAACAACATCCTGCCGGGCGGTCTCTCGCGAGCGCCCAGTCAAAGTGAGTACGGCACTCAGGCTCTACGGAACGCACTCATGCCGAGAGCGGAAACGTAGTTTGGGTTTTGGCGACGAAAGGAATGCAGACTTTCCGTATATTCAAGGTGACAGCTTTAACCATGTACACTTTGAAAGACCGGTTGTTATCACGCTTCAGCAGATGGGACCTTCTCGAAGCTCAGTAGAGGTATGTTTTTGTCGAAAAGCGTTCTACGAGCTCCGGAAGCGGGGCGGACGGGCCGCCGTCACAAGGGGGCAGCTGGTATTGCTGTCAGTGCTGAGCGCTTCGATATAGCTAGTAATGCCTTACGCGCGTTATATTCCTGTCTGCGGGATTCAAAAAAACGTCCTGCTGACGTGCATTCCATCTGAGAACGACATCAGCGAGTCGGTAAAGCTGATAATCCCACGTACGTTGCAAGGAGTGCTGCTGCGCTACTTTCACGACACGCAAATCGCTGGTCATGCAAGCGGCCCCGACACTTATCGCAAATTGTGCCGCTCTGCTACCTGGATTGGCACGACGCGCAGGGCTGTCCGTTACGCCCGTATATACCTTTTGTGCCAAAATGAGAAGCCTAGGGGTGGTCGAGTACCCCGCCTTATGCGGCCAATCGCTAGCCAGGTGCCTTGGCAATTTGTTGCATTTGAAATAATGGGACCCTACCTCATTACACCACGAAGGAACAAGTACTTTCTGCTAGTCAGGGATCACTTCACCAAGAGGGTTGAACTTTTTGCCCTTAGGAAACTTCAGCACAGGTAACGGCACATGAAAGCCAACGAAAGCCAAGAGAGAAATGCGGTAAGTCATTTGTTATTGCTTTAACTAGCATAGGTTTTTGAAACAACGAAAGGGGAGAAAAACATGCCCGCCGGGTGGGATCTGCAGCTATTTCAACATGCATCTCCTTTAATATGCAACTGTTTCAACAATAGTAAAAGACACGGCATTTTAACCTTTGGTTTGCTTGGCTTTCTTGACTGCATACGCTTATTTCTGCATTACTTTACCGAGCCCTTCCTTTGCCATTATGATTCGCTACATGAATAGCGAGGGTCCCTGTTCTGGCAGTTATGGTGCCATAGGTAGCTGAAGAGGATTCAACGCTGGTCGACCACTGTGGACGTGTATGTCACAAACTGCATGCCAGGTCCTCCATTTTTTATATTCGGGCGGCCGACATGACGGCCTCCCGGAAAGAGTCGACCATTTTGCGCCTGGCTGAGGAATTTGGGGTCTCCCCTTCGTCTTTGTGCTCACGTTCTTTCTTTCGCCCTGCCAGCTCCGAAGACAATGCGGGCTGCGGCATTCCAGCGTGCAGGTGCACAGGGTGACGTCACGATCGCTAGTTCGGACGCGCTCGTACGATCGTGGCGAGTTGCAGAGGGCCCAGAGAGGGAGAACGGAGGAACAATGGGGAAGACTTCGGAGTGGGTCTACGGGACGGCCGGCGGAGGTTATTTAAGTGGATGCAAGCGGTCGCTTTGTGCAGTCGGCTGGAGATTCGTGAACGTTCTACGCGGGGAAGGGTCCGGGGGTGACGCGCTTTAGTACATCGGTAGGCTCGCGACGCAACGGTCCCCGCCTCGGCTCAGCGCTCGAGTTTGCCCGTCGCCGCGAGTCCCATGGCCGACCAGCTACACAGAATCGTATTAATGCACACCTTGAACACACTCAAGCCTACCCCCCTAACATGATCGGCTTTCGACCCAACCTATCCACTCAAGAGCCCTTATACAGTACCATCATGATTTCCACCAACACCCCCCGCAACAAGACCACACTCTATTCCTCTCTGGACCTCAAAAAGCCTCTGACAATGTCTCCATCATAGCATACTTCAGGCAGTTTCATCCCAAAACCTAGGCCTACACTTCAATCACTATATCTATAAACTTTCTACACAACATACTGCTACCTCCGCTTTGGCCATGTCCAGTCTGATCTTTTCCACATGCCAATACCGCGGAACGCCACAAAGAGCAGTCCTCTCGCCTATGCTCTTTAACCTCACCCTTAATCCCACTTGCCCGCTCTCTTCCTCACCATACCCCACACTACGCAGTACACTCTACGCAGATGACATTGCCCTGTGGGTTCACCTCTGGCTCCGACCAACACCTTGAAACCACACTCCAAACACGGCCTCAACCAAGTCTTAGACCACATCGAACCTTTAACGCTCCAGTGCTCTCCACAAAAATATGCTCTCCTACATTTCACGCCCCCTCGCAGCAAGCCCCCTCCAAACCCCCCATCCAACTTTTTATACACTCTGACCCAATACCCCAAACACAGCAACTTAGAGTCTTAGGCCCTCACCCTAACACACAACAGATCACCCGCACTCACCCTGCAGCACGTAAAGAAATACGTTACCCAAACCACGCATCTCATTAGACGGGTCGCCAGCAAACACCACGGCATCACGGAACAGGACCGCCTCCGTCTCGTACACAGTGTTCTACTCAACCGTATCTGTACCACCTACCATATATTAACCTTACATCTACCCCAACTCGACTCACTTGATGCCCTCCTCCGGAAGGACGTATAGGCATGCACTCCTGCTTCCCGCCATACGCACCGACACATCGCTTACTCTACCCTCGGCAATACACAAACACTATACGGGAGCACCTAGACGCCCACCGCGGTCTCCCACCTCACGCGCCTTGCATCCTCCCCAACAGGGCACTACATTCTCAACTCTATAAACGCACTACCACCTTACCATCCCCAATCCCGCCACTCCCCATCCCACCTCACATCCGTAACAGCATCCGAATCTGCCCAAATTCCTCGCCACATGCACCCTACTTTCCATGCAGACCGCCGCGATTAGCACAAGCCAACGCCCACGCCAAACTATACCCACCATCACCATGCACCTATACACTGATGCTACCCCCTACCCTCACAAACCTGCACACTGTGTAGCTGTTGTTGGCCAACACACAATCACCAAACGTCACCAGCAGCTACCATCCCTAAACTAGCAACACAACCACGGCGGAGGAGGCAGCCATGCCCCTCGCACTCACCCAGCGCCCCCACCCCCCAATTTGTCCTCTCTGACTTCTCGCAGGCCATCCGCAATTTTATTCGAGTAAACATCTCTCCCATGGCATTAAAAATTCTCTCCAAAAATCCTCCATCCGATATCGTGACCCTGCTGTGGACACCAGCCCACACAGGCGTAGGCGCTAATGAAGTGGTGTCCACAGCAGTGTCGTCACGTACGTGCTCGCGAACTAATTGACCGGGTCGCCATTTTCACTACGCCTACACGCGATGCCCCTGCAGGCAAGCCAGCCTCCCTCCTGCAATACAGGGATATTTCCCTGCACTACCGCCTTCTCCGCCGCCGATCCCACCCCCGCACCCACACCTCTCCCAGGAGGCGGGCCACATGCTGCGCATCCTACAAACACACACCTCCCACACAGAACACAATTAATACAAAGTCATCCACACCTCTTTACTGACCCTACCTGTCCATCCTGCGGGGCACTCGACACTCACTACCATTCCCTCTGCGAATTCCCCGCAGACCCTAACCCCCCCCGTTCCCTCCCCTCACCACTGGGAGCAGATGTTGCATGACCCGGGGGAGTCAGGCCAAGTCCTGAACACCTCCCGGTCCCTGGCGGTCGCGGCGGCCCTGTGGGCCTCCTCCACCCCCAACACCTGATCCCGATGGACGAAAAAACGTATTCCTTCCTTCTGCACCCCGGAGCCCCGAAACACGTAAGCGGCTGCCTGGCGAGGTCGGCTCCACCTCGTCGTGACTTTCCATCGGTGAACGGGCGTGTTCTTCTTGCCTTGTAGAGACTTTCTTTTACAACGCCCCTCCCACCGTGTTTTGTTTGTTGCCTGGGATTAAGATATCCGCATCCTTCCGGGTTTTTTTTCTAGCGTCACTTGTAGCTAACGAGCTGAGAGTTGGTTTTTTTGGTGTCTTGTTTGTAGTAGTGTTGTTGGTGAGGGTAATGATCTTGAGGACATTTAGAGTATCGTGTATAGCTTGCAGAGCTGTTAGATTTCTTTTATAGTAAGTGCTGTGTCGAGGCTTAAACAAGTGTTTGCCTCTAGAGTGTTATGCGGGTTGTGTACTTGTTAGTATTTTTTGGTTGTTGCGTTGTCGAGGTTTAAACATGTGTTTGCTCTAGAGTGTTTCGAGTGTCGCGTGCGGCTGTCTGGGTTATAAGTTCGAGGCCGACGGTTAAGGCGTAGGCCACGGTAGGATCGAGTGTCGTCATAGTGGCCACCCTGTGTATTTGGGTTTCTTTTGTTGTGTTACTATGTAGTTAGCGCTGTGCGCTAGCCTCCCAGCGCGCGCGTGCCCTTAGTATACGGCCGATTAGTGCCTGCGCGCACGAGGCCGATGGCAGTGTGAAGGTTTTTTTTCTCTTCTTGTGTCGGGCGTTTCCCTATAGTCTTTTTGTTTTTGCAGTATACCTATATAGTAAAAACGCAGTCGAGCATCTCCGTTGTGATTTCATTCACCCCAGCAATCTCGGCACACGTGAAAACTCACGGGCCGGCCACCCTGCTAAAATATAAATAACTGTTGTCTCGCGCCCTTCTTTGGTTTTTCCTAGCGGATGCAATTATCCGGGGGAGGAGTTTGTGACAATGTCGTAGACGCTCGAGTCACGGCCCGGGGACTTTAAAGAAGGTCCCCTTCACCGCGAGTAGTCGGAGTGGCGCTGGCTGCAACTGCATTTTCCCGATTGCTTTCCTTTGCTTTCTTGACTGCCTAACGTTATTTTTATACATTTATATATATGAACCTGCTTTACATGCTCCTACACGCACCTTGCGAATCAAATTTGCTTTTCATGCTGCGGTATCGTATTACGGCAACCGTATGCCACAATATGCTAGCATCACCCCACATCAATTACTGTCCTCGTGTGCATTGATTTCAGGGAGTATGTTCTGTGCATTGCGTTGATCGGCGGAAGTGGCTTCATGCTTTTTTGCTTTTCAAACAAACTACATAATCACAGTAGGTGTCATATTTACTGGTAATGCAGAGAACGGCCAGACGCTCTAAAAGCAGCAAAGCGTAAAAGGTGATTGTCTTTGTTCACCTTCAAGTGCCTGCAGCCGACCTACTGTTGTAGCATAGGAGGTACGTTCACTGACGTCAAACTGAATAAATGTAGTATTGGCGTTCACAAAAAAAAATTATATTACTTTTTCCCCACACCAAAGCTGTGATTTTTTACATCTGCAAAAAAACGGTCACCGCAACATAAAGGTTAATGTCATTTAGCTATGCCTAGAATGGATGTTTTCATTCAGCAAACTGATATTCCTCTTCTGTGCAGAGTAAATGGCAAGCATAAATAAACCCATATTTTTTTTATTTATTTAGATACTCAGGTATATTTATTGTTTTTATAGCTTAATTGCACTGTGATTGTGCGTTACATCTGAAAATGTCTTAAAGGAGCCGAAATTCTTTCAATTCTGAACGCGACTTTTCAATTCAGGAGAAAGCATATACTTACAGTACTCGAGCTTTTGACTTGGTGTGCTCGCTACATGAATTTCAAGAAGTTATAGCCTAATTTGTTTGAATTTTGTCCTGCGTTTATTTCTGAAGTGTAAATGGCGGATGGTAGTTATTTGAGAAACAGTTTAAGGTAACGCTCGAAGATACTAATTTTTTTTTGCGTAGTGTGGAGGTTAGCTTTTTTGTATTGGCTACTGAGTGAAAACGTTCGCAATAGAACTTCAGGAAAAGGCGGTTAAATGGTCGTTCCTCAACGCGGTTTCTTGTCTTTCGAATTTTTCTGGACTTTTGCTAAGAAACAGTGCTTATTGGCTGAAATCAGTGGCAATATTACTGTTTAGGGGCTCCTGAAAATTATGCAAAAAAAACCAACAAAACAAGATATCCAACTGCATATTTGTTAAGGTTTTATTAGTTGATTAAAATATTCAAAGTTGTTTTGCTTTGCTACAGATTTTTGTGCGTTGTACGATGATGCGCGCCACCGCTTACGGCCGTCTGTCGTGGCTTGGTTCGCAAAAATAGCGAGAGAAATACTTTCTAAGCGTGGCATTAAGTTGATTGATTGAGTAAGCTTTATTCAAGACAGCAAGCGCGATGTTAGGGCACCCGGCCGGTGAGGGGCGTCCTCAGTTCAGGACGCCTTCGATGTGACCCGCTCGCGCTGCCCTCTCCACCAGCATGCGCTGGGTAGAGGGGGTGGTAGCTAGCCAGCAACTCCACCCACAGCTGAGTGGTAATGTTTGGGTGTGCGCTCGGGAAATGGTGTTGGAGTATTCTACGGTAGTGTGGTAGAGAGTTCTATGTTTGGGCACAACTGACATGTGGCTGGGTATTGGGTAGGGAACATGGCGTGGTAAAGTGTATTGGCGGGGAAAGTGTTTGTCGCTTGCGTACTGCAACGCGTCGGTCCTGGAGAGAGTATGGTTTGGATGTGGGTATTTCTGTCGTTGTAGTCTATGCTGGGCGAGGATATGTGAGGAGAGGAGTAGACAGGGCTGGGGGCGGGACGAAGGGGAGGGAGTCACTGGCCAGTCAGCAACGGCCCGGAGTACGTGTTCGCGGGCCACGGCATGAGCCGCTTCATTGCCTTCTAATCCCATGTGACCTGGAGTCCATACGATGTGTGCGAGGGGCAGATGGAGATTCTGACGTAACATTCCCAGGGCATGATGAGAGATACGGCCGGTGCGGTAGTTGCGGCAGGCTGATTGAGAATCTGTGGGAATCATGATGTACTTTTTTCTTGTTTGTAACGCGAGGGCAATGGCAACTTTTTCCGCTGTGGGGGGTCTGAGGTGGGAATCTTAACGGTGGTGAGTTCTTGTCCCTGGTGATGGGGGACGCTGGGAACAAAAGTATGCCGTGGTATATACGTACCGAACGGTGGTTTGTTGGGCGTATGCAGTCGCATGGTGATGAGCTCTGGCTTGACGGCGGGCGATGTGGTACTCTGTATACGTATTGCGTGGTATGGCGGCGATGCGCAATTTCTGGTGGATTGGGACAGGGACTCGTTCCTTTTGGGCATGGCTACTTGAGCTGAATATTCGAGTGTGGTGAGTAGGTTCCGGTCAGTGTGTGTAACGGTGAGCTGACGTAGTTGCGTGACTTTGTTGGCTTCGATAAGTTCTTGCCATGTATTGTCAGAGCCGGATTAGGAAACTTTGGTGCCCAGGGCTACTGATTCTTTGAGCCCTATTGATTATTATAATTATTATTATAATGATGATAATAATTCTGCATTATTATGCCAAAATTTTCGAAGCCCATGTTATGCTCCCTGATCAGTGATAAGTAACACATAATTTTGTTTCCGGAAACTAATTTCTTGGCTTGATGTCTAGTATTGTATAACGGATTTTATCAGGAGTAAAAGTTAGTATGGTTTTGACTGCTGGTCCATCACAGATACACAATTAATCGAAGCGCCGCTTTGGCCTGCAGACGCCATGGTACAGAAGAGTATTTTCTCACAAGAAGAATATTTTTTTAGCCTGTAAGGTTTCAGTTTTATTGTAAAGTTCTTCACCTGCACATATGGGAGGTGTAAGGCCCGCTTATGAGATTAGCGGCCAGGCGCCCGGGCTGCGCGTGAGAACCCGCCACTCTGTCTAGCGACGTAGCACTGCCAACACTGCGCTGCTGCCGTCGCCAATTTGTCACGGCGTGCACGGGAGACGGATTGTCTGGCCCCCCGCATACCACAGGGATAATCCCCCATTGAGAAAGCAGACAGCGCCGCCGGATTCCGGGAACGTCTGCTTGACGCGCGGAGGTGGTGGGATTACCAGCGTCGGGACGAGCGCCGCACGAGTCTCCATTGTTAGCGCGCCCCGGTCAGCATGATGCACAGTAGCGTCTTTCGCTCTCACCCCGCGGGGTCGCACGCACCAATTTGTTTGCGAGCGTGCCGTTGACCCAAAGGTGGCGGCGCCTCATTGAATATTCCGTGGCGTGCTGAGTGACAGCTGTCTACGTGAATTTGGGCACTCCCATACGCGTGTACGAACACTACCGGGGCGTTCCCGAGAGAGGGTGATCTCGAGGTTTTATGAGGCCGAACTTGGCCGTTGGAAAAGGTTCTTGTCTGAGCGCCGAGCTGGGAGTTCCCGGCGGGACAAGGAGCCTCGACCGTTAAAGCTAGGTTAGGATTTGTGAGCCCCCTAGGCTAGAAGTTAAGATCGCGTCGGAGGTTAAGGGTACAGCGCCGTACCGGGCAACTAGACGGATCTTGCGGCGAGACAGAGCCTCGGCCGTCGTTTCTCGAGCGGTTTGTGTACGCTTCGAGAATAGGAGAGTTAGACGAAGTTGAGGAGCTCGAGTGATTTGTGCGCACTCGGAGCTAGCGTCTAGCTGCAGGTTGAAGTTTTTCTTTTCATTGCTCATGTACTCTGTTTTCCTACTGTAAATAGCTGTATATAAACTCGTCGTTTCACTTAAACAACCTCAACGTCTCGAGTTCGTCCATTCAGCCGCCGTCTCCAAGAACTTCAACACCATCGCCCTGCCAGCCGCCTGCCAAATCAACCGGAGCCCGGGCGATTGGGTTCCTGATCGACACCGGACTTCGTAGAAACGATCTTTACTGGAGGGCTCAAAGTCCGCGCAGGCAGCTGCCACTCACAGACATCTGCCAAACAACGCAACCTTCATATGGCAACGTAACCTTCATATCGCTGCACGATTGGCACGAAGACGATAAGCAGAAAAATGTCGCTTTTTTTGGGCTGGGAGCGGTCCGCTTCGTGCGTGGGTTTGCGCATGGCCGTCGAACTTTCAGAGGCGATGAGCTCCTGTTGAACAGCTGTGATGGTCTTGTTAGTCGGCAAGCCGTTACACATTAATGAATCCCCTTTGGGTTGGAGAGCGACAGGTGAACACGAAAGATGGCATCAGACAGCAGTTTAATAAGGATAGAATGTCTCTACTCACCCCCACGCTGCTGCTCCTGTCGGTGCCGCGCAACTTTTCGAACAGTCAGTAGATCGTTGTCGATTGGTCGTGTCATTGTTCGGTCGTAACTGGCAGTGGAAACATGCTGAAGCTTGTCGACCTCTCGTTTTCGACTCCTGGACACGTCTGCCGCATCTACTGTTTTCCCGCGCTCCTTCGGGGGTTCCTCTCCTCCTACCGCCACACCCAGGCGGGACCAGATGTGCGGGCCGCCCTTTGGTCCGCGCCGTCCGCCGGCTCATTCGAAAGCGAAAAGCGCCCACGGGGACAAACAGCTTACCTTCCAATAGTCACGGTGGAGGCACGTTTTCAAGACGGCATCGAAGGGGCCGCACGTAGGATGCTTTTTTAAGTGCACACAGCTTTCGTCATCCCGAAAGGAAACATACGTTGTTGTTGCTTTGCTTGGCGTCCACGCCAGAGCTCTTCACACCGCCTAGGCCTGCTGATTCCTCAGCTCGGAGGGAGCCGCTAGGGTCGGGCTGGCCCGGCGGCGTCTGCGTCCACACGGAGTGGTGCCTATAAACTTCGCGCGGACATTTAGCTTATGCAACGCTTCTTGCTCACAGAGCCTGAACAGGCTACAGCACAGAGGCGCGGGCTGAAGCCGAACGACCCCGCGAGTGGCCTACACAAACTTTGAACATTTAAATAACCATATATACGCTGATAGTTAAAAACTTTCGGTCACCGACCAAAAGGCTTATTAAAAGCGTAAAAAAGAGACGTTTCGATCCTCCTAGGTATGCAAGATGCCTGGGGCCATTAATTCGGCACACTTAAAAAAGCTTCGTGCTTCGGGCTTATTTCATCAGTCAACGAGGCTTCCGTACGGGAGCCGAAACGTGTCTTTTTTACGCTTTTAATAGGCCTGTGGTCGGTGACCGCAAGTTTTTAACTATGAACCTTTTACCCGACCAGACGAGATTTCGTCAAAACTTAGATTTCATATATACGCTGATCACTCAGCGAGAAATATCTAACCGATATCAATGACGCTTATGCGATTCAAC
This sequence comes from Haemaphysalis longicornis, assembly GCA_013339765.2. Classification (NCBI taxonomy): domain Eukaryota; kingdom Metazoa; phylum Arthropoda; class Arachnida; order Ixodida; family Ixodidae; genus Haemaphysalis; species Haemaphysalis longicornis. Next base: position 44,695,427 of record CM023455.1, read on the forward strand.
TCATCCATTAGCTTTTATTGAACGGGTCGTCATCGCAATGAACTTCCTTGTCAAGCGCTATACATTGAAATTTCTCGCAGAAACTGTTTATAGAGTTCCATGTGTATAGAGTGCTTAAGTTGCCAATAATAACATATAACGTCCCTTAGGCTTAAGCAATTTACAATGTTCTTCAGACATTGTTTTCTTATTACCTGCCTCGGTGGCTCAGTGGATAAGGCGTTGCGCTGCTGAGCACGAGGTCGCGGGTTCAACTCCCAGCCGTGTCGGCCGCTTTTCTGATGGAGGTGAAAGGCAAAAACGCCCCTGTGTACGAGATTTCGGCACACGTTAAAGATCCCCAGGTGGCCAAAATAATCCGGAGCCCTCCACTACGGTGCGCCTCATCGCCTGCGTTGCGTCGGCGCGTTAAAGTGTTGGTTGAACCATACTATCAATAAATTATTTCCTTAGTCGCATGCCTGACCCTTTCTTATACCAAAACGTGCGCGCGCCGAAACGTCCACATACTTAGATGTCCGTGTACCGAAAAGACTACCGAAACGACCTGTGCCGAAAAAGACCGGAGCCCAGTTAAGGACCTTTTTAATGTAGCTTCTTAGGCCCCGTAAAGCTGTGTACCCACGACTTTTCGTTCAAGACGCCTTCTCGTAAACCTCGGGAAAACAAAGAAGAGAAGTAGGAATAACTAAATTAAATTGAAATGGACTCGAAGGTTGTCAACCATAACGTGAGGGACTCCACACTCTTCCCCACCTGTCACGTGTTAGTGAGATTCGGCGTGAAGGTGAGGTTGAAGCTCCTGCCTTCAACTTTCAATGCGGGCAGCGAGCACACACAAGATGTGTTTTTTTCGTATGATCGAGCCGGGCCCCTGACAGCTGGGGGCCCGTGGCTGGATTTCCCGCAACCCCCCTCTTAATCCGGCCCTTTGTATTGTGGAGGCCCAATTGGAAAAATTTCGTGGTTGCTGTAGTAGAAGGAAAGCCGAGCGCTGTCTTGGAGGTTTCGCGGATTAGAGCGTCGAGCTTCTTGATTTCTGCCGTTTAAGGAGCAGGTATGGCGTGCCGTACGTGATGTTACTTGTTGGAAGTGCTTGGATGAGTCTCGTGCGTCATGTTCTTTAAGGCCGTCTCGTCTCCGTGCTACTCGATGTAGGAGCTGTATTAACTCAGTTACTGTACGCTCTAATGGTAAGATTGTTTGTGACCCGGAACCGTCTTGTTGGATATTGAGACCTAATATGGCAAGTTGCGAAGCATATGAGATTGCTTTTCTCTTCAAGGTAACTAACGGAAGAGGAAGTTTGACCTTGAGGCGCTACGGCGTCCGTTTTGCGAGAGTCAAAAGCCAGAACTTTTGGGTCCACATGTCAGACCTCGTCATTGGATGTAGTCTTGAACGATGTGGGCAGCCTGTGGTAAGGTGTGTCGTTGTTCTTCCATGAAACCAGTGGAGGTCTATTGTGTCAGATCAGCCACATGTATGGCGCGTTTTAGGTGCGGAAGGGCTTGCAGCAGCGGAGGTACGTTTTTCATTGCAGGGTAAACAGAAATGGGGAAATTACCGATCCTTGGGGCGTGCCTTGTGGTCGGGTTGGAAAAGTGGCAGTGCGTAGGTGGCTCACCCCTGCCGTGGCTCTTTGATTTGTTAATGCTTTACATAAATGTGAGTATGTTGTCGGCACTTTGTCGAATTTAGTCCGGCGAGTATGGCTCCGTGGGACACATTGTAAAATGTGCGTTTAATACCCAGTGCCAGCATTGTATAGCGATTGTGAAAACTAACGTGGTCGAGAAGGTCTTCTTTTAAGCATAAGCGTATGTCTTGCATTGTGATGTGACGACGGAAGCCAAACATGGTGTCAAGGAAGTGGTGATAATCTTCTAGGTATCCAGAGGGGGGGTGTGAACGAGGTGATGAAAGAGTTTTACCAGCAGGAGGTCAGGGAGAAGGGGCGGAGATTGTCTAACTTGAGAGGTTTGTTGGGCTTAGGTATAAGGGTGATGTCGGCGTGTTTTCATTCTGGGGGGATATTGCCTTGTTCCCGTTGCGCATTTGGATATTCCAGGAGGTAATCAAGGCTAGCATGGGCTATGTTTCCGATGAATTTATTTGGTATCTTGTCTCTCCCAGCTGCGGTATTGCGCGTTAGTTTGTCAAGGACGGCTTGGAATTTGGATAGCGTGAAGGGGGCGCGCAATTCTGGGTTAGGTTGTCCTGTGTATACGGGAAGGGGGAGGGAGTCAGAAAGGAAGCTTGCATAGCATTCCATGAGGTCGTGGAGTACCTCTTGTTCCGAACCCGGGTAGGTATGATTGAGGGGACAAAGTTGGTCAGTTGTGTTTTCGTTTCTCTTTCGCCCATCAGCGTGCGTAGATCTTCCCTGTTTTCCGGGTCCCAGGCGTACCTTGCAGCTTGCCACAGAACTGATTCCAGTTCAGTCTGCTTAGTAGTGCGGCGTAGTTGGCTGCTTCCTTTGTCATGCGTTCGAAGCGTTGTTTGAGCTTGCGGTTAGTACGGTGTTTTTTCTAGCGTTTTTGTAGTCCTGCGCCGGCATCCCGTAGATTTTGCAAATGACTCTTCAAAAGCGTCCTTGATATTCTTGGTAAGCAGGAGGTCAGGGGTGGTGTCTCGGAAAACACTATTCCCTATACGAGTTCTCGTTTGTGGGTGGATCTGAAGAGAAAAATGAATTGCTGGATTGCCTCTTCCCGTCTGGTGCCTTTGATGGTATTCTCTCCGTATCCCCAGCCCGGGTGTGGCACGTTAAAATCACCCAGGACAATCAGCGGGCAGTGTTTTGCACCGGTCGTGCACCGGTCGTGTTTGAGTAGGTCACGAATTCCGGTAAGCAGATACTTAGGAGGACTGTAAATGTTAAGTATGAACCAGCTGGGTTCGAACTTGTTGGCAGGGAGAACTTCTAAAACGTGTGGTTTATTGTGCTGGGTAGGGTTAGAATCTCCGCATTGAGGATCATTCCGACGAAGATTGCTGTGCCGGAGTGTGGGTTTGACGTATAAGCCCTGTAGACGCGGAGATGAACATGGGGAGGGCTGGTTTCTTGTAATGCGATGATGTCCGGTCTGCTCGTTGAGCGAGTGGAAGAAGTTGGTCGCATTTATTGGTATACGAGGGAGAATTTTATATCCACACGAGCAGCTTGTTTGGAGCTACAGTGGTCTCCTGGAAAGGGGGAAAATTTAATGGAGGAGTCCTCATCGTCGCAATCAGGTAGTTCCATTTGTTCAGGGTCAGGAGGCAGGGGTTGTAGCTTAAACGTTTTGTAATTTTTGCCCTGGGGATGTTCTAGTTGCTCTAAGCATTATTCGAAGTTTTGGAAGCGCTCTTTTATTCGGTCTATTCGAGAGTTTATGGTTTTGACAGCTTCGGACAGGGAGGGCTTGATGCTAACTCTGGCGAAGTTTACTAATCTTTGCACTTGCGTTAATGTGTGGATACGTGTAGGCATCTGACAATTTTGGATAACATCACCATGGGAGGGGGCGGGTGTATAGGGTTGCGATTTCTGCATTACATTTTAGGTGTTTTTTGTCGTTATTAGTTGTTTTATTTCAGTGATAGGGACTTGGAATGCATTAGTCTGGCCTGTTTGATGGGAGATGTGATTTTTGAGGCGTGCATTTTCTCTTAGGAGGAGAGGTACTGTCACGGGTTCTAGTGAGGTGGTGTTGGTTGTGTGGAGGGTAGTTTGAGCAGTATTTTATGGACCGGCAGCAGTGTGGGGAGGAAAGACAATTGCAGATCAGCTCATCTTTGTTGACTCAGCGGGAGCCAGTCTTGGGTAGTTTGCGTCAGCGGATAGGGTGTAGGTAGGGGTTGGGTTATGAAGTTTTGAAAAGCAGGTGGGGGTGATGGCTTCTGCTTGCGTTTGCACTCCTTGCTGGTGATTGTGTGAGTAAGTCCACAGAGTTTGCAGCAGGGCACACAGTCTTGGATCGGAGCAGGGTATGGGGTGTGGCACTGGGCACAAAGGTTCCTGTGGGGATTGGGGCTTATGTCTTGATGGTTAGCAAGTTTGCCGCGCTGAGCACAGCACTGATACTTATTGCAGTAAGGGCGAAAGCGAGTAAAGCACTATACACCCTTACCTAGCTTGAAACGTGAGGTCCGTTGAAAGGAATAATTGCTGCTTGCGACTTCCCGAGCATTCTGATGGGCAAGATGGGTGGTCCAGTGGTATAGATGGCTATGCAGGGTGGTGGGGCCCGAGGGGTGGGGCCCGAGGTGATGCCCTGAATGATGTACCGGGAAGTACCCGGAGGGGGTTTAATGCAGGCCGTAACTTCGTATACTGTAGAGCCCTGTGGGATAGCGGTAAGGAAATGGAGGATGTCAATGACGGCTTCATTGGGAGTGCTTATCGCAATGAGGTTATTTTGGGCTCGGGTTGCACAGTGACTTGGGAGTAGAACTGTGTGGCTGTTATGTTGCTGGCGAGGTAAAGGCTGTTGGGTATTTGGCTGGGGGTCCAAGCTCCGCCCCGACGCCGAGCGCGGGCGAATATTGATGTTGTTGTCCGTGGGAAGCAGTCTAGGAGCAGGCGGTGCACGGGAAGCGGCTGGGGGAATGCTGCGTTCCGGGCTTACTTGAGGCGTACTTGGAGGGTTGGGGTTCTTAAGGCCTTGTCTTGTACGCAGTACTTGCCTCCAGGGGTCATCGCGTGGCAACGACCATGCGGTCAGGGGGTCAATTGCTGGTGTGTCGGATGCTTGTGTCATATTCCTTGAGGGAGGCTGCATAAGTGGCGGTAGATGTGCTCCCTGTGCAGCTGTCAGGAGCACAGACGTGCCAAGGCGCGACGCAGCTGGGGCTTCGGAGCTAGATCTGATAGGCCTAGCGAAGTGAGCAGCATGGTACGATTTTCAAAGGGCGATTGCTGACCATTAGGAGTATGGATCCTCTTATGGGTGTTGTCCAGGTTACCCGCGTGATGTAGTAATCGTTGTTGTATAGGTTTTACCACAATAACTGGAAATTAGCTGTGAAAATAGCAATCGAGGATGGAGCCAACGAGAAGAATGTGTGCATGACGCTTCCCCTTAGTGGCCTTTCCAAGAATTAGGTGATTTGATAATTTAGTTTTACCTTCCTTTCCAACTTGTTAAAAGAACAAAAACAATCTAGAATTCTAAGTAGCAAATTTGGAACACCAGAAATCTGAAAAATAAACCATTTTTTTCTTCCGAGCTTCCAGTCGCGTTTCACATATCTAGATGTATGCATGTGCATTGAGATTTAAGGGACACATTCACTTCGAATAAAAACCTTGAAAACACAAAAGACCACAGTTATCGTTCACAAAATAACATTGTTTCGGCAGAACTCGTATCGTTCAATTGACGTACTAACAAAATTATTTCACGTTTTCAGTGTTGCCCGAACCTAAGTGTACATACAAACTACGAAAGTGGGTAGCAACCGAAAACTTATTTAACATATTTCAATCTGAACTGTAGTTTAGGTTTTTTGTCGTATGAGTATGCTAACGGGCACGTTGACAGTTTACTAAGCACACCTAATATTATCTTTGCATTTTTTGTATCGTAACAAAACGTAAGATACGAGGGATCGTCGACAACAAGACCACATGCAGACATTTTAGAATCCTGGATTATACAATTTGTTTGTATTGCGGAAATAGGTATATTTCATTGGTTTTAGCCTTTGTAAAATTAATGTTAACAAGCCTATATAGATAACACAGCTAGATTATACATCTTACTTTTGAGACCCAACGTTAGGAGTGTGTGAAACGTATCTAACAAAAATTCCCCAAATGCTTTTCCTGAATAGCGTAATGATTTATGCGTTATGATTGGGTTCAGCGGAAAAGAGAACGTAAATGATTTTTTGCAATCTCAGTCTTTTTGAAAGTATTTTTTTAAGTCCTATCCCTGTAGTGTCGAATAGTCGGGAGGGGTCTTACCGTGGCAACATCGTTTCGTAAAAACATAACTGCGGAATGTAGAAGGCGTTTGGACGTATTATTGTAATGTTAAGTAATGTTAAAACACTACAAATATTTCACTTCTCTTGCACAGATTCTGTGACAGAACAGCATTAGATGTCCATGACGCACCACGTGCTTCTCGGAAGGTTTTTCGTAGCAGTACTTAACAAAATCTTAGCAGTACTAAAAAAACAGTTATTAAAGGTGTGCTTAAAAACATTTAATAAAGGTGACTACGTAGCAGGACATCGCACGCTAAAACATGAAGACCTACCAGCCTGTTCGCCCCCACTTCTAAAGCAAAGCGCACGAAGGTCATCGAAGTTCACTCTGGGGGGTACTTTCTAATGTCACTTAAAAAGCAATTGTTATGGTAATATATGCAGAAGAATACAACGTTTCCTCGACGAAGATTTTCAGTTTACGGTTGCCAGCTTCATTTAGGCGAAATGCAGTCAGTGGGCTACAGAATGTTTTTCACAGTGCTAATGATTGCAGGAATTGACGCCTCCTTAGAACGCAGTGAGTTGTTACTAATATTGATGTCTGTCATTGTTTCCGTAATTGTTATCAAAAACGCAATGCTTCAATACTTTGAACGCCTGTTTCAAAAAGCACAGCATCCATGACCTTCGAGAAAGACGTACATGACGTATAATACAGATGGCCACCGAAAGGGTCTTAGGTATCTTAAAAGTTTTCGTTCTTTGCATATTGTATAGAATGCTTAAAGTGGGTAGCCGCTAAACAAGCGCTTGTTTTCATTTATTCATTCATTCATTCATTTATTCATACTGCAGGCCAAGATGCTGGTCCATTCAGGGAGGGCAGTAAAGAGCAGGAATTCAAAGAACGCATGAACAGGATGCTACCTAGAACACATCAAAAAAGCTTACAAATACTTGACTAAGCACAACCACGACATAAGAACAACACAAGAAATCGCAGTGGGGCAAAACGGTTTGCCCCAAAAACACAGCACCCAATATAACAAAACAGAAGGGTAAATTTTCTTATAACGCACAAGTGGTCACAAGCCTAGGTTTAGATATTTTAATTCATGAGGCAAGTAGTTTTTCCAGTTCTTGTTAGAAGTTTCTTGATTGTAAACCCTCAAGGGAAGGGAATTCCATTCGTTAATGGCACGCCACAACAAAAACTATTCATGTGAGAATTTGTTTAGAAATATTGGCGTAATAGAGAGTATATGTCTGTGTCTTGTTTTTCGGGTTTGAAGAAAAGTTACAGTAACGAGATAGTTTAAGTCCGATTTTCCCACTTATGATGCTAGCAAAAACTGGAGACGACAAACTTTGCGCCTGCGTTCTAGCGAAACTGATTTTATTTCTAAGCAGTAGTAAGGTTGGGAATCCTGTCTTTTATATTTTCCAAAGATGAATCTCACGCCTTTCTTTGTACACGTTCCAAATTCATAGCGTCCTTTTTAGTATGAGGGTCCCAAACAACCGCCGCGTATTGGAGTTTTCGATCGTACGACGAAAGTGGTATAAGCTAACAGTTTGGTTTGTGCCGGCGCCATTCTACAGTTTTTTCTTCAAAAACCACAATTTGCGCGAAGCTGCTGAACCACGTAACGGAAATATGGTCTGACCAAGATAATTTATATTAAATGTAACAACTAATATTTGTATTTTTTTAACTTCAGTTAGACGGTGTCATTTAGAACATAAGAAAATACACTAGGTTCTTTTTTCCGTTGTTACCCGAAGCAAGACAGTTTTTTGAATGTTTATTTCTATACCCCGAAAGTTTACACCAATCGGCAAATTGCGATAACTGAATTTTGCAAACATGAGTGATCGTTGGTGACGCTATTTGTTTAAAATGACACAGTCATCTGCAAATAGGTTAATATGCACATTATCAGGGATTTTGTTAGTTATGTCATTTATATATATCAGAAATAAAAGCGGTCCTAATTACGTCCCTTGCGGTACACCCGAAGTTGACTTGACGGACACTAGAGGAACATTTGTTAATTTCTACAACTGTTTTCTTTGTCGGAGGTAAGCCTTAATCCATGATATGCATATTTGAAGGGAGCCAATGCACTCGAGCTTATTGAATTAACTTTCGGTGGGGAACCTTATCGAACGCTTTACTAAATAAAAAAATAGCATATCAACTTGTCCAGATGAATTGAGCACTTCCGAAATTTCATGAAAAACTGACACAAGCTGAGTTGAAGTAGACAGGCCCTTTCTGAACCCGTGCTGTATTGGAGACAAGACGTTGTGATCTGACAAGTACTGATGAATGAAGCCTGCTACAATATGTTCTAATAATTTACTGCAAGTGCTTGTAATAGAAACTGGACGATAATTTGACACAGTGAGGTGATCGCCCTTTTTATGAATGGGAGCAACTCTTGCCTTACGCCAGTCGGACGGTATCTCTGCTAATTGTAAGGATAATTTGAAGAACTCAGTTAGACATTCACATATCTGTTCCGCATACCTTCTCAAAAAAGCGTTCGGAATCTGATCAGGGCCTGCTGACTTCCTAACGTCAACATTCAGGAGCATATCCAAAACACCTTCTCGAGAAATTGTAATATCGTGTACAAAAGACCTAGTTGAATTACATCGTTCAAATTCGTCCATGTCAGAGAACACACTGCAAAAGTAACCATTAAACTGCTCAGCCATACTAGTGGCGTCTTCTACAATTTCACCGTTAACTTTTATTTTATGTATCACCTTTTTGATTTACCTAAATACCGCCAGAACTTCTCCGGAGCGTTCGTAATGAAATCAGGAAGGCTATGGCTGAACTATTTTTCTCGTGCGGCTTTCAGTTTTTTTAATAATTCAATTTTAATTTTCTTTGAAACACGAACTCTCTCTTTTATGTTTCTTTTTCATTCTTTGGAGTTTTCGCTTAGTTTGGATGATATCTCTATTATCCATGGGTTGGATCGAGGTTTCCTGATCCCCTTCAATGGAATAAACCTTTCGATACAATAAGTAACAGTGTCCCTGAACTTTCGCCACGATAGCTCAACGTCATCATGGACAATATTAAGGTGTAGGTCCAAGTGATCAATATTTGATTCATCATCTGCGTTAGCATAATCCCTAATTTGAGATTTTTGTCGAGGTCGTCTGGCATTCACTTACATTTTTGACGTAAAGGAAATCAATTTGTGATCTGAGATGCCAGGTTTAATTTCAACCATCCCTTCACTGAACATTTCACTGAGCAATAAGAGGTCAAGAATGTTTTCTCCTCTAGTACATACCCGGACAACCTGCTGTAGACTGAAAGTTAGTGTAATATCAACAAGTAGGCCACAAGAAACACTGTGCCCATAACTCCAATTTGTCCAATCGATTTGTGGCAGATTAAAATCACCAGTAATTATTATTTTTTTCCCCTGAACTTCAAAAGGTGATCGTATAGGTGCTGCATAAACTGGTCATCGGCATTTGGTGTCCGATACACTGAACATAATATGAAAGACACACCCCAAACAGAGACATTTAAAAACAAACTTTCGTGGTTATCAATCTGATCTAGCTCCCTCACATCAACACCATTTTTTACAATAACCGCGACGCCACCGCCTCGCGTGCACCTTTCTCTTCTAAACAGCTGGTGGTTGGGTGAAACAATTTCACCAACCTGAATCCCTTCGTGCAACCAAGTTTCAGATATAACACATACATGTGGATCATATACTAGTAAAAGGTCTTGCAGTTTCTCTATTTTATTGACCACACTTTGGGCGTTCATAGAGAGCATACGAAATTGGCGAGACCGCGATTGCTATTCCGCATGTTCTGATTGTATTTCGGCGTTCCCTTTTCTTTTTGGAATCAGTTTTCGCGGTTTTTGTGCGTCATTCCGAAGTACAAGTCGTCGTCAATGCTAATTTTATCGTGAATGAGCTTGACTTTTTTGCCATTGTCTTTATCTTCTTTCGCACTGCTCCAGAGCAGCCGACGCTTGCGCAGTGTTTCTGCGCAGTAGTCATTTTGCAACGATATTCCTATTCCCTTCAATTTTTGTGCGTTTTTCAAGATGGTTTCTTTTTCGCAATAATCCTGGAAAAAGGTTATAACTGGCCTTCCTGTGGTTGGTTTTCTTAGTCTGTGAATTCGCGCCACTGATATGCAGTTTATTTTCAACTTAGCTTGAAAAACATACCGGACCACTTTTTCCCTTAGCGTCTTTTCTTTTGCATTCGGACCCTCGGGGATTCCAAAAACTACCAAATTTGAACGACGGCTACGGTTTGCAAGTCAGTAACCTTGTCTTGGTGAATTTTGAGCATTTTCTGCGCTGAAGTTAACGCGATGTTTAGCTCTTCGTTCTCGTGGCTGTTTGCTCTTAGTTCAATCATACTGCCCTCCAAGTTATTTAAACGTTTTTCCAAACAGTGTACCGCTTTCTTCGTGGACTCGAGCCGTTCTTTCAAACAACTAATGTCGTCTCTAATTGCCTGTTTACCCTTTATTAATTCCTGGAACATTTCTTCAACGGTAGGACCCGGGTTCTCTTCAACGTCACCACAAATGAGATGCTTACAAGCATTCAAACACTCGTACGCAATACTTCTACACACATGTGGGCACGGCAATACAACCAGAAATCTGTCGTCACTACGTATTGTAGTATTGTAACGGACCTGTACAAGAAGAACAAGACGCTTGGTCAGCGATGTGCGCCGAGCGCTTTCGCCGTGCCCACTGGTAAGTCCATCGTGCGGTGCTGGCTTTATAGGAGTTGAAGCCGCTGACGTCAGGAAACCGTGACTTGAAAGCACCGCATCATCCGCTGTGAAAATGACGTACGCTGCATCGCCGTTGTTGTCGCTTGTCGTTGGCGCCAAGGGCGTGACTGAAGGCGCAACAATGGAGTTGGCGCATGACAGGAGCAAAGCTTGTACAAGAAGAACAAGACGCATGGTCAGCGATGTGCGCCGAGAGCTTTCGCCGTGCCGACTCACCGTGCCCATTCTTAGTTTTAAATGCAGAGCATTTCTTAGCCTCGCCTGTTCCTTCGTCGGACGGTGTCAACAGTTCCGCGTCCGCAGCAGGTGCGCCTCTCCTTCCCTCCTCTCTCTCAACAGCAGCTGGCGCGCGCATGCGTCGTAGTCAGCCCGTTCGCTCCGTCGCGGTCTCGGCGTAACATGTGCGTGATACCAGCGCGGTGGGGCGTGGAAGGGCTCGCGCTGCTTGCGCATGCGCGCTCTCCCCCCCGTACTGCTCTTCCTCTACTGCGCGCGTTGCAAATATAGCGGCTAGCGGTCGCTCGTGTTTCAGTCACTGCGTTGCTTCTTCCTTCCTTGGTTGACGCTCGTGCCCACGTTTACTCGTGTCTGCTACTCCAGCATCACGGAAGAAGCGATGGAAGCAACACTGCCTTCAATCAGTACTGGGGCCCCAATGCTCTGCATTTACTCGTGTTCCCCTCGCGGGAAGGCGCGGGAATTTTTTGGGGTGTCAGTTCTTATGTTCAATGCGTGCGCCATTAATTTTGTCAACTAGCGAGTCGTGAACATTAGGTGTGGCTTGCTCTCATATCTTTAATCCCAGATTGCCCGCGAATGTCACGTAAACCTGAAGCTGATGCTTGTGGTATCATGCCATGAAAAGGGGCAGCCGCTCAGAAGACTTTATTTAGGTAAAAGGTACCCTAACATATTAAATTTTGTAACCAAGGGTTTAAGGTGCTTCAGAGACAATTTACAATTAACTAAGATATTATTGGACTGATTTTAACTTTGTAACTTTTTAATAATAAATATCTTATTCCCTTACGTGCACTTTACGCGTGTAGTAAAATCAGCCTTGCAGTTTGAAAGCTATTTTATCGTGCTTTTTCCAGTATTCGAATATAAATGTGGTATTACTTTTTTATTGTTTGGGTATCGCAGATATTTATACTACAGTAAGTCACAACACTGAGGTGGGGGGGTCCTCCGTTTTCTTCCTTTCTCGGTATTGTTCCACTACGTAAGCTGCCATGTTCCTGTTGTATCCTCTCGACACACCGCATTGTGCACATGGGTTGGCTAAAGGCAACCTAAGCTGCCGTTAGGGCTGTGGGCACTGCTGATTTCTCCATGCTTCCTACTTATACAGTGCCCTTAAAAGTAATGAGAGACAACGCCAATCATGATCTGTAATGTGCATCAAAAATTGTTCTAATCGAAACCTAGGTGTGCAATAGACAAAAAATAAATGGCACACACAAAAAATAGCACAGAAAACACTGGCTGTTTTTGTAGGTTTGGGAAAAACAACTTATTCCGTGAAATATAACAAAATTAAAAAAGTAGTATTTGTGTTTAGGAAATGAATATATCTTGAAAGACTCAAAAACTGTAATTGGGACTAGAATACCAGAACGCTAGCAAGTAATAATGTATCAAATGTGCCACGCATAATAAGTGCTTCTATCAAAATTGTATGCAGTGATTTTGGCCTCCCCGTTCTTTTGTTCACGGTATTCAAAGCCACTTCTTATGACGAAAACTCATATTGGTAATAATATTTCACTGTCAAACAACTGATTGCAGCCTTTTAATAAAAGGGGTGCGCATAGACATTATAGTGTGCCTTCATAAAATTGAAAAACTTGTAGGTTGCTGAACTTCAGTGTACTTGCCTGCTTCTCCAGGGGATTTTTACATAATAAAAGGCGCACTCGTTCCACGCTTCTTAACAGATATTGATTTTATTGAGTTGGTCTTGGAGGCTTGTGTGTAGGAGCCTACTTGGTGTAGTTGCAAGAGGTGTAAGTGCAAAAAAATTACGTGCAAGGTGGCCTATGTCGTTTACAATAAAAAGACATACGTGAAGCATACAGGGCGAAAACAGCGAGCCTAGTGGAAAAAACAATGACGAATAATTCACAACACCCAGGTACACCGCACGTGCAGTTCGGACAAAGTATAAGAAAGTTGTGCTGTACCGGCAATTTCAATGAGCAAAGTCGAGTATTCCTCTGAAGCTGAGGTTAGGCCAAGCCGTATTTTGGAATCTGTCCTGGACTGGCTCAAATCAAATCCATGAGAGTTTTCACCAGAAGACACCGAAGAAGCCCGTTTTGGACCAATATTCCTGGGAATATTCGTTTAATAACCTATAGGCGCTTAAATTCTGCCTCTCCTCGACAGAAAAATATGCGCGGTTTGTAGCTGGGGTAAAGGATAAAGGGAAGCTGATATATGTTGCATTCATAATTTGTGGAAACAAATTTGAAATGATGAATTGCAACGGTTCAGCTGTTTGGAAGCAAGGGCTCCTAAATGTTAGGAGCGTCTTGTGGCTCTCAGTTGTAGCAGTGGAGTTCTGTTCACAATACTCAGACATGCGAACAAAAGTCTGGAGGGAAGACAGGCACAGGCAGAAATGACGAGCTCCACGAAATTAAAAATGCCGTCGTCAGGGCGCATTCGCATTCCCTGTCGTAACAACAAAAGTTGTCCTGAATTTTCTAATAGCAGAATTCTAGATAAGGACGACATGAAGAACGTGCGTGATATTAGAGGAGCAGCGAAAATATGATGTGTACGAGAACTGAGCACAAGTGAACAATCTTTTGCCCTTGGAATATCCGCGTACTGGCTTACTTGTGGCCTGTTTTGTTTTACCTCACTATGGTCGCAATAAACTTGTTACTAGGGCTTGTAATAATGCAGCCCTGAATTTCAGTTATTTCCTTTTCCGTAATGAGGCTTGGTGTAAGGATAATATACCGCAGAACAAATTGGTATGCACAAAAATAAATTTTCGTGCAGTTGTGCAATTACCAATAGGTTCAGTTGTGGAAGGTTTCGCCCACATTGACGAAAATCATTTTGTATACTTAAATTGCTTCTTATAAAAATACATCACCAAATAAAAACTCTCATTCTGAAAAAGAAAACTGTAATATCGAAGGTAATTGCGTTATTTTAACATTCGTGTAATAGATTGGAGAACATATAGACCAGTATTGGATAGTTGTAGGGTCAGGCCGCTTCCTCTCCGAGCGAGCGAGCGAAGCAACTTTATTAAAAATGCCTGCAGAACGATTAACCTTCCCGTATAAAAAATAACCTGCAAACTGCCACTGCAAAGTTTGTTTCCTAACAAAACGTTGAACGTATATTAGGCTTTTAGATATAGTGAAATACAGTGCCAACCTAAGCTCCCGAACATTGAAACGGCTTCTGATTTTAGGAATATCGAGCTTTAGGTGAAGGACCTCAAATAGTGTTGCTGACCGTGGAGTGGCGATTTGATTACTATAGTGCGTGTGAAACATTGATTAATATGACTTTTCGCTTTGCGATTATCTTTTTTCTGACAGGAGCGTGAGGTAGAATCTCTGCTTTATATGTATTGAGAAATATGGATGGATCCTTTCACGGAGCTGTAGAAACTTTTCTATTTGATTCCTTCGTGTTAATGCTGATGACATAGAAACAGAATAATTTATATGTGGCAATTTCCCGCAAACCAAGGAGGTAGGGAGCTGAGTATACGGTGCTTAAGATAGAAATAAAGCATGAAAGTTGCAGAAGGCATTAAGACCACGCTATTCACGTTAAAAGAAGCCGAAGTTTAATCATCAGGCCGCTGCATGCCTATTCCCGTCTGTGCAAGTTTGGGGTACTTAGCATGTTCCTTATTGTCTTCACTGCACTCCCAGAGCGAATGCTAGTCACGATAGCGAAAACGTCTAATGAAGACATCATAAGCTTACGCTCGTGCTTTTGTTGTCTGTACTATCGTGTGGCAGATTTGAATTCAATGTAAAAATGATCGCAGGAGCAGTGTGGATTCAGGTGCGAGAGATAATTGGAAGGGCCAAGACAGCCGCTTGCGGACACACGTTTTGGAACTTATTTCAATTTACCCGGCAGAAGATGTATTGATGTTGACATTCTGAAAAATTTGTCGATGCCACAAAAAAGACGTCACGCGTATTGCCGCAAACCAGGCTTTGGATTTGTTTACTTATGCGTTTTGCTTTTAATGCTATTCTGCGACTTCATGAGCCAAGCCATGCGCATTCCATTCTTTCTTCTTTTACACCGCTCCGGTTAACTAATTTGATAAGGTGAGTTTGTACCAAGTCATTACTAGACTAGGATAATCTTTGATCTCCAGTGTTCTCGATATGCTTCGACGGTTCAAGAAGAAATCCCGTCGAAGAATGAATGCTCGCAGAGCAGACGCAATGGCATTCGATTGACATACACTCACCTCTGTACGAATTGTTGATAGTGCTTCGTCTTCCCTGTGTAATCTTCCATTTTTAGTAAAGCACCAGTTCGCTCCACAAAAGGTTTGTACCTTTAAAAATCTGCGTCATCCTTGGCTACCTGACCATATACCACTACGTTAAATGTACGGAAGGAATTGCTTTCTGTTCTGGCACAGTACAAATTTGGCTGGCAGCCTGCAGCGTAGTTTATTTACATAATACTGCATTACCATAAAGCAAATCAGTGTCCTAATGAATATTTTACTTACAGTTTTGAAGCATGGCGACATTGTCTACCCTCAGCTCTTTACGAGCCGTGGAGAAAATGGAAGTAAAGTACTGCGAATTACAGACACTCTCGTATTGAACTTGAAAAAAAGCAGCGTATTGGATAAGAATTTCTTCGTCCGCTCTTATCGCGCCGGCACCGTACCACACCACACATTCGTGAGTAGACCATTTCGAAATTTTGCCTAAAAACCTTTATGTTGAAAACCCTGTAGGCTGATGTGCATTTTTCGATTTTATCCTGGTATTATAAAACGTTTGCCTGCTTTATTCAAGTTTGTCGATTGCTGTCATCGCTAGCGAATAATACAAATTCAAAAAATTATTTCTTATCATCAAACATGCAACAATTTTATGTGAGACGAAAACAAGGTGAAGGGCGGAACTTTTGAGCCGTGCTAAACGTGTACTTTGGAAAACTTACGAAGAAAATGTCATTAACTTCTTTCCCGGGCCTTATTTTTTATAATGTTTAGTGAATCGTGCATTTCGTTCTTACGGCCGATAACATGGTGGGTGTGTTTTTTGCGACTTATTTCTGGTGGAGCTAAAGTGTCTCTGCTAGGCTAAACAACTGCATAGAACGAAAATGTAGCGCTTCATGCAGTGACCGATCAACAGCGACGGTGACTCACCGCGGTCGGTCTGGTGCCAACTAGTTTGGCTTTTGATACCTTAGCAAAACCTGATCAGAATAAAGAAGAACGAACAGCTAGACAATCACAAAACAATTGTAATAAAAATGATCCGACTGCTCCAAAGAACAGTTTACAGGAGCGTAGCAATTACAACTTCCCGGCTTTATTCAGGTGGGGTGGCGTGCTCTATGTCAATGGCAGCGCAGCCCAGCTCCGACGCCGAAGGGATTGCCGAGTTTTATGACAACTAAGTTCACCCCACATCCAAGTTTTGGGTCTGATTTCCGCTTAACCCTTTGTAAAACCAGCGCTACTTGTTTATTATTTTATGGCCATAAACGTTTGGGGTATCCGGCGTGAACCTTTCTCCTGGCTTTTACGAATGCCCTTCGTGTAGTTGTAGCCTACCCTAAGGCTGGTGACCACTTCGCAGAGGTCGTCACAGGGAAATCTCCAATGACATAGGCGCTTTTTTTGAAACTATGCACCTGCATTGACAAACATATCATGTAAATATCAAGTCGTGGCAAGGCATACACCAATAATGCCGAAATTTCCATATCATACATTCACAATTCTGTGTTCAAAAACCTGAACAAAATTTATTAGATATAACGAAAAGAAAATCAGTTGGGGTACATTGGCGCGACATTTATAGTTTACCATTCTTTTGATGCACCTATTGTACCATAAATCGCGCGCTCATATGACGTCAATAGTCTGCTCCTTGTGTGACAAGGCCATTCGAGTGGCCAATCTCATGAAATGAATAATGATACGGCTACGGCAGTTCTCCTTCATGCTGACTCGCACCACAGTTGCGTACAGAACCCTGAAGAAGAGCTAATCTGCAATGCGAATTGATTCGAAACAACCATATCATCATAAAAGTGTAATCCCAGCTTAATTAGGTAAATCCTATTCTTTTCGTTCTCAATGGATACTGCAACGATAAAAACAACATTTGTCATATGGCGTACAGTTGCTGAGAAACCCTTAAAATAAGGAGAATAATTCCCGTAATGGCTTGGTTACTTACGAGTGCACCAAAACTGAAGATAACCATTGCACGATGGCCCGCAGATTCGCGGTGGCACTTAGCTCACTTTCCTCAGCTCTCACCTCTTAGGTCGCAATGTGGGGTACGCTTACGTCGCTCTTCGGAACACTTTATTCATAAAATAAAGGTTTGCTGCTCCGGGCTCATATCCGCACCCCTGACAAGAGTATTGAGTCTCAAAGACCACTCCAGTTCACTCTCCGCATAATAAAATGTGGATAGCAAGGCAAACCCTCGAAAACACAGGCCACTACTCATTTCCTTCAGCTACGTAACAGTTCAACACAACTCTCGCCACAAGTTTAACTGAGCTTCACCCAAAAGATCTCACCCAGACCGTTACTCCGATCCTCCATATGCGTCTGCTACGCTTACTGCCCGACCTCCTGCCAGACTACAAGGACTTCACCCATTTTCTGCAGAAACAAAGTGTTATACTGCCTCTTTAAGTGGGCCCAGAAACCTTAGAAAGAAACAAATCTTCTTTAAGGTGCACCCAAATGCTCAAAAAACCCCATTTCACAGACCTGACCCGTCATCTTTTGCGTCCAGTTCTGACTTCCCGGTCTAAGGATATCCCTCCGATGTCTGGCGTCGCCTAAAAGTTTTATTTTCTTGGAAAGTAATTGAAAAAAATAACTGCCTTAGGAAAATTCCTGCTCCAAGACCATTTTCTAAGCAAGACAACGGTACATGTTTCCGTTTAAAACTTACTGAAAGTCAATTTCTACATTTTCCATAAATCGCCCTTACAACACCCGTAGTGCTCACACGGAACGTGTAGCTAAAAGAGCTTCCACCTCTACTATGTAGACAAATTTTTGAAGCCCACCTATCAAGCTGCTGTACCTCAGTGAACCAACATGATTTGCAGTGCCGAAAAGAGACTGCGGCGGTCCCAAAATTTTTTTTCTGACTCTCATATTCCAACAAAATCCGCTAAAAAATATTCCCGGTATCCACATTATACAAAAAAGAGGAGTTCCACCCAAAAATAATTCTAGCCACTTACCATACTTCGGGCCAACTCTGTAGTTTGAACAAACAGGGCAACCGCGGCCGTGGAACACGTTTCCCTACATAATAAATTCTAATCTTGTGTCACTTTTCCCAATATCGGCACCCGCACAAAACAACCACTTTTTACTCCATCTGCGTCACTCTTTAAGAATCTTTAAAATGAACAGAACACCGTCCACTGCGTCTTTCAATGGCAGGGTTACTTTGTGTAGCTCTTAAATTCCGCGTCCAATCAATGCATACTACCAAATCCTTCCCCTTAAACTATTATGTCTGAGTCAATTTGCTTGCATTTCAATTACCCTAACTTACCAAACCCGACATGCACCAGGGTAACCATAAACGATAATGCAATTATATAGCATCATGCGAGCTTTCTTCGTTTTATCGCCTGTGATCTAAAAGCATTTGGAGAATCATAGCATTAAAAAACATTTTTACCAACAAGCGCAAATGGATAGGCAAAACTAGGCGTGCGCCTTCGCACTTTTCATGCCTATACGGAAGCTCCGTCATACAATCCTGTCAATCCGCACCAACTTCTCTCTCTTGGGATTGGTGAACATCTTTTTTCCCCGACAAGGCCGAAATGGTACCACCCATCCGCAAGAGTATTGCGACTTTGTGATGTTCACCGCTTTCGCAAAAACAGTACACAGTCGAGCCCACTCATAACGAAACCGATCATCATGCTGAATTTATTCTTCATATTCGAACTTCGCTATAAGTACAATGGACGTCGTCTGCGGGTAAAAATGCGTCATGTATATGATGACCGCACTGATGCGATAACGGACATTGCCTGGCAGGCTCCCGGCGATAACTGGGCGCTGGCTGAAGTCATGAAGCCAAGTTAGCCCCTCGTCCGCCGGAATGGAACTTAAAACCACAAAAGAAGATAGAAAAGCGGACAAATAAGTCATGATTAATGCGTAAATATGGAACGAATTGCCATTGGGGCCATTGTGCTTCCTGGTAGACTGTTCGGCATTCATCTTTGAGCTCAGGTTGTTTTTTTGTCTTTAAAAATTGTAGAGATTGTTGACTTGGACACGATAATGCTTCTTAATGTGATCGCAGTTTTGTTCTTCCTTCATTAGAGCGTTCACAATGTCCCATGAGAACAGCCCACGACACCACAAACTTACTCAATGAGTTTTGGCTTGATGGCCCGCGTTTAAGGTTGATTCTTCTTATGCACATTCCTCTCTTACGAACTGGAGAGGAAAGCGCGAGCGAACATAAAAGAGAACGGCCGAAATTCGTGGGTTGCTAATTTCGTGGGCATACGAAATCCGTCCCGCGGAATTTTCTCCCGCACAGTGCGAATGCAAAGTTTTTTCAAGTTTGCCGGAGTCTCCCCTATTTTATCCCCAATCTCGCCTCACCCATCTTCCTTCGTGTGCTTCCTCCGTCCCCCTGAAGACGATGTTGAATGGGTGGGCGGGGGAGCAACATTAAACAGGTGAGAATGACGTGCTTTTTGGCTACATTTTATTTTCCTCTGGTATACTTGTGCTGGCTGAAATCTGTTCTTGTGGAAAAGGGTGTCTCACGCTGTTTATTCCAAGCCTCGCGCTCGCGGAAAGCCGATCAAGAGGCAACTGCTATCACAAGGTGCGGTTGGGTTGTGGAGGTCATTTGCTGTATCCAAGATGCACCCTCACGCCATTTTGTTTTACAGGAAACAAAATGGCTTTGCCTCACTGCATGCTGCGATAGTCAAGGCGCGTTAGTTCCTTGCAACCGAGTGATCGCTATAACAGCGGCACAATAATTAGCCTTGAATAAATTTCCAAGCAGTGCAACCGAAAATACTCCGCTTTTCTCAACTACCTCAATAAGCAACGCCTAGAATAAGCATGAGAAAATGGGGCCGAAACAGTATGGGAGTCCCAATGGTCCGCTCTCAGTGGAACGCAACTTCTATTTTCTCATATATTCTAAGAGTTATCTCTCAAGCTAGGTTGTAAGACCGCCTAAAATGTACCGCCTAAAATTTACCGCCCCGGCTTGAAGGTGTGAAATCACCTGCAGGCCACGGGAGAGAAGTCTCAGTACATAATATCTGAGCATTATTGTCCGAGGAAAGGGGAAAAACCATGCCGTGACTGGCAAACCCAGATGCCATCTGGTAGCCAATAACAATGGCGATTTGTTGCACGTTGTCACCAACATATACTTACATTTTGACCTCCAACCGCTTCTGTCTCGCGGCCTTTGATTCCAGTCTGTGCATCCGGTTTTCAATTTTTCTTCCCGGAATTTAGTAATTGGCCTTACTCTTCTCCAAGACCAGAGAAACTGAAAGCCCAATCCGTTTTTTAAAGAAGCCCAAGGAGATACATCCCGTAGAGAGTTTTGCTCCTGTGTTACTCAAGTAGCCCGTCGGGGGGAAAACAAGTGAAATGCAACGTGCATCACGGGATCTAAGAATTTTTAAACGATAAGTGCTTCATCCGCCCCTTCATTGAGGGCTTCCGTAAGCATTGCTCTAGGCAGGCCACATTCTGACAAATTATGGACCTGCGTTTTCCCTCAGGGTGCTCGATTTATCCTCGCCTGTCATGTCAAATTAGCTTTTCATTTCCTACCGCTTGCCGATGTCTGTTAACTGAATGAAATCACCGGCGGCCTATGAAGTCGCAAGTACACCTCATATAGCACTTAACAAGAGAGTCGTTATGATCAGAATATCAAAAGTTCCACATTACCTATTCAGGTCACAGTTAGGTAACAGAAGCTCCCCTCTTGGCTTACATAGTAGAATTTCTGTAGAAACTTCACTGAGGGTAAAGGATGTATATACTGAACATCATTCTTGAAGAATTGCACAACTACCACAGGAATCGGTGAAGTGCGCCCAAATTCTGAAGAGTTGCCTGAAGACTGAGCACAGCCATTACCCGTAATATCTTCTGTGTTTTTCATTCTCACAATAAGGGCAAAAATGCACAGAAAAACACAGACAAACGTCACATCCTTTATACCGAGTACATTGCAATGTTGTTCACCAAATGGTCGCCCACAGACAAGAGGTGTCCCCGCCAAAACCGCAACACAGATTAAAAAACTGTTAGCCGAAATCGCCTAAAATACCCGCCTGAAAATCTAAAACATTTGGAATACACTTGGAATGGTTGAAAAGTCTAGATCCAAATAGCAAACTGTTGTGGCTTTGAGAGAGATAACAAAGCAATACTGAGACTGCTTCTTCAGACTAACGGCCGAAAGAAAATCACCTTACAAAGTTCAAAAAAGACATTGCCTTTAGAAAGTGCAAAACCTGTAAATAAATAGACAAGGAGAGATGGTGCAAAGTGAGAGGAAATTTTAGCAAGAAATTAGGAAGACGGTGTCAATTATTCAGCCGGTCTGACTACAACTATTGGTATTACTTCCTTAACACGCATGATGAGGAACAAGCCAACAGCATACAGGATAGAGCCTATAGGTGGGCGCTGGTAGTATCTTTCTGTACAACCGAAGACAAAACCTGTGCTGGCAGACTATAAAATTCCTTGCATAACTCAGTAAGCAATGTAAAACACCAACAAAGAACGACTGCATGAAACTAAACCCGGCAGAGGCGTTTTCAAATGGGCCTGGTTTGCAGATGACATCCATATTACCAAGAATAAATGGGACCTCACTATAGTAGTATGAAAAAATTCAGGGGTGTACTCTTGCAGTAAACAGAAATCCGTACCTCAAGAACAAGGAAACAAAAGCCCGGGTCGCGTTGTTCAAAATGCCATGGCGAAAGATGGCAACTTCCTCGACGTGATCTATAGTAGTCGTCAGCCAAGCGAGGGACTGGCAATTGTCACTCAAGAACACCAGCACAGAAAAAGCATGTACTCGCGCCCTTCACATTATACAACCGTCAACAAAATTACCGATTCTTGAAACTCCAAACAAAACACCACCAATTGGCGAATCAACAAGAAGCTTAGAGTACTAGATCACACACCGGCCAAGGAACACTGCCACTGACCTTAACACACCAGACTTGAGAATAACAGCAGGCCGGACCAAATCTTTGCGGGATCTCATCAACACTGAAGCACGGGATTTGGACTTCTTTCCACCCATCCCGTCCAGTTCCAGAGAACGCTTAAACAGGTAAAGACCCCACACACGCAAGCACAAGAAGCACGCGGCTTTAGGAGTTCAGTCTTTCAGAAACTAACGAACGAACACATATCCTGTCAAGAGACAGCTGGCCATAATGCCTCCACAACAATACCATGAAAACTACAATACATGTTGAAGAGACACCTAGCCTTTACCACGCTAGGTGGTGTTCCCAGCAGACAATACCGTCAATCAGTTTCGGGTAAAGCATGCAGCTCTGCCCAGATTCCACGTGGGGATTTAGTGGAACCTGAGATCTCGGCCCTCGAGATGGTCAACGGAGATTGGACGCCTAAGCAAATAGTTTAAACTTACCCCATTTAATTTGTTAAGAAAGAATTTCATCCCCTTTTTTTCTCGGGTTGCTTGCCGCTGCCATTCAGCAAGGTTCGGGGATTGCAAGAATATTCTACAGGCCACAAAATTCGCCTAGTCCTGTTGAACTTGCACGCAGCAGATATAACAAGATAAAAATATGGCGCGAGGGGTACAGTACGTGCTTCAATATTTGCGAACGCACCATGAAGCCAGGTGTCCCAAAAACGAACGTGCGTTTCAAGCAAGGATGTTATGCAAATTATGTAAACGCAAGCTGCACACTTAAAAACATGCCTACCTAAGTTGTAAGCGTGGACGGCTTGAGTTGCTGTATTGCTGTAATTAGCAAACGTGAGTTTAAACACGGGAAACGCAATCGAAAAAAAACTGAAACAAGCTCAGTTTTTCTATTCGTAGCAAAATCGTAAATTGTAATATTTACTGCCAAATTTAGTGATATCAATATCGACGAATATTATGAAAAATTGCGTTCTGAAAGAAATATAGAAGCAAAAATAAACATACAAAAAGCGAAACTGCAGTATAGAAAAACACTGCTTCACTCAGTACAACCTCTTAATGTTGTGAATAAACAAAAATGTCACCATAACAAAAACAAAGAAAACCAAAAATCAACCACCGAAGTTACCAAAAGGTATCTATTCATTATTCGAGAGATTTAGTGAAATATCAAGATAAGCAATGATTTCGAAGCAACAGTCGAAACAGGAGCTTCTTCATACAGGCAACATATATAATTCATTACGTTCACAGGAATAACGCCATATGAAATAGCAAATGGGAAGCCGGTGACTACGTTGACTGCTACTTAAGTGGAACCATATAAATTAAGGTTGCTAAGACAAAAAATGCCAGTTTAAAATTCCTGAGAACTAAACCAGCATTTCGGTTATCTGTAGCTTTTACATAAGCGTGTGTTTGTGCAAATTAGGGGGGCAGTGTTCTTACTATAGTTCATTCCACAGTTCGACACCAGTGTACTCGAAGAGGACTTGTACCAGGACTCTGCTTTGGGAGCATCACTTATGGTGTCCGAGAGGGACAATTTGGAAGTGGTCAGTGTCTTTTTTGCCTTAATAATGACAGTCCAATATAAGCTTGAGTGATTAGTTTTAATTAGGGGAAGCAATCACGGAAGACTTGAATATAGAAGACAATTAACAGAGAATTTAATGTAGAAGCAGTGTATTTCAGTATTCTGCCGAGCTATAAGAGCCATTTTGTCGCTCATGTGAATCACAACATTAGCACGCTTGTTCAAATATTGAGCTTTATGTAATCACTCAACATGCTCTAAATATTGTTGTATTTCCTTTTAGGAAGATAGTATTTTGTTGACTGAACGCACACACACAAAATATTATTAGAGTAAAGAAAATCCCGTTTTCCCCAGAAATAGCACCTTGAGTACGGTGATCTGTCAGCGCTTTGTAGTTATGTTAGCACTGGAGTTGACGTGCCCTTAACAAAGAAGATTCACTAAAAAGGCCAAGGTTATCACCTGCTCCGCCTACATGACAGAGTGCCATATTTACCCAACCCATATCTGCTCGAAACTTCACACCACTGGTAAAGCCATGAAGACAAAATACAACTTTGTTTAATTTGAAAGAACTAGGATTCAGTATCTCACTCAGCTCCATTACAGCCACAAAAGATGTTTTTTAACGAAAAAAAAGCAAGAAGTATTTGAAAACTTTTAAATTTCGCGCCACAGTGACGTGTTATGAGCAAGAATGACGTCACACGGGCCAACAATAAAAACATAATTTTCAGTGCGTTAACTGCACGTTAGCATTCGAGTGATGCGGTCAAATGGAACTAGAGGCCCCATTACAGACGTCCAGTCATGTGTGTGAGTTAGGCAGGTGAGACAGGTGAGTTAGGCGGCTGCCAATCACACAAACAAGGTTCCGTGACGTCATAGAAAAGTTGCGGGAAATTGGCTAGGGGGCCGCGACTGCTTCACACGTTTTCTTTAATATCTCTCTTATTTGTTCTAAGATTGCGGTGATATTGGTATCACTGTTATCGGGACTAAGCAGTGTTTCTAATAAAAGCCGACTTGTATTTTGTCTTTATGGCTCCTTTAAACGAGCAAAGGCGTTCTGCCACATGGTCTGTCCATCGTTTTTTATTACCATACCTCCCTGGGTTGGCACCGTGCCATTCGGTGTAAATTTTACACACTGTCTCTCTCTCTCTTCATGCACGCTCTCGACAAAAGGCGCGGTTCGCTCAAACTATCTGTCCACCTAACGACGTTTTGTCTCTTTGCAGCTCACCGGCCCATCGTAATTCCCAGAAACCGAACTCGTCTTATGGCTTTTGCGTAACCTTCGTGCCTGAAGTGCCCAAGATGTCCCGCGAACATGTTGATAAGCTCTTTCCAAAAAGCAATGTTAACGACGCGGACAACTTGTCCTGTTTTCCTTTTTATCTGCATCTGCTGTAGTATGGTAGTGACTTCATTAAACTGCCTTCTGCTAGTGTCTCATTTATCAAATAGTTTGCTCCGCGCGTTCCTCAAGCACGTGATTTGCGGCTAGGAATCTCAATGATAGTGGTTCTTTCGCGGATTTCCTGCCGACGATGGCTAATAACCAAAGTGTTTGAAGCAATTGTTTTTATAGCTGCTCATGTTTCATCGCCATAACTTTAAAGTGCACTCTAAAATAATTTTAAATCAAAACAAACAGGAATATATCTTACTGGTATATACTCAAATAGGTGCACAAAACAAGATTGTTGTTAAAAAATGGAGATAGAAAACTATGGACACATAATCACATCATTAGAACATACTTTCTTATTTTAGCTGATTGTGTTACCACAGCATAATGTTCTGACGTTATGTTTCTGTATATTTTCTCATAATGAAATTAACGCTGAAAAGTAGTAGTAGTAAATTAGACTTCACTGTAGAAGGGATGTCCGCAATAAACGTTCTAAGTCATCACATCGACCTCCTAAAAATATTGTACCAAATTAGCTGCGTTCGGTAATAAATTCCTGCAATAAAACGTGTTGTAGCTATTTTTGAACGGTTTTCACATTTATCGAACAGAACTGTGCTAGCGCTGATAACCAACAAATGTTTTGTATGAAATTTGGACAGGGTCTCGAAACTTTCAATTGGTAAAAGAATGTCTTGAAGAGAGTAACACGTCGATAGACGGGGCCGTGTGCCCTGCGTAGAAAGGAGAGAATACCTACACTGCAGATAGCAATTCTGTGAATTAATATACTCAAAGATGTATTATTTTCCCCTGATCCCTATTGTTCGAAAAGAGGATCAACCTTATTCAGCAAATGGACCCAATGCAGGTGTTTATAAATATAAGAACTCAGCAGCAGCAATTGACATTTTTTTCAATAAAACAAACGCCTACTTTATCACGCGGAGAGCTCTTAAAATCTAAGAGTCTAATCTACACGAACTGGTTCTTTTATTACGCGCAGTACCAGTTTATTCATTATAGAGTTACTAAGGATAATTTGTGGATGGCCAATATATAACGTTTATTAGAGTACACTTCGAAAGACATAACAAAAATTGTATACGTTATTATTGGGTTACTTGTTGAGAGAATAGGAATATTACACAACGTGTTAATGTAACACGACCGTCTTTATTATAGTAAAACTGAAGCCGAAGGCTTGAATTTCAATAAAGAGGAGCAAATATTTCACAGAATATTAACAGGAGTCACAAAGACGTACTTAAAAAGCTACATTAGCGCCATACTGTGTATGATAATAGGAACTTCTGTCTTGTTGAAAATGTCTTCAATATTTACAGGAGGGACTTCTGTCATCAAATATAGGTATAGCGCCTCTGCATAGCGCAGAAAGAAGCAGAAATGGCCAGATTGCTCACCTAATAAAAGCTGCTGATGGTGACGACAATTACGATCGTTTGTCTATGTACGGTATGTGGTTTTATTTACGAAATTAGTGTTCTCGCTATAGACGGGTTGTCTTGCGCACATAATTGCATTGATTAATTCCTTGATTTTATCTGGCTTGTTTTCAGCGGGTGTAACAGTAGGATCTGATGCTAAATTGATGCCGAGGTACAATCTCAACTACAGTGAGTTCTTCCCTTTAAAATTCAACGAATTTGGACACACACACAGACGTTCTCGACACATCCGTACATGTGTCGTAAGTGGGAGCTCTGGTAAATTATCGCTATAAAAACGGGTGTCTGTTAGATGGCTGTCCTGTTATAAAAAAAGATGCGCGCGAAGTATCCATTTGAGGCATATACCGAGCAGCTTGGGAATCGAGATTTGCTACAATAAGGGTTCGCATATTTTCAGGATTGGCCTATTGATACGCTTACTTAGGTGAGCTGGGGAAGGCTTACTTGCGACGGAACCATCAATCTGCGCTGCATGTGTGCTCGGATTGTGTCTTGATACTAAGATATCCCGAATTTATGTTCGGCTGAAATTTCTGGATAGAAAAATTTAAAATTCTTACGTTTAGGAAAGCGAAAACACTACCGTCTGGTAGACGAAGGTTTTAAGGTGAAATTTCTACACGCAATGAATTTGCTTCGAGAGGTACTATAATCATGTTTCTTTCCGCACCGAAATGAGAAGAGCCATCATTGCAGTAAGAGAGCAAGCTAAGGTTAATTTCCCCAGACGGTACAGTTCAGAGGCGAAAGCTGAGGCGCAGGGAGAGGCAATTGCACAGAAGTAAAGGTCGGGTGTCGGAGCAGGCTGTGGGGGGCTTCACTGCCGAACAAGCACCTGGTGGGCAGCGGGTCACCAGTAACATTATGCCATAGCTATGCGCAGCTGTCGATTACCTCATTGAACGTTTGACTCCTTAAATATACCTCGTGCTTGTTGGTAAGTTTACTAATCCTCAAGCAAACGGCGCTATTTCGTGTAGCAGTACAATTGCAGTTTTCGCCATAAAGCGGTGGAGGCTGCTTGAAAATATTATCACTATATATTGAAACACCAAACAGGCTAAACGTTTGTCTCCCTACAGATAGCCACAGAGGGAGCGAAGATTAGGCACTTCTGTGCTAAGTGCATTGCAAGAGGCAAATATTTCTGCCAATGGTCTAATCAATCACACCCAACTAATGAACTGCTATCAAAGTGCGGCTTCGGAAAAAGATTTGGTTTCTACGAAAATGCAGCCCTAGTTTTGGAAATCATGAGGTACAGCTTTGTGAGAAACTTTTTATTTGAATGAGTTTTTCCCGGCGGTGATAAACGTTTTTTTGTCAATGATGTTCTACGCAGAATCTGCGCTACTATTTGGAGCTTCGCAAAGACTGGTCCTTTTCCCAGGGAATTTAAAAAGTACTCATAATGCCCGTGTTTAGACACGTTGGTTTTATTGTATCTTTGAAATTGCCATTCCCACTTTCCGAGCATGGACATTTCTCACCATTTTTTAGGCACTTGTAAAATATTGCGCTTGTGGTGCCGAGAAGGAAGAAGACAAATAAAGCGGCACTGTGCCAAAAAAACCACTTCATCTAATGTTGTACTCCTTTTGTAGAAGTTCTCAAACCCTCAATGAAAAACCACACGATTAACTGAACTCGCCAACTTGCTTTGACAACTTCAAAGTTTACCTGAGCTCGGTGTGAGACGTGATTCTGTTGTTCGTAGAAAGGGAACAGGGTACCGCACACACTTGCCGGGGTGTGCTAACAACTGAGTTCAATTTACTGTCCTCTAAGCTGAAAGCAAGTTTCGTGTGTAGAAATTGGTTCGGTACGTACGTGCAAAACGCAATGCGAAGTTTGGTTGTGTTTGGGGCAGAATAGAAAGCAGACATTGGATGCACCATGACCTCTGATTTCATTTGTTACGCTTACCAGATCACGGGAGCCAACCGATACTCGGTTATCTAGTTGGGTATCGGTGTGTGCTCCTAGGAGGTGGGGTGAAAGGAACGATCGTGCTACCATTAAGTTAACTGAGATTCTTGTCTTTTTAAAACGCGATGGATATTGGTTTATTTCTTGCTTGTCTTGTGCAAAAGAGATCGGAGGTGACTTCTCTCAAATTTGTATCATTCTAGCACAAAGTATGCTTATCTCAACGCCTGACACAAACGCAAGCCTGAGCACATGTATGAGATTTAATGAGCAGTAGTGCGAAACGAAAATAAATGTAGATAACTTAGTTGAGCACAGAGGCAGCCACGCCTTTTCTAGGTGGGTTTGGTTGTAACATATCTCATGCAGTGGATGCTAATTTCAGTAATAATTCCCCTCTTCATAGCTGGTTACTTCTGTGACCTTTAGTGTTTACTAGTGCACATATTGGCGTGGCTGGTGATGATAATGCAAAGGAAGCAAAAAGGTTGAATGATGAAAAGAAACTTTAAAGGAGTGCTTTT
This sequence comes from Haemaphysalis longicornis, assembly GCA_013339765.2. NCBI lineage: Eukaryota > Metazoa > Arthropoda > Arachnida > Ixodida > Ixodidae > Haemaphysalis > Haemaphysalis longicornis. Next base: position 44,724,492 of record CM023455.1, read on the forward strand.
GTTGCTACAGCAGATATTTCAAGCAAGCGCAATGTTCTGTGATATCTACAACATGTTTTAAATAGGTGTTTGTTATTTCCCTCAGGATACAACATGCAGAAAATTTACCCAGAAATTCTGGTGCTTTGCGATTCGGCATTTCGCACTCAGTTCCCTTCTGAGAAGAGACTTATTCGTTACATCCTAATTTCTTTCAACGCCGTAAGTACTACCTATCTTCACGCAATCACCTAAAAAAAGTCTAGTCGCGTTCTGTCCATTGTGTTTGGGTTTGTAAGGTTCGGGGTAGGATTGAATTCTGCAGGGTAATAATATTAACTTTAAAATCCAATTTGATTGCTTTACCTCTTTTTGGGAGGGTTGTGCGGAAACATTCTCATAACGGCGAAAAACGTATTCCTAGGTGACCTTGAAACTAAGGCGAGTGAACTCGTAATGCAGTGTTTCTCCCAACTTCAAATTAAATCTCAGCTGGAGGTCTGTAAGCGCAAGTGCAAGTGGTTATTTCACACCGTAGTAGCTTAGTAACTGAGAATTACGTTCCTTAGCCTGCAGTAACAATACGATCCGGAGTACGGCGCATCGTCTTCAGAGTGCGAAAAAAAATAGCGTGTGTCAAAATATCACGGCGCACTTTTTATGAGTTGTTTAAACTCAGAATATTACGTAGCCGCCTGCTACAGCGCCCTTCATAGCTTAAGTGAAGCTACACCCCCCCTTTCCCAAAAAAAGTAGCACGCAGTGGTTCCGAAAAAGACCCAAAACACAAAAAACTGACACAAAATTTGCGCTAGTGTGCTACAAATTGGGAAGCACCATCTCTGTAAAATGAAACACTAAGAAATCTTATCAAAATATCCTCAGCACATTATTGTTAAAAACCTCATCTTTATTGAAAACTCCCTTTAAAAACGCATTGCTGTCCAAAATTTGGCATGTGCAAGTACACAATTTATTTCCAGGGTTTTAAGACACCTGACTTCACGATAAGTAGTGTTAGGTGATTCCCCATTAGAGCGAGATTTTTATACGTTATACCAGAACATATTGAACAAGCTTCTCACATCTCTGAAAAATGTTTTTTGGTTAGCAATGTTCCTCCTCCGTCCAGGGGGACCCATGTTAAAAAATGCAGACATGGAAGTAAAGAAATAGATTAGAACATACCAGAAGTATTTGACGCTAAATAAAACTGAAAAAATGAGCATACGTTTGTAGGCATTATCCTGTTACGAAAAAGTTTTTTCGAGACGACAAAGCAATTGCTTTTTTATCTTCAAAATATTTCAGCAGGATTCTGTCTTTCGTGATGTGCAAGCAAACAAAAAAATGTGAACTGCTTTGCGCCTTCTGTGTTCACTCATCAACGTCAGTTTTTGAAGGTGCATTACACTTTATAAAAGTAATAAGGCAGCACACTGCACGTGAAATAATTACTGTTTCCTCAAAATACTTTCGGGAACAGATTCAATAATGCGACCACATAGTTGTCACTCATTCAGAAGGAAACAATTGTTTTTGCGCTATTTGGCATGCCATAAATAATGTGTAAATAGAAAGCAGCCGGTAGTGCCTTTATTAGTGACGAATTAGAAAGCGCAATGTCCCGTTGAGCATAAAAGTAGTGGCGGTCACATTCTAGGGCGGCAATAGTGTTTGAGTCCCCAAAAGACGTACCTTCATGTAATCTCTTCAGGTATGTGGAGATTTCTGGAAACAAAAAGCAGGGTTTCTGCAACTTTTGCATAACTGAAGCGGATTTTGCACTGGAAAATATCTACGATTGTGTTTTTTCTTAGTAAAACAACGTGCTATTAATAACGCAAACAGTTTAGCTCAGTACATTGCATACTCCACATAAATTGTTCTTTCGGGCCTTTATGCGCAACACAACCAACATTCCATACAATAAAACTGCTAGCTGGATTTACGTTCACAGTCAAACAAAAGGCAAAATGACATGGTGTGTGTGTTTAATTTATGCTTCCCTTTTACTACCACGGAACGACTGCCTGCCGCGACTAGGCACAACTGTCCGTTTTTTCTTAGCTGTAAATTGTTTCCGAGTGCCGGCGATGCGCAGCAAATCGTTTATGCTTTCTTACTTTCAAGAATAGTGAAATTTCTTGAAAGCATTGAATGCCCTTGAGCGCCATTTCAGCAACCCGTCTTGGCAAAAAGCAGCACGCGATGGTTCTGAAATAAACTCCAAAACACACAAAACGTACATATCTACATTTACATTTTTGGCATGCATCCAACCATACTCAGTGAATCATTGCAGTCATTTCTCTTGAGCAGTCCGTTTGTCCTTCGCCATATGTATTCCTGATGCCAGAAAGGGCCGGCATTGCGAGAGCAGTGCATCTGAAGTGAAATAAAACTTCCAAAATCACTCATAAAAAACCGAAATTCTTGAAATTCCATATCGCAATATCACGTAGGTAACATTTATAAGTAGAGAAGGTCATCGCCTTAGGAAATACAGCGCCTGGTGAACTACCAACAGTAATAAATCACAGATTTAATATACATAGTGAGGCCACATGTGCAGACGATATCTGTGTGCACAATGGTTATGTATGTTAATTAGGAAAAGTCTAGGCATCTGTATTGCTCGGTAATACTTGTGTTCATGCCACACAAAACTACCAACGGAGGGTACCCAAATTGCCAAACTGCCCAGGAAAAAACACCGAAATTTGCACAGAAACGCCACAAAAGTTAAAGTTCAAAATAATAGTAGAACAATATTCTCTTTGGATACATTTGCCTTTCGTTGGAACAGCTTCTTTCTGAATGGATACCTGCACGTAACCACAGAATCGTCAAAGATTTCAATTAAATCACCAGAAAAAAAAACTACCCTATGGCGAAACGACAACGAGGGGGGAACGCGAAACTTTATAAAATCAAGGTGCACACCAAACAAAGAGCCCATTTCATTCGATGCTGTTTACTGCACTGGAATTGTTGTCTGCAGTGCTTTACTGATGCACCTATTCCACCGCTTTTCTAAGCGCTCACTTATCGTTGTGGGAAGACAGAGGGGTGAATTTTTGTATAATTTTGATATCCATGCACCTCTGACAAAATCCTACCTGGTTCGACCATGCAGAACCACGCAATCAGGTAGACGATGGCTTCATTATGCGAGGTATCTAGGTTTTATTGAGGCAACGAGAAGCAAGGTAATTTTTTTTCACTAAAACCACGATCAGCATCGTCAAAAAAAGCTGACTTTTCTGCAGTGCGGTTTGCTTTGACAACAGACGACTCCACTAAGAGGCTAAAAGCTTCGCTCTATAATGTTTACCATCCGAACTTTGTAAAGGTAAACCAGATATAGGATGTGTGAGGAAATGTGGATCAGATGCATAAAGTAAGAGATTCAAAAGGTTTTAATATAGCATTTACGCGAATGGCAATTAGGCGAGAAGCAAGCACGTTTTCGCGCAAAGCGTGAGTGTAGGGCTCCGAAGGAAGACTGGCCAACTGGCTTTACGTTTACCGTCTAACACTAGGCAAAAAGACATGGTGTGTGGGTTTAATGTATTATTACGTTTTACTAGCATGCAACAAGTGTATGCTGCAAAGAAGCGAGCGTTGGTGTTAAAAGAAACCCCAAAACGCAGAAAACCCCCAGCCAAAGTGAACGAAAAGGAAGGATGAATGATAATACCCTGACATATTGGCAGCAATAAATGCGTGCCACTCTGGGAACCACGCCACACCACTGCGTAGGGTGAACTAGCTGCAGTTAGGGCGACCCTTGTTCTAGTTATTCCACCATGCGATATATACGGTGATTGATTTCCACGGCCTGAATTACAAGAAGCTGCTTAAGATTCTGCGGCACAGGGACCCGTACAAAATTGCCCCAGACGAAATGGTCCCGGGCAATTTCGGGACTAAACTATCCTGGTCAAAATGGTCCAGCGCAAAATGGTGCCAAGTGGAAACCCGGGCAATATGGTCCCAAGTAAAAACCGGGACGAAACTGTTTCGCCAGCTTGAAGCGGGCACTTCGTGAAGCGTTTCGGTGTGCGTTATCACGTTTAATCTGGGCTCGCACATTAGTTACTAACTGATGGAGTGTTTCCTCGTATTGATCGTTTGTTATCGTTAGTATTTTATTTATTATGCAATCTGCCTTAGCCGGGATACGGTCCTTTCATCACATGAACTTTTGGCATAGGCCTTTTAGTGGGAAGAGGGAAGTGAATGAACACCCAGCAACACAGGGAAACGAGAATAGAGGCAGGTGATAATTAAGAAGAGGGTGCTGCTATCACAGAGCAGATTCCAAGAAGAGGGGTGAGTATTATTTTTTCTGCTTCCTGTTAGGCCGGCAGATTTTTCTCTAGCTGGCATGGAGGAATTTGTTTTTTTGTTAAAATGGAAAGGTCTCTGTCTTATAAAAAAACAATTTTTTGTACATGATTTTACTCTTGGGTCTGACTTCAATTTAGTCACCAGCAACGCAGTTGCTGCCATGCTTTTGCACAAGTCATTCTTCCACTAACGACAAAGTAAAGAAGAGACACTGCATTGAGCATGCAGGCAAAGGGAAGTTTGCAAGACGAAAGTACAAGTTCTGTCTAACAAATGTGTCCTTGAAGGACATAGATGAGTCATTCTACTTTTACGTAAGAGAGGTGTTCAGAATATTTCACAAACTGCAGTTGCAGTTAACAATGCAAAATATAGTCTGCCGCAAATTACATGCCAGCACAGTGTAACGGAATATAAGCGACGTCGGATCGCGGCTGATTATTCCTCACTGAAGGTTATATTCGAAATATGAAAAAAAAACAAAAATAAATAAAAAGAAACAGGAAATAAAAACCAAATTTGTTTCGCCTCCCTATGAGAAAGTTTAATGTGAATGATCGTATTTAGCGAAATGACCTATTATAAAGAGGCCCATGACAAAAACCATGTGACCAGCGGGCATACACCCTTAAAAAATCGGGCAGTATATCCAGAATGAATGCCTTGTCATCTTGCTGCAGCTTCATTTTACAACTTGAAGCTTCAAAAATATTTCTAAACATTTGAAAGGTTTGCCTATTTGCATCACTCCCCTAAAAAGCAATCGCTGCAGGTACCGACGACTTTTTAAGCGGTGGGAGGATCGATTTGGGACCATTTTGTCCGGTATTTTACTGGAGACTATGGTCCCGGACCATTTTGTGCGGAGCTGTACTGTGCGGGACTTTTGGTCCGCGGCATTAAATTCTGCGGGACCTTTTGGTCCGGGACCATTTGTCCTACACCCTGCCGCACAGTGTATCGGCATACCCGTTTTACAAATCCGGACTGCGGCTTTCGCAATTCGTGACATCATAAAGAATATGTCCCAGTTTTTGTACAAAGTCGTAATAGTACTCGGTAATTCAAAATATCTCAAAACATTTTTCACGGCTGTTGCAAGGCAAGTACTTTATCATTGTTACATTGCCGCCGACAACTTAGCGAACACGCGTCTGAATGGCAAGGCTTTCATGGCGCAATCCGTAGCTATTTACGCAGGCCTTCTAAAAATGTTCCATCATTCACAAGCTCTCCAAACGAACTACATCAGATAAATGACTAGGGCGAGGATGATTGCCGAGGTAACAAGAAAACGTGAGTAAATTTATACCTCATAGATTGAAGTAGGTTAGGCAAACAAGGTATGCATCCAAAACACATCTGTCCGCATACGCAACGTGCCGTCGAAGACCTTTTTAGACGTGCCGGTGTACTGCACCTGGACGGGCACCAGCCTCCTCGTCGGTCCACGTGACAGGTGACGTGTGCATGGTCCTCTCCAATTACCGACGAAACGTGGGAACAGACACTTGTTAATTAGCACCGCGATTAAGGTGAGGCGACGTGATTTAGGATACGCATAATAAAGATACCGCAGTAAGGAAGGTTCGACGTAGGTGAGGGGCATCGATGATGCCTCCGTAACATGAACAAAATTTATTAGGGATACGCAGAGTAACTTATACACCATTGTAGATAAGGCTGATATATTCGGCTTGCTATGTGGGCCAGAGGACAACGCCTCCCCTCACTCTCCGATTTATCTAGTTCAAATGTCCAAGCATGGCGTTGTCACTCACAGCCATCGGTTTGTATTGTCGTCACAACGATAACATTGGCCTTCGGTGTGATGAGTAAACCTTGTTTCGAAAAATATGAAGTATACTTCAAAACTGTACTCTAACAATAAATGATTCCTTACTTGTCGTCATTGTATTGAAATACAAAAGTTTTAGTGTTCCTATTGCCGCGAACCGTGTATGGGTTTGTTTATTTATTGTTTGTATATTTATTGTTTGTTTTTACTGACGGGCCACGCCCGGTTTTGTTATCTCCGTTCTAAGCAAAGCACGTCTTCCATTATTTATTTTTTATGCCGCACGGGCTATCACATTCAGATAAGCAGACTGTTTTCGCCCTAACGTCACTATCCCAGAATAATAATCTTTGATCTACAATGTTCTGGATGCGAATCGACGGTTCCAGAAACACACGCGCCGAAAGATAAAAGCCTGCAGAGCAGAAGCCGCGGCATTCGAATCGACAACACTCGCCTGCGCAGGTCACTTTGTTGACCGCTGCTTCGGCGCCTGTCTACTCTTTTGAGTTGTTAGGGGAGCACAAGTTCGCTCCAATAAACTTTTTTTCTCATTGAAGACAACTGCGTCGTCCTTGGCTTCGTGGCATCTGGCGGAGGTGCTGGGTACTCAGCCTTTATGCTCCCTACAACATCTGGAAGCCACCAAGCCAGTCCAAGCAGACAAAGCCGCCGACTGCAAAGATTGCTACCCGAGTTCGGTCTTCTGCCAGAAGGGCCCAAGAGAAGGAACGCTGCAACCAACACCATGGTGCAAGCAACAACGTCACAAATCGTTCTGCAGCAGCCCCGGGAACCGCCATCGTTTCGGGGAGCCCCCGCTGAAGACCCCGAAGAATGGTTGGAGAAGCTGGAGCGCGTCCACATCTTCAACAGGTGGGACAAGGAAGAAACTTTCCGGCATGTCTTCTTTTACTTAGAAGATGCTGCTCGAACTTGGTTTGAGAACCATAAGAGCTCTTTGACCGACTGGACTCAAGTCAAAAGGGAGCTCCTTAAGACCTTCAGTACCGCGGTGAGAAAAGAGCGAGCTGCGCTTTTGCTTGAAACTCAAACGCAGCACCGCAAAGAAGGTGTCGTGATATTCGTTGAGGAGATGAAGCGACGTTTTCGCCGTGCGGACCACAAAATGACCGAAGCAAAGAAGCTCAGGTTTCTAGTGCGGGGAGTGAAGCAAGAACAAGAGTGAAGCAAGAACTCCGCAACCCGCCGAATACGTTGGCTGTATTAGCGTCTGAGGTGGCCGCGATGGAGAAGACGCTAGAAATTCGAACGAGGCAGCACGAGCGCCCTGTCAACGCGTTGTTCTCGGAGAGAGAGAGAGAGAGAACCACTTTATTTTACGGATGGGTCAGGGGGAGGAGGTGGCGGTGGCCCAGAGGGTTTACGCGACCTGTTGGGCCCTGGAGACGAGGGTGGTCTGGGTCTCCAGGGTCGAGCTCCGCAGGGCCTGCTCCCAGTGGGTGGGTGTGGGGAAAGGGGGAAAAGGGGAGCGCGGGTAGTCACAGAGAGAGTGGTGTTGAGAGTCCCGGGCGCCGCAGAGTGGGCAGAGTGAGGAGGGGAACAGGGAAGGGTGTGAGTGGGAGAGGGAGGCTCTGCAGGGGAAGGAGTGCGTTTGGAGGAGGCGCCAGGTTCTGGCCTCCTCCTGTGTGAGGCTGGTGTGCGGGGGGGGGGGGATAGTGGCGGCGGAGGAGGCGATAATGTTGTGTGATTTCCCTGTACGAGATGAGAATGTCCCGGGAGCTAGGAAGGCCGTGGTTGGTCTCCAACGAAGGGCCTGCTCGGGTGGTCATAGCTCGAGATTCTCGGTTGGCCGTCTCGTTGGCACCTATTCCTGTATGGGCGGGGACCCACAACAAGACCACGGGGTGAGGAGGGGGTTTTCGGGGTAGAATTTGGAGGGCAATTTTGGATATCCGGCACCATCGGTGCCGCAACTGTAAGCTCCGATACATTGCGCGAGACCATCCGAGCGGTGGTCAAGGAGGAGCTTCAGGAGCTTTTTCCAACGACGCCGCAACCTCAAGTGGCTTCCCTGACTGACGTCATCCGAGAAGAGGTTCAACAGACACTGGGGTCTTCTACGTCTTCAGAAGCACCTCGACAGCCCCAAGCGATGACCTACTCCGGAGCTCTCCGTCAGCCTCGCCCTACTTCAACCCGTCGTCAAGAGGACGAGCCTTACCGCCATCAAATGCCGCCCGCCCGACGCCGTGTAGACCAATACCAGACTCCAAAGAAGGCCGACGTGTCCGATAATCCCCCGCTGTGCTACCACTGCGGAGAGGCCGACCACACCTACTGTCGCTGTCCCTAAAAGAGGCTCGGTTTGCGAGGGTTCTCTGTCGACGCCCCATGCCCCCGATACGGCCAGCGCCCTGCTGAGATCGAAGAATACTTCTGCAACACCAACCAAGGACCAGCCCGCATCAACCGATCGCCGTCACCCTACGCTTGTCAGTCACCGAACCGCCGCAGCACTGCTGAATTCTCCGGTGGAAGGTCCCCGAGCCCACGCGGGGAAAATTAAAAGCAGCAACGTCTGGAGGTAAAGTTGCACAACGGCGGAATAATGAAAACCACCCAACGACGCAGCGACTCGCTTAAGGCCATGATTCACGGCATGCCCCGACCCCGACGACCCAATCTAACTCTGACGTGACTGACGAACAAGACGACAGCAAAATGGCACGACGTGTACCCGACATGGCCGAACCGGCCGATGAGAATACAACAAAGACCACGACGCAGTGCCCGACCGTCTACACGCAGAAGCCGAGATACGACGTCACGACGCACCGGGAACTCGTATAAGACAGCGTCCGACATTCAGCTGTCCATCGATGGCTTTGATGCAGTCGCCCTCATAGACACGGAGCCGACTACTCAGTAATGAGCGGACCATTTGCGTCTAAGCTGAAGAAATTTATGACCAGATGGGATGGTCCGCACATTCGTACACCAGGAGGCCAGCTCGTGACGCCAAGTGGAACGTGCACATCGCGCGTCACCATAGACGGCACAATGTACTCCGCGGGGTTCGTCATTTTGCGTTACTCCCGCGACGTAGTTCTCGGAATGGAATTTTTGAAGAACAACCTCGCAATAATTGATCTACAGACCACGTCAATATCTTTTTCCTCTGATCACTCCACGACGCATCAGCAAAACCCCGAACACCATGCTGCTGCAAGGATCGCCGACGATCACATCACCCTGCCACCCCGCGCAAGCTTGATGATCATGATCTACTGTGAAGGTGCTGCTCCTGAAGTCGACGCTATCGTGGTGAGTGATCAAAGGTTGCTTCTCGACCACAGTGTGTCTGTCGCAAGATGTATTGCGCGGTTTAAGCAACGCAAATTCCACGTTTTGGTTACCAATTTCACCGAGGAGTACCAGCATTCAAACAGCGGTGCTGCAATCGCGTTCCTCGAAGAAACGCAAGAAGCAAGTGACGTGATCGCAGTCGCCGAGTTTGAACGCGCAACCGAACATGCCTTCAAGCTTCCGCATCCCTTCGACATTAATCCGGCGCTACCGCAAGAAGAAAGGAACAAGTTATCTGCTTTGCTGCATCGCTACAGGGAGTGTTTTTCGTCGAACTCAAAATTACATCAGACACCTCTGGCGAAGCACCGGATAATAACCGAAGATGGAGCCCGACCTACTCGACCGTCACGGTACCGCCTCTATTTACACGAGCGCGAAGCCATCCGGACTCAAGTCGACGACATACTCAGCGACAACATTATACAGCCATCGAAAAGTCCGTGGGCTGCGCCGGTCATACTCGTGAAGAAAAACGACGGCACTTTAAGGTTCTGCGTTTTGTACTTGCGGCTGAACAAAATCACCAAAAAGGACGTGTACCCCCTGCCACCAATCGACGACGCCCTCGGCCACCTCTGCCATGCGAAGTACTTCTCATCGATGGATCTGAAGACCGGCTAGTGGCAAATTGATGTGGACGAGAGACACCGGGAGGAGATTGCATTTATAACCCCGGACGGTCTATGAGAGTTCAACGTGATGCCGTTTGAGTGTGCAGGGTGCCAGCAACGTTTCAAAGAGTCATGGACACTGTGCTAGCCGGTCTGAAGTGGTACAGCTGTCTCGTATACCTGAACGACGTTGTGTTATTCGCCCGAGATTTCGACGAACACCTTGCAAGATTGGAGTCTGTACTCGAGGCTATTCGCACGTCGGAGTTAATGCTAAAGCCTAAAAAATGCCGCTTCGCTTACAAAGAACTTAAGTTTTTGGGATACGTCGTCAACGCCGCGGGAGTCCGGCCTGACTAGGCGAAAACATCAGCCATAGGGAACGTCCCAAAACCGAAAGACAAAAAGGGCGGGCGAAGATTTCTTGGACTTTGCGCATACTACCGGCGCTTCGTCTCAAGTTTCGCACGCATTGAAGATTCACTCACGCGCCTGACAAAAGATAGCACCCCTTTCGCATGGGAAAAGGCTTAAGGAAAAGCATTTTGCGAGCTGCAACAACGGTTGAAAAACCCGTCCGCGCTCGCTCATTTCGACGAAAACGCCGAAACGAAAATTCACACCGACGAAAGTGATATAGGCTATGGTGCCGTTCTCGTCCAAAAGCAAACCTTTTGCGAAAAAGTAATTGCCATTGCCGGCCGTGGGCTGTCGAAGGAGGAGAAAAATTACCCAGCCTCTGAAAAAGAATGACTCTCAATTATATGAGCAATTTCAAAATTTCGCCCATACGTGAATGGTAGACCATTCAATGTTGTGACAGACCACCATGCGCTGTGTTGGCTCGTCAATTTGAAGGACCCCTCTGGCCGCCTGGGGCGGTAGAGCTTGCGCCTGCAAGAGTTCGACGTTACAATCATCTACAAATCCGGCCGGAAAAACTCCGACGCCGACTGCCTGTCCCGCGCCCCCGTCGAGCCACCACCACAAGACTCCGATGAAGACAGCGCGTTTTTCAGAGACGTTACGTAGAGCGATCTAGCCGCCCAACAGCGTTCCGACCCCGACTTGCGCGTCATGATCGACTACCTCGAAGGACGCAATGTCGCCGTGCCTAGGGCGTTCAAGCGGAACTTACCAGCATTCAGCCTCAAAAACTCCGTCCTCGTGAAAAAAATTTCATCTAAACACCGTATAGCGCAGTAGGCAAGACACAGACGAAGGGGACACGGACGAGCGCTAACTTACAACTGAATTTTATTAACAACACGAAAACATATAAATAGGAAAGATTATGTTTTCGTGTTTTCGTGTTGTTTTCGTGTTGTTAATAAAATTCAGTTGTAAGTTAGCGCTCGTCCGTGTCCCCTTCGTCCTGTGTCTTGCCTACTGCGCTATACGGTGTTTAGATGGAGTACCACTAGCTCGTACCCATACGTTGTTAAAAAATTTCAGCCCCAGGGCGAGAAAGAATTTTCTACTTGTCATCCTCGCAGAGCTCCGTGACGAAATTTTTGAGGCGTGCCACGACGACCCGTCTTCCGGACATCTCGGCAAAGCTCGCACTATTGCAAAAATCAAGGCGAAGTACTTCTGGCCCCGCCTTACATCCGACATCACCCACTGCTTTCGCAGTTGCCGTGACTGCCAGCGACGAAAAACGCCGCCGACAAGACCCGCACGCGTTCTACAACCGATCGCCGTCCCGTCGAGGCCCTTTTAACAGATTGGAATGGACCTTCTAGGCCCGTTCCCTACGTCACAATCACAGAACAAGTGAATTGTTGTAGCGACAAACTACATGACGCGCCACGCAGAGACCGCCACTCTTCCAAAGGGGACTGCAGAAGAAGACGCAAAGTTCTTGATAAAGCAAGTTGTGCTGCGACATGGAGTCATTGAAGTCCTAATCACGGACAGCGGAACGGCCTTCACTGCGGAGCTTATGCAAGGAATGTTGATGATGATGGTTGGTGTTTAATGGCGCAAGGCCGACGAGGGCAAAGAGCGCCAGAGAAATGCAAGGAATGTTACGCTACAGCCCCACAGATCACCGAATAACGACGGCGTGCCACCCCCAAACGACCAAACGAACGGACTAACGGAACGACTGAACAAGACGATGGCGAATATGCTGTCAATGTACGTCGACGTTGAACAAAAGACTTGAAGTGCTCCCGTATGTCACGTTTGCGTACAACACGGCTATCCAGGAAACTACGCAAATGACGCCGTTCGAGCCTGTCTACGTAAGACTGCCGACTACGATCCTTGAAGCTATACTTCCACATGTAGAAGACGACGACCTCAACTACGACGTCCAAGGATACCTTCAGCGCGCGGAAGAGGCCCGGCAGCTTGTTCGAGTTGGTACAACGGATCAGCAGCTGGTGGATGCCGGGCGCTACAATTTCCGACCCCGAGACGTCGAGTACCACCCAGGGGACCGTGTTTGGGTTTTGACTCCCATCTGACGACGCGGACTCAGTGAGAGTCTTCTGCGACGGTATTTAGGACCCTACCAGATTCTACGACGTCTCGGCCAACTTACCTACGAGGTGGTTCCGGATGGGGATTCCGGAACATCACGACGACGCAGGTGGCCCGAACTCGTCTACGTGGTTCGCTTACAACCTTACTATGCAAGATGACGGACATTTTTGTTGTTTGTTCGGACTGTCTTCTATTCTAGCATCGGGTCGATGCACTCTTAGAGGGGGGGGGGGTAATGCCGCGAACCGTGAAGGGTTTGTTTATTTATTGTTTGTTTTTACTGACGGGCCATGCCCGGCTTTTGTTATCTGCGTTCAAAGCAAAGCGCGTCTTTTCTTCTTTGGTTCTATGCCGCACGGCCTGTTACATTCAGATAAGCAGACTGTTCGCCCTAACTTGGCTAGCCCAGAATAATCTCCTGTGACGTACAATGTTCTGGATGTAAATCGATGGTTACAGAAACACTCGCGCCGAAAGATAAAAGCCTGCAGAGCAGACGCCACGTCATTCGATTCGACGACACTCGCCTGCGCAAGTCACTTTTGTTGACCGCTGCTTCACCGCCTCTGTATTCTTTTGAGTTGTTAGGGGAGTACAAGTTGAACCCAATAAACTTTTTTCTCATTCAATACAACCGCGTTGTCTTTGGCTCGTGACACTATAGGTTTGAAAACTAAAGTCAACATGATACACACATCGATGTTTAATATTGCTTGAGATAATTTTTCCTAGTGTTGACAAACAGTTTTTGAATACCTTCGCCATCGAATATGATTCGGATTCCGTTGACTTGGATAGATCGTGCAGAAGCCGTAGGCTTTGTTACACTGCACGTAGCAACGAGGATGACGTCGACGATATGTGCAAACACCAGTTCTAACACCACCTGCGGCTCAAGTGCATGATGTTATCTAAGTAAACGGCGCCTTCTTAAAACGGGTGGGAACGCAAAGATCGGCCGTTGTTGTGCCGTGTGGGGCTGCAGGTGGCCGCTGGCCAAAGCGAGAAGATGGAAGACTTGCAAACCGACAAGGACTAAAAGAAATAACACCCGACGTGCGTTGACCAATTCATCCTTTGGAATGTCGAACTCTCTATTGCAAATACCAGCTATATCAACAAGCCGTTCTCAGTGCATGCCATTTTTTGCTGTTTTGTTGCCCGCTCGGGGAAACCTTTCGCTGGATCGGCTCACCTATTGCTCTCAGAATAATAGTCTGTTACTTCACAAGACGCCTAATTTTTACGAGCCGCACGCACCGAAAATACAGCGCGCACTGATTACTTTTTGAAACATATAATTTGTTCAGGTACCATAAGTAACTTCATTACCTTCTCCCACATGCACTTTTATTGCCTTCAATTCAGGTAAACTTGCGGTACTTAACAGTGACCGACCCCGAGGTTGAACTTAGACTTCGGGCTATCGAGATACTCACGGTGAGTTTGTTTCTCCTGTTACTCGTAAGCAACATTGTTTCTCAGGATTGGACCCTTTAAAAAAATTGTTATTTTTTGAACAGCCTGAAAAGGAACAGTTTATTAAGCGCGCACCCAGTTTCCCTGGAGTTATCGATGGCTTTTTAACGCTGTCATCACTGCGCCATTTTGTTTTCGTCGGAGGATTTGCGTATTCGGGATACGATATTGTCTACACAATCACAGGGTGAGAACCATGTGCGCGATGAAAATTGCCACTATTTTTCCAAATATCACCAAGAAAATTACTAATTCCGGCTTACCGACTCTTTCTGATCTCGAACTAGTCTAGACATAGCCGATGTCAGAAACAGAAGAGTAGTAAAGAGAACTATTATGGGTGAGTGCATTACAACAACTACTTTAATAACTGTTTTCAGTATAACGCATAGCTTCACATTTGGTTTTCCTCTCAAAGTCTAATGAATACGTTGGGCAGTCTTGTCAAAGGTGCTTACTTTTTACAGGAAAACGGGTGATAGCCTGCGAGACAGGGCTGGAATTGTACTTTTCGCAAGTTTCGTATTTATTAATAGGACTGACGGAGGCTGAAGTGTAAACCTTTCGCGTATGTTTTGGCTTTTGCCTGCTGAAAGAGATGACGATTGTAATGTCGAAGAGAAGCACAATTTTGCAACACCTGAACTGTGTGCTAACCACCAAGTATTAACACAACATCACATAAGATTAGAAGTGCAAGCACCACCAGGTTAATTTTTTGTTGGAATATGACGACCATACAGTAAGTTCGGCATACTGTCCTTACTCACTTTTTTGAGTAGTCCATCTTTGTTAGAGGCTAGAATTACGTTGTCACCCAGTTATTAACCGAATGTTGGATAAAAATGGTGTCTGTTCACCTCGATGAAAACATTATTTCTTGGGCTCTATGTGAAGGTTTCTGCAGAGTTGTCAGAAAGCGCTAAGAGAAAATTTCTTTACAGGCTATGGTTATGTGGCTGCCGCATGTGGAATGTTCCGAGTTGCACTTGGAGAAGATTCAGTGGAAACGTACAAAGGTGTCCGAGTTATGGCCCATGAAATCGGACATGTGTAAGTACCACAGCTACTTACACCATTACACAAAGCTTACACCTTAATGAGCTACACAAAAAATGGCTAAAATACGTATGTTTGGCTTCGCATGATTAAAAGTTGCTCACTGTTTCGTTTGGTTAGCAGCAAACCCAATAAAAAAATAATGACTGCTCCAACTGTGCATACTGCAAAATCAATTGGTTTGAAACGGTTAGAAATAACGAATAATTTCCTAACAAACTTTGGCTGTTCGAAGAGGTTAGTTGATAATACCAAAAAAGAAATCAATAAGGCACTTAAGGGTTTTAGAATATTCAGATAAAAGAACTAAGGCTTAACGCATTTCTAATCATTTATATTGTTTTGATCGGTGTGAATGTCGAGATTGCGGTCGATTGGCAGCTTTTAAGACAGCCGTCTGCTGTCACATCTGCAATTCCGTTTACCAGTTGGCGGTGTGACATGCTCATACACAGATTTTGTGGCTTGTTAAGCTGCGTTCTCCCCTTATCATTGCGAGTTGCGCACGTTTTTATGCAAAGCAGCGCACACTCTGATATGTTTCTTAATGTAAACAATATTTGTTCAAACCACGACAGGGTGCCAATGAGCGCGAGCAGAGGCAGAGGCAAAAGGCACCAGCCCTGTATTGCACACAGCTTTCCAGGGTGCCAAACAACCCGGCAGAGCACTGTACGGCTGCGCGTCGTAAAAGGGTTACTGTTTAGGGTTGTTGTTAGGCGGGTGAACAAGCACGAGAAATAAAGTTCACTAGTACGGATTCTTGGGCAAGTTGGTGTGGCGATCTTGATGAATTCATAGCGCAAAAATGACGAGGACAGAGAGAGAACACACAACACAGCGCTAACTTCCAACTAATTTTATTTCACACAAACGTACATAAATGTATCCCCAGCCTACCCGCAATCACTTCCCACCGTCACCGCCAATGCTGACGTGTCGGTAGCTGAGAGTAACCTCAAGAATTTAGAACAGGGGAAGGGCAGGTCACAGGAGGGTGAAAAGAAAAAAAGTAGCAGTAATTCCATATCTGCACAATACGTCTCACCGTCTCAAAAAGATTGCAAATCGGATGAACGTAAAGGTGGTTTTTTCTGCACCTAACAAATTGAACAAAATTTGCAAGTTGACTAACCCCTTCCGTAAAGCACCGGTTGGGTATGTAAAAAGGACATAGGAAACCATGTGTTAAGTGCGCAGTCGGTGTGGTGTATGATGTTCCTCTTTCGTGTGGAAAGCGTTATATAGGCCAAACCGGCCGATGTCTTAACGACCGGTTAGGCGAGCACAGACGGAATGTCAGCAAATACAGGGATGGCCATTTGTTTGTTCACTGCCACGACTGCGGCTGCGTGCCACGGTTTGAGCAATGTGTGATACGGTCGAAACACAAGGAACAAAAAGTAAGATAAATAGTAGAGGCAGATTTGATTAGTAAAGCGGGGTTGTCCTGTGTGAGTGTGCCCTTCACTGAATTTGTCAGATAAGGAGGCAACGTTTGTGCGCATGGCTGCAACACGTCAGCATTGGCGGTGACGGTGGGAAGTGATTGCGGGTAGGCTGGGGATACATATATGTGCGTTTGTGTGAAATAAAATTCGTTGGAAGTTAGCGCTGTGCTGTGTGTTCTCTCTCTGTCCTCATCCTTTTTGCGCTATGAATTCATCAAAAAAGCACGAGAAAATGTTTTCGAGCGATAACGTCATCAATGGCGTCGTTAGCACTTTAACCCAGCTTTGCCTCGCCGCCACGGGTGGGACCTTTGCCGCCACCTTTCTCAGGAGCGATACGCATAGTACAAGAACGACTCTTGAAACGCGTCGCGGCGTGGCTAACTTTATCGCTCGTTGTCGCGAGTGGTGCATTTTGACGGCGGAAAGCAAAGAAATAATGCCACAAAGAAAGAAGCCCCAAAGAAGAGGCGGAAACATTAATCAACTCCCTAATTAGCGTCCCGCACGTCAAACTGCACAATTGGAATTGTCGCCGACAAAGTTGTCGAAACATTTTTATCGAACGCTCGTCTCTCGCCCGAGTCCGCTATTCCTGGAGCTCCACCGCAAAGTCGTTGGGCACGCCTACATTGTTTATGATTTATTCACCACGGGTTTATCCCTCTGTGTGGGCCTACCCCGATACCACGTGAAAATCTCGACCATCAAAGGATGTCTTATCTGAACCCCCGAGAACCACGCGCACGGACTGGGGCCGCCGTTGCAGAAACATTCACAAATGAGATGTAGCTTCCCGTCCTGACGGGCCTGCGCTCCGAGCAGTTGCCGTATTCGGGGCAACAGTTACGACGGTCGTTGGTCACCCAGATATTCCCGGGATGAGGCGTGCTGGATTCTGCTCTCTTCCGGTGCGTCAAGACGATCTAGCACCGTCTTTTAGATGGTGTCGTCTTCATCTTGTGATGGGGGTGACGCTAAGATGTCGTCGATTGCGTCGTCGATTTCTGGGGGAAGGGCTGCGACACCGTTGGTGTACTTCGTCCATTGCGACATGATATACCGAAGCGGGAATCGGCCTCAACTTGGTGAACCAAACCATTGTGTTTTTGGGCAAAAAAAGTGGTAGTTTTATATTGTGGCAAAACTGGAAAGTGTGGAGGCAGCGATGTCGTCAGACCTCATCCCGTCAAGCTTAGTAGAAGCATTGTCCGGGTCACCAATTTTGTAAGAGATCGGGTTGTCGGCTGCTGAAGGAGACGTGAAAACAGAACTATTGCTGGTTCGGAGTTTTATGCATGGCTTTGTATTTTCAAATAGAAGTGCACTTCGAGCGGGTCCCCTGAGGAGCAAAGGGAGGCGGACTCCCGCATTCCCCTAACCGAGACAGGGAAAAGGTCCGTCAGCGAGCAGACGGGCGTAACGCCAGGAGAAGGGCGAACAACAAGGTAAGCATCCCCCCATAGGCGATAGTCGGAGGGCAAACGAGAATGACCCCACAGTGAGCTCCTGCGACGTCGCTAAGAAGCGTGCACTGCAAAAGCAGCATTCTTCTCAACAGGTGGGCGGTAGTCAAAGAAGAGAGGAAAAGGCCCCAACGCCGGGCGCCGCCTGCATAACGGTGCCGTGAGGATTCCGTGACACTTTCAGCAAAACGCGATGCTGCGCTGCGATACTTCCAATCCAAAATGGCTCCGTTGGGAGTAGCAGGCGACCGCGCGAAGCGCTGCAGAAGGATCGACATTTGGGCGAGTTGACATTTTTTGAACGACATCTACGAACTACATGGGAAATACACAGATACTAAGGGACGAAAATGATATTTGCTTCAGCTAACGTCTGGGAGTTTTCGCCGTTGTTCGAAGACAGAGCGAAGATAAAAAAATGCTTGCAACCTAAAGCAAAAAGCCAAACTAATACATTTAGGGGTCTGCATAACATCTCCCTCTCCTTCGTGAAAAGTGCAGACAACTGCGTCTTCTGCTACCCCAACCGCCACGTTGTTTCTCGCCTCTCAAGCAGCGCGCTTAGCAGACAGGATCTGCTAAGGGATTGTCGTGCACACGCGCATTTTGTGATTAGAAAATATCTTTAAAATCAACAAAAACTTGCGCGTGCTTTTATTGGTTAATCCCGACTGTAAAAGAACAGAGCGAAGTTTACAAAACGACATTTAGAAACAACGCACTATGTGCGCACACGGAAGCGCGTACGTGTGCGCGCACGTTTGCGTGCGTCGGTTCTGTGGTTACCCGCTTTTTATTGCGCAAGCGCTTCGTCGGCCCATACTGGGGTTATCGGCGGCGATGGTGACGGCGTCGCTGTAGTAAACATGAGAGCGAAGCCAGGAAGAAAACGGTGAAGGCAAGTATGGCGAAAGGCCGCGGGTGAGGGCAGCATGCTAAGCCGGCACGAGACGCTCGTCGGACCGTGTGGTGAAACTCTGAAAGGGAGGGCGGTACGCGCTGATACTGCACCATCTCTCT
The DNA here is from genome assembly GCA_013339765.2 of Haemaphysalis longicornis. NCBI lineage: Eukaryota > Metazoa > Arthropoda > Arachnida > Ixodida > Ixodidae > Haemaphysalis > Haemaphysalis longicornis. The sequence goes on from CM023455.1 coordinate 44,743,537, forward strand.
CACTGACTCCCCGTCACACTTTCTGCAGACGCTACTACTCTGCGCGTCTCGCAAACAAATCACCTGTCTTTTACGCGGGAGGTTCAAACACGATTTGCAACATTTTCACCGGTGGCGGCGACGCACTGCGAGATAACAGCACATAGGGTGCGGTGCCGTGTGTTCGAAGATCTCGTGGGCACATGCTATGACGCAGCATATATTCGACGTGACGGAGAAGACTGCAGTTTGAGCGGCGCACAAATTTTGGATTAGGGAGCACAGCTTAATACACATAATACATTCCCTATGGTGCATTCTATTATGTGCTCTAGCGCAATCCAGCAAGCTTAAGCGGCATCACATTTGCGAATATTATTGTAACGTTCCCCCTATGGGTCGAGTTCACTAAATGTACCAACAACAGTCCTGGCTCGTTCCTTTCGCAAATGTCTTTTCTTAGTCCTCTCTAAGATGTCCGCCGCTTCTCGTTGACTTCTTCCTCTTCCTGTTCAATTATATGCTCTGAAAATAAAATTACGCCCCCACCTACGTAAACCCACCCCGAAAATTGTTACCTGAACAAGAACGGCCCATGGACGGCAAGTTTGCTTTCGGCAAGAAAGTCGGTACTGTTTGCTTATGTGCGCTTCGTAAAAAATGTCCGCACAGATTTCTCGCAAATTTGTAGTGTGTATAGTGCGTCTTCCGTGTCCACACGCGTTCTGGCAAACGAGCGCTCACGACAAGGGCATCCATCACTTGACCCTGTGTCGGTCTTTTTAAAAATATATTTTGATGGTTACAAGCAGCACCAGGGTTATATATGACGGGCGAAAGGACATTTGTTTTATTTCGAATACTATTAGCCCTTTTCAGGCTGGTACAGGGTGGGAGGATATACACATTTTGTCAAGACATCAGGCAATTAAACAAAATGAACACATCACGAGAGTTACATTTCCCACTTCCGTTCATATGATTGTACAGTCATTGCGTCATCAAAAATCTGTGCATACAGCGCATTCCAATCTTTTATTGTCTTAATAAGGGGAGAATACTTAAAAACATCAATTCTCGCATTGTAAGGCGTAAAAACATTCGGGTGATTCACACGGGGACAGAATCGGCCAGGGCAGGACAAATAGCGCGACTGATCTAAATTGAATTTATTTGTAGAAAGCTGGTACAAAAACTGCAGTTGTGCGATTTTTCTGCGTGTTGTCCAGTGTTGATAAATTTGCCCTAGCGAGCAAGGTGGTTACGGACTGTGTTTTGCGATACGCTGAAAATATAAACCGCAGTGCAAGTCTCTGTATGCGTCCAATTTGGTTAATCTGATATTGCTGGTGAGGGTCCCATATAACACTAGCGTATTCCGAAGAAGGACGTACGACGGCTGCGTACGCCTTAACTTAACTGCAGGTGATGCATGCGCCAATTTTCGTTTCAAAAATGCAAGTTTTCGCTGAGCAGATCCACATATGTTATTTACATGATACTTCCAATTGAGGTTATTCGAAATGGTGACACCAAAGTATTTGAGCTTTGTAGTGCGAGCTATTTGCTTGTTGCCTACAGAGTAATTAAACCTAAGTGCATCTTCTTGTTCGACACAGTCATACACGTGGTCTTTTCAAAATTAATTTCCATATTTCATTTGGAGCACCAATTATGAATTACTTCCAAGGATTTATTAAGTAATTCTTGATCATCTATTGATTTCACTGGGCAGTACAATATACAATCGTCCACAAATAAACGAACTTCAACACTGGTATCTACATGCTCTGCTATATCATTAATATAAATCAATAGTAATATTGGCCACAAGAAAGACCCTTGCGGACATTATCAACTGATGGCACTAGCTGGCGAATTCACTTTAAAAAGACAACTCTCGTTTCGCAATGCGCTGTTTCCCTAAATGGGGCAAAGGTTCTCTGTGGTGTTATCTTTGGCACGCCATAATCAGTGTAGAGACGCTCTAAACAACACTGACCAAAATAGGCTTCCTGAGCTGGTTTTTAATAAACGTTAAACAGGCACACATTATGGTATTGGTTTCTGCCCAGTCTGCTACCGACGGCAGAAATGGGAGAAAATCTTCTTGGGACGACAAATTTCAAACAAATAGGTAATCATAACGCTTGAATTATAAAAAAAAATGAATAAACTTTGTAGTGAAATACGGATTAGTAAATAAAAGCGCGGTAAAGGAAAGTAGTTGGAATTTGACCCAGAACGCACAGTGCTGCAGTCGGAGCCGAAATTTACACACTTGCTGGCACATGCGTCCTGAAAGTGCCTTTTCTGGTTACGCCACTAAGTAATCGCAAATAGTATGAATTGCAGTTTAGGCTTGAACCCAGCCTCACAATACCATACGTAAGTGGGTGCACGCTAGAGCTCGTGTCTCTGGTACCTTTCTTGGGATCCAATAGAATGCCTGTTTCGTAGAGATTATGTTCGATTGCGGTTACGTTGTAAATTGAGCGTCTTAAGAGAACTAGACATAAGTGTCCATATCTGTCAGCCGGGTGGTATGTAAAAAAACGTTAGTACCAGAACGCACTCGACGGGCCGTAAATTTACACACTTGCTTGGCACATGCGGAAATCGACGAAAGTGCCATTTTTTTGCATGAGACGAAAATTGCGCTAGTCCCAGCTGTAGCGAGTACCATGACAATGGGTGACACCGAGCTCTCCGGGTGAGACCTGTGTTGCTAGGGTCCGAATAGAATTGCTCCTTTCGAGAGATTGGATTGCCTGCAGAAAAAAAAAATAAGATAAATAATATAGAGTCTACTAAAAAGTTTCATTGAGGAACGAAGCTCCCGAATCCTAAAGGCCAAAACACTACTTACAAACGTGAATTGAAGAAGCGTCATCCCAAAAGAAGGTGTCTCTCGCCAAATTAATTTGCTGTCAATGGACGGATATTTAGATGTACGGTTGCAAACTTTAGATACTTTGATTACTACGACATATATTAGTAAATACTTAGGAACCATTTTTCTAGTGTTGCAGAGTAATGTTTCGATAATAAAAACCGCTCCGACGTTAATACACGAGCGGCAAGGAACGTCTTCCTCTAAGCAAAATCGAAGGCTAAAAAAATACCTACCGTACGAGAAACACCAACTCATCTAAGCTTTATATTCACCTCGCGTAGTGCTACTATACCCGTATTTAAACGCAGTAGTGCACGCACATATTGCACACAACGCCTTCGGCATTTTGCATCTATTTCTCATTTTGTTTAACATTACAGTTGTGTTATGAAGCGTTAGTATCAATTCGACATCAATTGTGTTCACCAGGGCTTGTACAAACTGCTAAAGCGGACACGACTTAGCAACTTTATCCCCTCAATTAGGAAACCATTGAGAATTGGGGTTGTTTACACGAAACAAAACATGTAATTGTTAGGTCGTGATCAATACTACTGAAGAAACGAAAAGTATGCTTGTTTAGACGGATAGATCAATTGATACAGTGATAAATGTTCTTTCAACTCAAAACTCAGCTGAAGTACAGCGTCAAGGAATTCTTAAAGGGGTCCTGAAATGCCTTCCGCCGATGCATGGATGTACATGTAACCAAATAAAGCAATGTATTAGCAATCTCCTCCTGCAAGAATTTTGTTAAAGCGATGAGTATTAGCTGAGAAATCGTAAATCGAAAACCGCGCATTATCGTCGTGCCGTATTTCCTCCTCCTTTCAACTGTTCCTTCTCTGTTGGCCTCCCCTCCCATGATGCTTCGCTCCTCAGCGGTGACGTACTTCCGCTATTGCGCTCCCACAGACTGCCGTCTGCTACGGGCCAGCTCTTTCGGCTTTTTCGTCTTTGTTGACACCATGGACACTCCTCTAAAGGCTGGAAAAGCGAACGAAAGACCTGGCCGCATGTGTGCGGCCTGGCCTTGCCCTTTCGCGGTGTACGTAGCTGCAGTTGGTATCGGCGGCGAACTCGCAGCCGCCAGGGAGAATCGTGCGCTCGTTCCCTTTGGTGCACCGCGCACTGTTTATCCAAAAAGCGCGGTCTCAGATGTGGGCCCGCTGGTGCCGGGTCTTATTTTGCGGCGGTTGTAATTCCTACTACCGGCGGCATGTGAAAAAAAGACATTTTAAACCGACACAGAACCCGTGCACAAAACGCGCCGGATCGGATTGCTTTATCAGTGGCGATGAACGGGAAGGCGCAGAGCAAACCAACGCCGCACTCGAGCAGCGAGCATCCGTGTTCTGCCAAGCTGCACCCGTGTGTTGCATTCAATACTGATGGGAAAGCGTTGTTTGAACTTGTTTGATAGTCGTAAAATGTTCAGGCACTCCGGCACTCCGCTAACAGATCAGCCGCTGAGTCATTTCGGAAAACATTTAACAGATGGCGCCGTATGCATTAGCATGTCGCAACGCAAAACTGATGAGACGTTCTACTAAAACTCCCCTCGCGATGTTTACGTAGCGGGACGCAAAAATTTAGCGTTTAGCGTATGCAAAGGCACAAACGCTGTACTAAAACTCTCTATTAGCAGCAAAATAGCGTGCGTACGTGAGGCTGCTTCCGTTTACAAAGCTGCACACCGAGCGCTTACGTTTCAAACCTAGTGACATCGTTTAAATACACTCGCAAGCACAGTGTAACGTAGTCACATATCAACCGTATGCTCAGGCGACAAGCAAGAGCTTATTTTATGTGGGACGGAGATTGCGCATAAAGGCCCGTTCGCACTTGCGACGAAGCGAGCGAAAGCGATGGGAATTTCGTCGCTTTGTCGCGCGACGATCGTGTTTGTCGAATTGTCGGGAGAAATTTTCGTGGCGCGACAGAATTCCCGTCGCTTTCGCTCGCTTTCGTCGCAAGCGGGATTGGAAAGTTCTGCCCCTGCCGTCTGCTACGCAGCGCGGAACCGCGCGATCTGCTCGGGCCGGACGAACGCGCACACTCCCGCACGGCAGCGCCCCAAGCGGCAGCCGGCCGCGTACATCGCTCCCGGCGCCCGCCTGGGGTGCCTGGGGCCCGCCCTCGGCACACTAGCAAGCTAGCAACACTAGCCAGTATATTTCAGGCACAATAATGGAGGAAAGATCTTTTGCTTCCGATGAACCAAGTTCTTTGCCCCTGTGTTTTTAAATACGTGAAGTGGTTAGCACGTCGCCCTCACGCAGCTCTGTATCGTCGTAGCATCGCTGACTGTCCGAACGAAGCTTGCAGCTAAGCCAATGCAGCGACCGAAGCTGTGTGTGTGTGTGCATCGCCTCCTGTGTGTAGCGTTCGTTTCGCGATGAAATGCGACGTTGTACTTCTGCGGGTGGATAGTGCTTCCCATGGTCTGGATTATCTTTCTCGAACGACGAACGACTCAACCTCGCATGGGGTATGTGTAGTGTGCCTGGCTAAAAGCCTTCTCGCTTGCGTGCCAGAGTTCAGTGACTTGCTGTTCGTCCCCGCAAACAAGGCGCGAGGTGAGTGCCGAATTTACGACGGGCAGGAGGAAGCAACCGATCGTCTGTCAATCGCGGTTCAGACTTGCAACGCATGTTGTGACGTTGTGTTCGTTCGAAACGCATCTCTGTTTGTTTTGAAGTTGAATAAAATGTATCCGTCAAACCTGGGCATTCGGCTCAGGGCGTTCTCTGCGGTTGCACGAAAGAAGTTCCACGGGGCTTCAACACTTTCTTTAGTGAACGTACTCAGGTAAGAGAATATCCATGTCGTGCTATGGCCGTGTTGCATTCAATACGAACGGTTAAGCATTTGTTTACACTTGTTTCGTTTGTCATAAAATGTCCAAGCACTCCACTCCGCTGGCAGATCAGCCGGCGAGCCGACGCTGAGCAGACGACTCATCTCTTTGCCGGAAGTGCGTGAAAAATCCGCCCAATAGCAGGATGTCTAGCCCATGACGAACATATGGGAATCGATGATGTAGACATGTGAAAACGGCGGCGTCCAAAAACACGAAGGGAAGGGTGAGAAAAAAGCGACAAACTTTGCAACAAAAGTGTGAGCTTTCCGCTGCGCGTAAAAGAGTAATACTTGGCACAGCTGACGTTGACGACCCAATCTAACGATTGCGCTAGTTCATTTAGTGTGCTGAAAATGCCTTTCAGGGCCCCTTTAAGTAAAAACTGCGAAGTGCGGCTTGAGCCCCCCTTGCGCCTCACTTATCAGTAGCGTGTTAAATAACAGGTACAATGAAAAACTTGGTAAAATACGCGCAGTTAGAGGATATACACGAAGGAAAACATTATATACCCGTATTCTGTTACATGATTTCAAGTTGACACAATCACATATTTCCACACATAAAGATGGTAGTGAGCACAGGAAAAAGAAACCTTTGAGAGATCTAGTGACCTTGATTGTTGCAAACGTTTCGGCAACAATCTGAACTCAATATCACGTCGAGACGGGTGGAAGGTAAAAGATCCCGCTAACCTTGTTATGCTGTTGCTGGGATCAAGTTGGGAAAATGTTGCTGTACAATTTTCTCGACAGCATTGATGTAAAATCGTAAAAACACAATTACACAATTATTCTTACAGGTTATATATATAACTGGCATGCTGGCGATGGGGCCGAAGGCGTGGTGAAAACAAAGTAAGAAACCTCGGTACCAGCAACAGCGGAGGGTTTATTTCGACGTTTCGACTTCGAGACAAGTCTTCTACGGGAATGATGTCTCGAAGTCGAAACGTCGAAATAAGCCCTCCGCTGTTGCTGTTACCGAGGTATATATATATATATATATTGTCGCGTACAGCAAATACGTTTTGGGGGTGTTGGTGAGCTTTACTAAAACGCTAATAGAAGAAGCAGCGGAGAAGAACGCTCTTGACCGCGAAGCACTCGAGCTGCCAGAGCAAAACACTGATGATGATGCGTTCCGGGTAGCGCTCGTTCGTCGTCGTCGTCGCCTCGGCTGGGATGTCACAAATTAAAAGTTCATTAGGATTCTTGTGGGAACGTGACAATATATATATATATAGTGTAAGTAAAGAGTCGGATACACAGCAAGAACAATAACAAACAATGTTTACTTACGTAGCGGCAATGGGACTTGCCTTCATCAGAGTAAAGTTACATGATTTTGCTGAGACAGCAAAATCATGTAACTTTACTCTGATGAAGGCAAGTCCCATTGCCGCTACGTAAGTAAACATTGTTTGTTATTGTTCTTGCTGTGTATCCGACTCTTTACTTACACTATTTCTGCGCGCTTTGTGAGTTTATCTTTCTCTAGATTTATATATATATATATATATATATATATATATATATAATATATATATATATATATATATATATATATATATATATATATATATATATATATATATACATATATATAGCGAATCAGAAAATGGGAAAATGAGGGGCTCAGTGAAATAAGACAGAAAATAAGGGTTGGCAGTTAAGAAACCCTCGGAAAGCAAAGGGGAGGTTGTGGTGGGTCATAGAAACAGATGAAGAATTTTTTGAGTCAGAAAGGAAGTGGTGAAAAAATGCCCGCTGGGTGGGATCCGAACCCACGACCTCCAGAATACTGGTCTGGTGCGATAACCACTACGCTACCGGTGGGGCTGTTCCCCCCCCCCCCTTCGTGGGTATTTATGTTAGGTATTTTTTGTTTCCTGTAATTGGGGGTGGTGGCCAGCGCCACTCGGACTATATATATATATATATATATAAGGGTTGGCAGTCAGAAAACCTCGGAAAGCAAAGGGGAGGTTGTGGTGGGTCATAGAAGAGATGAAGAATTTTTTGAGTCGAAAAGAAAGTGGTGAAAAAATGCCCGCCGGGTGGGATCCGAACCCACGACCTCCAGAAGGTCGTGGGTTCGGATCGGAGAAGGTCGTGGGTTCTGGAGGTCGTGGGTTGGGATCCCACCCGGCGGGCATTTTTCACCACTTTCTTTTCGACTCAAAAAATTCTTCATCTCTTTCTATGACCCCCCACAACCTCCCCTTTGCTTTCCGAGGTTTTCTTGACTGCCAACCCTTATTTTCTGTCTTATTTCACGGAGCCCCTCATTTCCTATATATATATATATATATCAGTGTGTCGAACCGAAAAAAATACGGGTTCGGTTACGGTTCGGGTCAGGTAAATTTATTTAGTTCCGGTTCCGTTCCGGTTCGAATAATTCGATCCGCGAACCGGTTCGCGAACCCTATCGGGGCGTTGAACCGGTTCACGAACCGGTTCAGAACTGAATTATTAGCAAGGTGCGAAAAATCAGTTTTGTATACTTTAAATCCACCATAAAACTGAAGTATTTTTTTCTTCACTCGAACAAGTGGTTTTTTAAAATGAGCTGCAATACTACTGTCAAATTTGAAAATCTAGGCCAGGTGTATCAGAAAATGTACCAGCCTCTTTTTCACCACCCTTACTGTCGTCCTAGCGACTACACAAAGCCACCGCCAAGAGACATGAGTGTGTTATTTATTGGTGCCCCTTGCTTCGTTTTATTGTACTGCTTGGATGATAATAGGGACTTAAGACATTGTCCATTTTGCTTGAATTATTCTTTGTTACGTCAGCTGCTGATGCTGGGTGGCAGAAAATTTAAAGTTTTTTCAGTGTTTGTCGCCACTTATGAAAACAGCGTCCTTAACGGGTCACCAAAGGCAGCTCTTTCAAATAAGACAAGGTTTTTGTTTTCATCGTCCATTTAGGATCCTTGGCCAAGCATGTAAGAAGACGCGGCGGAAAAATATCGCCGACCATGGGCTGCGGCCCCTTCGTTATCGGGCTTACTGCGACAATCAAGAGCAAATGCTGCCTGCATCCCCATTGCAAAACAATCAACAAAGAAAACTTCCACGTAAAGCGCGCAAACACACGCCCGCGCACACAACATGGCGTTTTATTCGCCTGTGAAGAGCAGCTTTACCTGTACAAGAGACCACCAAACACGCTAGTAGAAATCAGCGAAACCAAACGTAGAGTGCCGAACGCTGGGCACACCTGTCAATTCGAAAGAACACAATCTCTAGAATTTCGAATAGACCCGTATCTTCGCTTACCTCACTCGCCGCGGTGGCTCAGTGGCTAAGACGTCGTACTGCTAAGCTTTGATTCCCGGCCGCGGCGGCCGCTTTTCTGATGGAGGCGAAACGCGAAAACGCCCGCGTGTTCGAGATTTCGGCGCAGGCTAAAGATCCCCCTGGTGGTCGAAATTCATACGGAGCCCACCCCTCCGGCGCGCCTCATACCTGTGTAGCGTCGGCGCATTAAACCTCATAGTCAACCAATCTTCTCTGATCCCCCGTGTAGTACGTTTAAGAATCTTATTTCTCCGGCCCCTTCGCCCTATTTCCCCCTCTTTCTCGTTTCGTGAGGTTCGCCTCGCTTGTATAAAGACGATGTATCGAACCAATAACAAACATATGTGCGTCCCTTTCTTCCTGCGTCTCGTTTGTGGCACTGTTTTATTTCTTGTGATTATGCATGTACCTAAAAGCCAAAATTTCAGCAGTCTTTAGCTCCTGCAAATAGGCATAGGCAAATGTAGTGCTTGAACCTTGGTGGGTCTCGTGGACTGATTGCACTTGCACCGTCCCAATGAGGGACAGAGAGATAGCGACAAACGTTTTATTGAGCCTTTAAAGGCCCATTGTGGGGGCGTGGTGACAGGCGCACTGGCGACCGCGGGAAGGGCGAATTCGGTCCTTTAAACATCGCGCAGGCTACCAAGAGTTTGACGTTTCTTCTTCCCAGCCTGGCACCCTGCTTGCTCAACCTTCAGCAAAATACCATTGCAATTAGGGGTATTAATTGCTATACTGGTGTGCAGTCATTTCACCATGTTATGTCTATGGCGTTGTGCTACTGAGCCGAAGGACGCGGGTTCGATTTCCGGCCGTGGCGGCCGCTTTTCTGATTGAGGCGAAAAGCGAAAACGCCCGTGTGTTTGAGATTTCGGTGCGCGCTAAAGATCCCCTGGTGGTCAAAATTAATCCTGAGCCCTCCACTGTGGCGCGCCTCATCGCCTGCGTTGCATCGGCGCATTAACAAACCTAACAACCAATCAAATAATCAAATTGTCACCATGTTGTGACGGTGATGAGCGCGTTCGGAGCGTTTTCATTCATTGAAAGGGTAGGAGTGAGCGAGAAATTGCTAAGTTGATGGCGCATGAAAGAAAGAAGCCCCTAATGACACGACCCGTTATCAATAACGGAATGGTCGAACCGTTTCGTTGAGAACCGGAAACCGTTATTTGTTTTTTCGGTTCAGTTCCGGTTCGGGTTCAGTTCCGGCAAAAATACCGGTTCGGTTACGGTTTTTGTTTCGGTTCGGTTCCGGTTCGACACCCTAATATATATATTAGACAAAGGCACAACAGTATCTGAATGGGTGGACGACATATTTATAAATTTGGACAACCCCAAATTCGCCCTTTTCCTGATTAGGGGATAAGTTTTGAAAAGCCCGCACTAGGAAAAGCTTAAGTCATGAGAAAAAGCTAGTCTGGGAATGTACATTCTTAAGTCGAGCAGTTTCGTTGGGCATTGATGCATCTGTCAGCGAGTCGGTAGGTAAGTTGGCCACTTCATTTGGCGTGTATAGATAAGTAACATGGTGTGCAGCGTAAGGTGTTTGGTAGCAAAATTCGAAACAAATGGCGCACCTAATGCTGAGGAAAAAAATTTTAGTTTTTGGTACAGAGGGGTGTAAATGAGACAATGCCGCTTTTGTTCTGATAGGCTTTTCGGACAAAAATTTAAAATGTATGCTGAGACAGTTCTGTTGGCAGCATTTATATGCAAAAAAGAAGTAGATATATAAAAAGTCTCAATATTTTATGTGAAATTTGCAAAAACGGGTAATTTGGGGTAAATATTATTACTGACTACTGCATGACCTTTAGAGAAAAATATAGTAGAAGGTTTTCAAGTTTGGATTAAAACTAATATCAGCAAAATCTTTTTTGAAATATAAATGAGCCGGCAATACCAACAAAATTCCCTGGAACAATTTTTTAGCGCTCGCCACTCTTTGGGGGATGTAAGGTATTAAAAACGGCCATATTGTATTCTACTACAACATAATATGAATGGGCTCCTTATTATTAAAATTTCTTTAATCAGCAGCTTGGCTGGAGGTTCATAGCAAATGTTGAGCTTTTTTGGTGCATCTTCGGGGTAATTTCTTCAATGTTTTCCTCTGTTTAGTGGCGTCGCAAGGCAATATTGTTAAAATGGCTTGTGTTTACTTTTAGGAGAAAGATTTTTCAGCCAAGTCCAGAATTGTATGTATCGGACGGTGAAACATATAGTGGGGGACCTTTAAAAACTCCCAATTAGCTCCGAAATGCAAGTTTGCGCTATTACTGTTGGTTCGAACAAACCGGTAAAACTACCTACTGTCACTTGTCCTGTATCAGCTGTGCTGTATTTCACCAAACTTTATTTGAATTTAGCCACAATTGATGCATTTGACTATAGGCCAGTCGCTCTCCTTCGTTCTGCTTCTAAAGAATTTCTGTTAGCTCGCCATAAGGTCTTGTGTTTCTCACCTTAACACGTCCTCGTTCCCAATCAACATGGCTTTATGCGCCGTCGTTAAACTTTCACAAATATCGCATTCTTCATGTAGGAGGCTGCCCCTGCAGTTCGTAGAAGTCACCTTGATGCATATACTGTGACGGGAGCCAGGACTTTGATTTATTCAACCACTACTTCGTACTTGCCAAGCGTATTCTGTTAGATGTCCACACTTCTATTGTGGGTCTTATACATTGCTATTTCCATGGCGATATTGCTACGAAAGTGTTAATGTTCCGATATAATATTTGTAGAAAGCAACAAGTGGTGTGCCCGAGGGTTATGTTTTGGCCATTTATTTTCTTTGTTCGTTAACAATATTGCTTTTGCAGTTCAAAATTCAGTTGTTTTTTTAATGCTGCTGCTCATCAATATTTAAAGTACGTAATTTTAAGGGCTGTAATTCTCTTCGGGCTGCTTTTAAGGCATTCTATTGGTGGTTAAAAATGACGTAAACTTGAGCCCTAAAAACAAAAGTTGTTTCGTATCGCAGAAAAACGCGACATGTGCAATACTGTTACAAAATTAGAACTACTCACTGCCGAGAATGGCCTAAATTTGAGACTTGGGAGTACTAGTAACTTACAGTGTGACTTTCTCTTCCTGCGTTACGCAAATTACCCGCAGCTCTCTTCGATGTTACGGTGCTCTTCGCAGATATTCTAGAGTGTTTAAGTGTCCTCTTTCTTTCTTAAAGTTGTATTTAACTCTCTGCTTCCCTGTTCTCAATTGCGATGCAGTTGTTTATAATAGAGTGTGCAAGTCCAATAGTGACCCTATGAAAGGGGTTAAATGAAGTTTTTTTCATTCTTAGTCACCGTTTCCGCGATTTGCAAGCAGACGCGAACGGCATAATGTCTTTTCTCAAACGCATTACAACTCTTTGGTGTCGAGGAATGCGAGCTGATATCACCTTTTTTCATAGACTTTCCATGAAGGCATTTTGTGTGACGTTATGGTTACACTAATCAGTGTGATTACACTAATCAGGCGCCAAACAAACCTTTGAGAATATTTCGAGAGTCCAGAATAGATGCTGTATGTAGCCGATGCTCGCCCATCACCAGGATACAATGCTTCCGTAATGACTTTTACGACCGCCATGACATTTCCCAAAGCTCTTAGTTATTTTCTCTATGACTGGAAAAGTGTCGCAGCCTAAGGTTCTTTATCTCATTTAAAACGAGTGCGCTGCCTTCAAAAAGTACACGATGCTTTTTTAGTCTGTTCTAACTTTTCCTGATTCCTTTTTGCTTGACATTCTATCGGTTTGGCAGTCAGTGCTTGTTACGCGTACAGCTTTGTTAGATTATTACAAATTATATTTGTTGCTATTTTCTTCTGTATTTTGTTACTTAATTAAAATACTTGTTCCAAATGTATATTTTGTCTGTCGTGCTAATTGGGGTTTTGTTCGCTTTTTTGTTCTTTTTTTCGAGCTTTGAGCGTTTTTTGGCTGCGCGGCAGGAATTGCAACACGGACAGGTATCAACAATTTGGGCTTTCTGAGATTTTTGCAATATTTTTTTTTATTGTTTTAATGTTTTTCCTTAGAGGGCGAGGCGTTTCCCTCTTCTCGGGTTTGCTCAGTGGTTTCAGTCGCCACTTCAAACAGCAGAGACCCTCTCGATGTTCTGTCGCATGAAATTTGCGCCTTGCTTGAGCCATGACATCACCTCCCTAGGGTTTTGCTGTTACTGTCCCAGGCAAACTTGCAACTGGGCTCCTAATTTTAATCACACACAATACAAGAAACCTAGTCCGTGTGGGACAAGGTGCTCGCTTACATTAAAACTGCTAGACCACCGATATCAATAGCGTTGTAGCTAAGGTGCATGACTTAATTTTTTTAATGACGTTATAGCGTTTTTTCATGAGCCTAACTGAGTTACTATATTCTTTTCTTCATTGTTTCTTGTTGAAACGCGGTGGGAGACCTCAATAAAACGAACGTGCATCCGCTGAATGATTGCGGCACTTATCTTCGGAGCTATGTTTGTAACATATTTGCTCTCGGTTTTCACGACTTCCTGTATTTTAAGATTGCTCCGTAAGGAATATTGTTCACACTCCACTGGCCTGTTTTCCATCAACAAGTATCTTCAATAAACGGATTCGTTGGTTTTCCCAGGTTACCTGTTTTATCAATATATTCATCCAGTGGCTTCGTTCTCGTCGCATATTTGTTAATGAGCAAGTTCGAGACTTTATGTACTTATTTCTCTTCATATTGAGCTTCACAAATACATTTACCTCCGTCAGCAAGGTTTCTCGGAATAAATTTACTCCCGGCCTTATTTTTTCTTTCAGCTTGGGTGTTTACCCTCTCATTTTGCCATTCGCCTTTTGCTGCATTTTTGGCCACCGTTGAAGTGTTAAACACAAAATCTTAAGGGCGGTGAAACAAAAAAATCTCCTAAACCAATAGTACTCTTTACTGAACGTTGCAAATGCAGCGAATACTAACAAGGAAAACAAACTTTTGAGTATAGATTATTAATAATACATAAACAGGAAGTCTTTATATCGCTGGCCAAGTAGTTTCTCCGCTGTCGTCAAGTGATGAAGCTGGAGTGTCGGGCTCCGTTTATGCGGTCGAACGGTGACGTAGGACGGTGCCACAGGTCGCTGGTGGCGGTGATGGTCACACCTCCGGATGAAAAATCTCGATTTCTACATCCGCCCATTCGAAGTGATGAACCGCGTCGGGCTTTGCGTTGAGCTGCTCCGTGGGGCCCCGTAGAAAACACCAAGTTATCAGAAAGCTAAGCAAGTTGTTTTGACGTGCTGCCACAATTTTCCCGAAAACTGGCGGCTACCGTCCTTGTACGACTCCTGGTGTCAATAATATTGCAAATAAGATTTTATTTTTATGTCGCTTTCCCCTAAAGGCGTCGGCTGGCCGATGCGCCTGCTTAACAATCCATACAGTTTCCACAAGTGTGCTCAGGCAAGATGCTGCAGGCCCGAATACTGATTTTGAGTAGTCATTTGTGTAGACAGTTGTCGAGAATCGTTGCCTTTCTCCCCGTTTTATAGATTGGGATGTCCTCACGATGGCCAGACCGCTTATGGCTACGCCAAGTATACCCCGGACTCAAGAAGCTGTTCCTGGTACGACGGGTATCTTATGAGCCACCAGGAAAAAGACACCCGAAGCATGAAGTTTTCTCGGTGCTGCAATCGTCAGATGTCTATTTTTGCCCGGTAGGTGAATATTAAAGCTCCGACGATTTGAGTGTTGATATATGCTGATGAGCCAGGTTTAGTATTGCTTGTGTAGATTATGTTGAAACATTCATTTCTTTTAGGCAGGCGGCTGTTTCTTGGATGTACATTTTCTTTTCTGAAAAGTATTTCCTGTTTTAAAATGACATTTTTTAAGAAATTCTACATATACGAAGCAAAAATACATTGTGATCCTGATAAGTGCACTCTGAAAAATACGAAGCAATAATACATTGTGATCTTGACATGTGCACTGTGGATATTTTCTAGACATGTGAAAGAAGTATGTATGATTTGCAAGTGCTGATGTGGCCTTCCAGCAGAAACCAAATATATTGTCATATGTGCAATCGTTTCCTCCTTAGATGTCCAGATTAGGAAGTCGTTTTACTGAACCTAAAAGTCGCCCTGAAACATAACACAACAATTAAGGAAGCCTAATTCCCCACACTTTCGTCCACTCAGGATGCTAAGGTCTTAAATTTGCAAATAATGAAGGACTCCCAAACTTCTCTACTGTGGCGGCTACGGAAGTCAATTGAGGTCTAGTAGCTTTGATATGATCAAGGAAATGGGCGGTAATATTCACATGTATTGATAGCGGAAGATGCGGAATGAAAGTGGCAAGTTGCTTTGGTCATAACGTAGTCTAAATGATTTCGCCATTTGACCAATATATTGGAGGTTGCGAATGGAACATTCTACCATATAAATTACGTTTGAGAGGTCTTTTGAGGCTGAACTGGTGGCTCTTTGCATGGTAGTCAAATGTGCGAAAATCTTGTAACGAGGCTTGTTGCAACGATGGCACCCAGGTGGAATGAACCGCGTGTATATTGCCGCGAACCATACATTGGGTTTGTTTATTTGTGTTTTGCTTTTACCGCCCGGCTGCGCCGGTCTGTGTTATCTCTGCGCCAAGGGAAGCGCGTGTTCCATTCTTTCTTTCTGTGCCGCATGTGTTATCTGTCATGATAGGGAGAGCATTCCGATCTAACGTGAACAGCCCAGAAT
This sequence comes from Haemaphysalis longicornis, assembly GCA_013339765.2. Lineage (NCBI taxonomy): Eukaryota > Metazoa > Arthropoda > Arachnida > Ixodida > Ixodidae > Haemaphysalis > Haemaphysalis longicornis. The sequence goes on from CM023455.1 coordinate 44,759,326, forward strand.
AATCTTCTTGGATCTACTATGTTCTCGATGTGAATCGACGTTTCGAGAACCACGCGCGCCGAAAGATAAAAAGCCTGCAGTGCGGACGCCGGAGCATTCGATTCGACGACACTCGCCTGTGCAAGTCACTTTGTTGACCGCTGCTTCGCCGCCTCTGTATTCTTTTGAGATGTTAGGGGAGCACAAGTTCGCTCCAATAAACGTGTTTCTCATTCAAGACAACTGCATCGTCCTTGTCTTCGCGACATCTGGTGGAGGTGCTGGGTACTAAGCCTTTATGCCCTCTACGACATCTCGAAGCCGCCAAGCCAGTCCAACCAGAGAAAGCCCCCGACTGCAAGGATTGCTACCCGAGTTCGGTCTTCTGCCAGAAGGGCCCAAGAGAAGGAACGCTGCAACCAACACCATGGTGCAAGAAACAACGTCGCCAATCATCCTGCAGCAGCCCCGAGAACCGCCATCGCTCCGGGGAGCCCCCGCTGAAGACCCCGAAGAATGGTTGGAGAAGCTGGAGCGCGTCCGCATCTTCAACAGGTGGGACGACGAAGAAACTTTCCTGCATGTCTTCTTTTACTTAGAAGATGCTGCTCGAACTTGGTTCGAGAACCATGAGAGCTCTTTGACCGACTGGACTCAATTCAAAAGGGAGTTCCTTAAGACTTTCACTACCGTGGTGAGAAAAGAGCGAGCTGCGCTTTTGCTTGAAACTCGAACGCAGCACCCCAACGAAGGAGTCGTGATTTTCGTTGAGGACATGAAGCGACTTTTTAGTCGTGCGGACCCTGAAATGACCGAGGAAAAGAAGCTCAGGTTTCTAATGCGAGGAGTGAAGCAAGAGCTTTTTGCTTGTCTAGTCCGTAACCCTCTGAAGACAGTGGCGGAATTCGCGTCTGAGGCGGCCGCGATGGAGAAGACGCTAGAAATTCGAACGAGGCAGTACGACCGCCCTGTCAACGCGCTGTTCTCGGAGACCATCGGTGCCGCAAATGGAAGCTCCGATACATTGCGAGAGACCATCCGAGCAGTGGTCAGGGAGGAGCTTCGAAAGCTTTTTCCAACGACGCCGCAACCTCAAGTGGCTTCCCTGACCGACGTCATCCGAGAAGAAGTCCAAAACGCACTGGGAACTTCTACGCCGTCGGAAGCACCCCGCGAACCACAAGCCATGACCTACTCCTCGGCTGTTCGTAAGCCCCGCCCTGCTCCAACCCGTCGTCAAGAGGCCGAGCCATACCGCCGTCCAATGCCGCCCGCCCGACGCCCTGTAGACGAATACCAGACGCCAAGGAAGACCGACGTGTGGCGAACGCCCGATAATCGCCCGCTGTGCTACCACTGCGGAGAGGCCGACCACATCTACCGTCGCTGTCCCTACAAGAGGCTCGGTTTGCGAGGGTTCTCCGTCGACGCCCCACGCCCCCGATACGGCCAGCGCCCTGCTGAGATCGAAGAATGCCTCTCCAACACCAACCGAGGACCAGCCCCCTTCAACCGTTCACCGTCGCCCTACCCGTATCAGTCACCGAACCGCCGCAGCACTGCTGACTTCTCACGTGGAAGGTCCCCCAGCCCACGCGGGGGAAACTAAAAGCAGCAACTTCGGGAGGTAAAGTTGCACAACGGCGGAAAAATGAAAACCCTCCAACGACGCAGCGACTCGCTGAAGACCATCATTCACGACATGCCCCTCAACCCGACGACCCGACCTAGCCCTAACGAGACTCCTGAACACGACGACAGCTACACGGCGCGACGCGTACCCGACCTGAACGAGACCGTTGAGAAGACGGCGACAACGACGATGCACAGTGCCCGACCGTCAACACGTACAAGCAGAGATACGACGCCCCGACGAACCCGGAACTCGAGGAAGACTGCATCTGATGTCAAGGTGTCCATCGACGGCTTTGACGTAGTCGCCCTCGTAGACACGGGAGCTGACTATTCGGTAATGAGCGGACCATTTGCGTCCTAAACTGAAGAAAGTTATGACCAGATGGGACGGTCCGCACATACGCACAGCAGGAGGCCACCTCGTGACGCCAAGTGGAACGTGCACATCGCGCGTCACCATAGACAGCACAACGTACCCTGCGGCGTTCGTCATTCTGCCTAACTGCTCCCGCGACGTAATTCTTGGAATGGACTTTTTGATGGACAACGGTGCAATAATCGATCTGCAGACCAAGTCAATAACTTTTTCCCCCAATCACTCCATGACGCCGGAACCGAACCCCGAACGACGTGCTGCTGTAAGGATTGCCGATGATCATGTCACCCTGCCACCCCGCGCAAGCTTGATGGTCGCAGTCTACTGTGAAGATGCTGCTCCTGACGTCGACGCTATCGTAGACACTGATCAAAGGGTGCTTCTCGACCGTGGTGTGTCGGTCGCAAGAGGCATTGCGCGCTTCAAGGAACACCAATCCCACATTTTTGTTACTAATTTCACCGAGGAGTACCAGCATTTAAACAAGGGCGCGGCAATTGCATTCCTTGAAGAAGCGCAAGAAGCAAGTGACGTGATCGCGGTCGCCGACTTTGAACGCACACCTCTAGAAACCTTCAAGCTCCCGCAGCCCTTCGACGTGAATCCGGTGCTACCGCAAGAACAACGGAACAAGTTATTGGCTTTGCTGCGTCGCTATAGCGAATGTTTTTCGTCGAGCGCAAAACTACGTCAGACCCCTCTAGCGAAGCACCGAATAATAACCGAAGATGGAGCCCGACCTACCCGACAGTCACCGTACCGCGTCTCTTTACACGAACGGGAAGCCATCCGGACTCAAGTCGACGACATGCTCAGCGACGACATTATACGGCCATCGAAAAGCCCCTGGGCTGCGCCCGTCGTACTCGTAAAGAAAAAAGACGGCACATTAAGGTTTTGTGTTGACTACCGGCGACTGAACAAAATCACGAAAAAGGACGTGTACCCCCTCCCCCGAATCGACGACGCCCTCGACCACCTCTGCCACGCGAAGTACTTCTCATCGATGGACCTGAAGACCGGCTACTGGCAAATTGAAGTGGACGAGAGAGACCGAGAGAAGACTGCATTTATAACCCCAGACGGCCTATACGAGTTCAAGGTGATGCCGTTTGGGCTGTGCACAGCACCAGCGACGTTTCAAAGAGTCATGGACACTGTGCTAGCTGGCCTTAAGTGGCACACCTGCCTCGTATACCTTGACTACGTAGTGGTATTCGCCCGGACTTTCGACGAACACCTTGCAAGGTTGGAGTCTGTACTCGAGGCCATTCGTACGTCGGGGTTGACGCTGAAGCCTGAAAAGTGCCGTTTCGCATACGGGGAACTCAAGTTCTTGGGCCACGTCGTCAACGCCGCCGGGAGTCCTACCTGAACCCGGCAAAAACTTCAGCCATTGCGAACTTCCCAAGGCCGAAAGACAAGAAGGGCGTGCGAAGATTTCTCGGGCTGTGCGCATACTACCGGCGCTTCATCGCAAACTTCGCACGCATTGCAGAGCCACTCACGCGCTTGACGAAAGATAGCACCCCTTTCAGCTGGGAAAACGACCAAGAAAAAGCATTCTGCGAGCTGCAAAAACGGCTGCAAAGCCCGCCCAGTGCTCGCTCATTTCGACGAAAATGCCGAAAACGGAAATGCACACGGACGCCAGTGATATAGGCTTGGGTGCCGTCCTTGTCCAAAAGCAAAGCGGCTGTGAAAGGGTAATCGCCTATGCCAGCCGTGGTCTGTCGAAGGAGGAGAAAAACTATTCTGCCTCTGAGAAAGAGTGCCTGGCTATTATATGGGCGATTTCAAAATTTCGCCCATACGTGTATGGAAGGCCATTCAAGGTTGTAACAGACCACCATGCGCTGTGTTGGCTCGCCAATTTGAAGGACCCCCTCTGGCCGTCTTGGTCGGTGGAGCTTGCTGCCTGCAGGAGTTCGACGTTACAGTCGTTTATAAATCCGGCAGGAAAACACTCCGACGCCGACTGCCTGTCCCGCGCCCCCGTCGACCCACCACCACAAGACGCTGATGAAGACAGCGCGTTCTTCGGGATCGTGACGGAGAGCGACCTAGCCGCCCAGCAGCGTGCCGACCCCGACTTACGCGTCATAATCGAGTACCTCGAGGGATGCAACGTTGCCGTTCCTAGGACCTTCAAACGCAGCTTACCAGCATTCAGCCTGAGAAACTCCGTCCTCGTGAAGAAGAATTTCAGCCCCGGAACAAGAGCGAATTACCTTCTCGTCATCCCCGCGGACCTTCGTGAAGAAATTTTGGAAGCGTGCCACGACGACCCGTCTTCCGGACATCTCGGCACAGCCCGCACTATTGGAAAAATCAAGGCGAGGTACTACTGGCCCGGCCTTACCTCTGACGTCACCCACTACGTCCGGCGCTGCCGTGACTGCCAGCGACGAAAAACGCCGCCGACAAGACCCGCCGGACTTCTGCAACCGATCGTCGTCCCATCGAGACCATTTCAACAGATTGGAATGGACCTTTTAGGCCCGTTCCCTACGTCACGATCACAGAACAAGTGGATTGTCGTAGCGACAGACTACATGACGCGCTACGCAGAGACCGCCGCTCTTCCGAGGGGGACTGCACAAGAAGTGGCAAGTTCTTTATAAGCCAAGTTGTGCTGCGACATGGAGCCCCGGAAGTCCTAATCACCGACCGCGGAACGGCATTTACTGCGGAGCTGATGCAAGGAGTATTACGCTACAGCAACACGGATCCCCGAAGAACGACGGCGTACCACCCCCAAACGAACAGACTAACAGAACGTCTGAACAAGACAATCGCAGATATGCTGTCAATGTACGTTGACGTTGAACATAAGACTTGGGACGAAGTGCTCCCGTATGTCACGTTTGCGTACAACACGGCTATCCAGGAGACGACGCAGCTGACGCCGTTCGAGCTTGTCTACGGTAGAAGGCCGACTACGATGCTCGACGCCATGCTTCCGCACGTAGAAGACGACGACCTCAACGCCGACGTCCACGGATATCTCAACGTGCGGAGGAGGCCCGCCAGCTCGCTCGAGTTCGTATAACGGACCAGCAGCTGGTGGATGCGGGCCGCTACAACCTCCGACGCCGAGACGCCGAGTACCAACCAGGGGATCGTGTGTGGGTTTGGGACTCCCATCCGACGACGCGGACTCAGTTAGAAGCTCCTGCGACGGTATTTCGGACCCTACCAGATTCTACGACGTGTCGGCCAACTTACCTACGAGGTGATCCCCGATGGTGATTCCGGAACATCACGACGACGCACGCGGCCCGAAGTCGTCCACGTGGTTCGCTTAAAACCTTTCTACGGACGATAACGAATTTTATTTTTATTTTCGGACTGTCGCTTATGTTAGCATCGGGTCGATGCACTCTTAGAGGGGGGGTAATTGCCGCGAACCATACATTGGGTTTGTTTATTTGTGTTTTGCTTTTACCGCCCGGCTGCGCCGGTCTGTGTTATCTCTGCACCAAGGGAAGCGCGTGTTCCATTCTTTCTTTCTGTGCCGCATGTGTTATCTGTCGTGATAGGGAGAGCATCCGATCTAACGTGAACAGCCCAGAATAATCTTCTTGGATCTACTATGTTCTCGATGTGAATCGACGTTTCGAGAACCACGCGCGCCGAAAGATAAAAAGCCTGCAGTGCGGACGCCGGAGCATTCGATTCGACGACACTCGCCTGTGCAAGTCACTTTGTTGACCGCTGCTTCACCGCCCTCTGTATTCTTTTGAGTTGTTAGGGGAGCACAAGTTCGCTCCATAAACGTGTTTCTCATTCAAGACAACTGCATCGTCCTTGTCTTCGCGACAATATGGAAGAGGTTGAGATAACTCGCGGGTTTTTAGCTCAGTTGTATACTACTCTTGGGGGTTCGGGAAACATTTGTTGCAACCGGTGGTTACGTACAACGAGTCCACGCCTAACGTTGCAAATATTTGGCTAAACATTATATTAATTTAACGCTTAGTGACCGGTTACACAAACGTTTTCCCGGACCACCAGGAGTAGTATATCGCAGAGCTCGTAACCTACGGGATGCTTTAACTTCATCCGTAATAACCCCTTACTTTTATCCCTGTACAACCCAGCAACATGCCTAGTTGCAAACCTTGTTGCAGGCCTCGTTAGCGTCTTCCCTACGCCTACGCTCCCCTTGCTGCTTCGAGCCAATATTTCTTAATAATATACCCACCGCAGTGGCTCAGTGGCCAAGGCGTTGGGCTGCTGAACACGACGACTCAGGTTCAATTCCCGGCAGCGGCGACCGCTTTTCTGATAAAGGGGAAAAGTAAAACCACCCGGGTGTAGAAGAATTCGGCGAGCGTTAAGGATTCCCAAGTGGTAAGAAATAATCACGAGCTTTCCACTATCCACTACGGCGCCCCTTATAGGCTGTGTTCAGTCGGCGGGTTAAACCCAACAATCAATAAAATCAATCTTAATGACTTTAATGCCTTCCTTCCATACTTTCGAGGTTTGTAGGAGGGGAGAGTGAGTGCCTTCTAACAAACATTACGGCAGTTGCTGGTATCAACCACAAATAGGGAAATGTTTGTACACTAAAATAACCTGATCTACAATCTCGCTCTCACTCAGAAACTCCCAGGTAGTCATCAAGACACAAAAAGAACATAGACACAAACCAACCAAAAGCATGTCTGAGTGCGACAATCAAAGCTCAGGTGGCTTCTCTAAATTATTACTGGTCAGGCGGACTGAAATCCATGTTTTTTACAAAACCGCGCGCTTACTGCAATTGGATCAGCCACTCGCGGTTAACGCATCCCCGCCAGATCGGTGACAAACTCCGGCATGTTTACAGGGCGCACACTCCATAAATTAGAGCAGTACATCTCCAGACACTGCAGCGCGACAAGCTATATTCACAAACATACCACCTAAAGTTGCCTTGCATCTAGCGTAACTGCACCGACCAGAACGCGCCCGTGCTTTGACTCCTAATGCGGTAATTGACCACGAGCAGCTAGAAAGACATCTGTGTATGTCGCAGATAAATCTCCGTCCAAAAATGGCACATGCCAATAGACCTTTCTGCACTCAATACATTAAGATATAATCAGTCTCCTCTCCCCGCACGAGAACAAAGGTGCGGCTTTCGGCCCGTGGTGCACATAAAAACGCCACATTCCGGCCTTCCCGGAAAAACAACGAATGGCAAAAGAAATTTTCGCGTCAATACAAGGAAGCTGCACAAGGAATACCCAACAACCCAAACTGAGCTGCCGTAGGTATTCAAAGAACATTTGCGGTACTGAAACAGAATCGCATATTTCCCGTTAAAGTTACTCAAAAGAAACAAAACATTCTTTCCTCGTAAAGTCGGAAAAGATCGAAGATATCTCGGGGATTGCGATAATATTTTCCCGGTCTCAACACCATAACAAAGCAGTTTTCAGGGTCCAAAGAGAAGAATCCCTACAGGCTAATCTAGTAGGACAATGTATTTAAAATTGTTTTCTAGCAAAAGCTCCGCACAAAACAGAAGCTGCCAGATGCGCTTACGAACCCAGACGCCATTAAGATTGGATTACACTACCGAAAGTTTTTCTACTGGGTGCATCGTTGAATTGGAAAGGAAAGAAATGGAGGTTGGACGGATAGGAAGCACACAAAAAAGCTGTTAGAAAGCCGGTGAGACGTTTATATCCATATTCATGGTACCAGGTGCGTTGAGCAATTATGTTGCGTCTAGAAGCGGAAGAGCTCGCGCCAATCCGCACTAAGTATCTGTACTGTATCGTTTGTTTTGATGTGAAACACTTCTGGTTTGCAATGTGTCTGCTGTTGCGAGTAAAGCATTTGTTTGTGTTCTTTCGGACCGCCCCTATTCTTTTGTGCGCTCTTACCTTCCACGATTTAATAACCATGATGATCGTTATTTGGCCAATGCCGTTCTAGCCACCACTATTTGTGGTACTCATGTATTTCCTTCCGCCAATCCCCGCACTGGGCACCTTGAGTAATCTTGGTGATGGTGAGTGGCGACAACGCGTACCACCAGGCCCCCCATACTTAACCTGTCACCTACCGTGGCTAGAAGTTGAGAGGTGAAGGGTTAGAAGCCGTGAACGGTGGCCGTCGGAGCCTTGGTCAAGCTCCGGCCGATGGGCTCCCTGCCTGTCTACCAGGAAGGAGCTCCGGAACCTTTTTGACTACCAGGGTAAGGTCAAAGGAGAAAGTACCCCTGTCTCCCTGCTTTCCAATGTATCACATGGCATTTTCCAACCCCCCCCCCCAAACGTGATCGGCCCCCGAAAAGGGGCCGTACCGAAGTTTCTTTTCCTCAATTGCAATCGATCTCTCTCCCAAAGCCTGATAATTTCTCGCGGTTTTTGATCATGGAATCTGTTGACAAGACAAAGCCCATCACTTCCCAGTCTGTGTTTTCAATCTCCAAGTTTCTTGAAAGCCTTATCGGAAAGTCGTACAAGGCTAAGAAACTCACAACAGGAGAAGTTTTGATAGAAGTAGAAAACAAACAACAATCCTCTAACCTCCTCAAGCAAACGCGCATGGTAGATGTTGACATCAAAATCCCGCCCCATCGCAGCTTTAATAGCTGCCAGGGCGTGATCTCTGATCGGGATCTAATGAATGAGACTGAAGCAGATCTGCTCGAGGGCCTGCGAGATCAGGGCGTGACAGCAGTGAGGCGAATCACCATACGCCGAAATTATGAAATAATTCCAGCCAAGCACATAATCTTGACACTTGACCGCGCTAACCTTACTGAGTCGGTCAACGCAGGGTTTTTCAGATGTCCAATCCGACCCTACGTGCCAAACCCACGCCGCTGTTTCAAGTGTCAGCGGTTTGGGCACGGCACAACGTCTTGTCGTGGTAAATTGACGTGCGCGAAATGTGCAGCACGTGATCATCTAACTGACAATTGTAAATCCGAGAACTTCACCTTTGCGGACTGCCAGGGACCACGCGCTGCCCTAGAGCTGTTGAAAACTTCAAACAAGAAAAACAGATCATTGCCTTGAAATTCAACGAAAACATCACCTTCCTAGAGGCGCGGAAGAGGTTCGCCTCCTTCCCTCTGGGCAGGTACGCCGACGCAGCTCGCCGGGGGGCGGAGCGCCGTCTGGTTTCGGCGGGGACCTAGTACCGCGAGTCGGACATGGTCCCGCCCCCTTCCCCCACTGGGTTGCCTATGGCAGCCCAACCCGCCTCCGCACCGCTCGCTCACCCAGCAGCGGCTGTGGTGGTAACAACGTCTGTTGGGGATGCGGCTGCATCCACTGCTTCCTTTCCACGGGCCCAAAGCACACGCAAGGGCACGGAGATGGAGACTGAGGCAGTCGCAGCGACCCCCTCGTCTTCCTCACTGCCTGTGCCATCTGTGGTGCTCCCCACGCCTTCGGCACTGGCAGCGCAGGCAAAGAACACCCGAAAGGGTACCACGTCAAGGGGGCCCAGTCCGCTGGGCACCCATTTGCCTTCAGATGACGACATGGACGTCGAGCCCTCCCGGCTTTTATCGCAGCGGAAGGAACGTGCTGCGACGTCCAGGTCAGTAGAAAAGGCCAGAAAACCCTTTCCAAGAGTCCAAGCCCCGAAAGACCCTACATAAATAGTCACACTCCAGTAGCTCCGAACACATCATAATGGGAAGAGAAAACGTAATACAATGGAACTGCAGAGGCCTTCTGAATAATCTTGACGATGTATACGAAATACTGCACGCTAATCAGCCAAGTGTAATGTGTGTTCAGGAATCACATTTGAATTCTAAACACATAAATGTCTTGAACACTTACTTGATATACAGAAAGGACAGGGATGGCTGCACGCACTCTTCTGGCGGAGTGGCCATAATTGCCCGGAAATCCTTAGCCTGCCACCCTGTCACTCTGAACGCTGTCTTTGAGGATGTGGCAATTCGAACAATAATATTTAATAGGTGATAACGGTGTGCTCCATATACATTTCTCCTGATGTTTCACTTTCGAGCTCTGACTTCGAGGCGCTGGTTGACCAGCTGCCCGAACCGTACATCCTTACAGGCGACCTTAATGCTTACAACTCTCTTTGGGGCTCCTCTCGCACGGATGCCCGAGGTCGCCTGATAGAGAAATTCCTTACATCTTCAGGAGCATGCCTTTTCAACAAAAAACAGCCTACATACCATAACATAGGACACAACACATACTCATATCTTGACTTGGCGATTGGCTCCGCAGTTCTCTTTCCTCTTCTCGAGTGGGGTGTGGGCACTGACCCATACGGTAGTGACCACTTCCCCACCTCACTAACGTATATAGGTAAAGGCCCATGCAGTCCATCTTCCCAAAACAGGTTCAATGAAGCAAGAGCTAACTGGAATACATTTACAGAGACATCCAAACTACACCACACATCCATAGGACACCTACAGGTTGAAGAAGCTACCCAACTGCTCATGGCGCACATCCTCGACGCCGCCGAAAGGTCCATTCCCCACGCCTCTGGTGCCCCGCGCAACCAGCGGAGGCCGTGGTGGAATGAGGACTGTAGGCGGGCGCGAGAGGCCCAGAACAAGGCGTGGGGTATCCTTCGTCGGTACCCCACGTCGGGAAACCTCCTCTTGTTCAAACGGGCCAAGGCGTTAGGAAAACGTGTGCGCCGTGAGGCAAAACGAGAGAGTTGGCGTACATTCATAACATCAATAAACTCCTACACAGACACACAAAAAGTATGGACACGAATACGTAAACTCAAGGGACAACAAACACACAGCCTGCCTCTGGTCTGCACTACAGGGGACACACTCGAAAACCAGGCTGACACACTCGCACAACACTTCCAACACGTTTCTAGTTCAGCACACGACACAAACACTTTCATGAAACACAAAAAAATGGCCGAAAAGAAGCCTACACTAGATAAAAATAGGTCAACATCTTCTTATAACTTAGAGTTTTCACTGCATGAGCTGAGGGCTGCTTTGAGCACGTGTAAACCATCAGCTCCAGGCTCAGACAACATCACACATACAATGATACAACACCTTCACGCAGACACTCTTCTAACACTCTTACACCTATATAACAAGATTTGGCTTTCGGGGCACATTCCAAACTCTTGGAAGGAGGCTATAGTTGTAGCTTTCCTGAAGGAGGGAAAGGACCCGTCGTCCCCCTCAAGTTACCGTCCTATTGCCCTGACGACCTGCTTGTGCAGGCTCTTCGAGAAGATGATAAATCGCAGGCTCGTGTACTTCCTTGAGTACAACGGTCTTCTCGAGAGCTGCCAGGCAGGCTTCAGGGCGGCGCGATCCACGAATGATCAACTCGTAGCTCTTGAATCGCATATTAAGGATGCCTTCGTGCATAAAATTTCCCCGCATTTCCCCAAGGGGAAGAATGTGAAAGTTCGAATGCAGGAGTTGAATTTGCGCGGTTCTGTAATGTGTCAGTACTCCTTTAAGCGGGTGCATCAGCCCTTCTCACGCCCGATTCCTGGCCAATCCCCCACGTGGGTATGTGCCATGCACAGATACCTATTTGTGTTGTCGTTGTACTTGATTGCTAGAGCGGATCTCAGCTTTGAAATTTCGTGTCTGTACTCCTTTAAGCGGGTGCATTAGCCCTTCTCACGCCCGATTCCTGGCCAATCCCCCACGTGGGTATGTGCCATGTCAGCAGCCAGGCAGCGCGCGCCCATCTCCCCCCGTTTCCAAGGAAGACGAGGAGCGCGCGCACCCGCAGCTGTTGCTATGTGGACGGACGGCGGTCAACGGAATTCAGGGTCGCTTATAAAGTGCATTCGCACTTAAAACAGTATTGCGTAACTGTGTTTTTCGACCTCGAGAAGGCCTACGACACCGCTTGGCGCTACGTGATCCTCAGTGACCTGAAGTCTTTCAGTGTTTCAGGTAACATGTTGAACGCTCTTGTCAGTTGTTTGTCAGACAGAACGTTCCGAGTAAGAGTCGGTGGTCCACTCTCAAAGGTTCACGTGCAAGAAAATGGCGTGCCACAAGGTGGCGTGTTGAGCTGCACTCTCTTCATAGTAAAAATTAACTCTGTAGGTAAGGCACTGCCACCTACAATCTCTTATTCCAGGTATGTAGATGACGTCCAGATATCCTATAAATCATGCAATATGTCAATCTGTGAACGTCAAGTCCAGCTTGGCGTAAAGAAACCTGCCGGCTGGGCAGAGAAGAATGGTTTTAAATTGGATCCTGTAAAAAGCTCGTGCGTTGTGTTCTCCAGGAAGCGCGGGGTCCATGCGGACCCAGACATTCATCTTAATGGCGTGTCGTTTCCTGTGAACAAGGAGCACAAGTTCTTAGGTGTTGTGTTTGACCACAAACTCACATTCATTCCCCACATCAATGAACTTAAAAATAAATGTCTCAAAACAATGAATATACTTAAGGTTCTCTCCCACCAATCCTATGGTTCCGACAAAGAACTCCTGCTTCGCTTGTATACTGCTTTGGTTGGGTTCGTTTAGACTATGGCAGTGTGGTGTATGGGTCGGCGACTAAGACAGCCTTGCGAATTCGGGACCCAGTGCTACACTTGGGCCTTCGTCTTGCTTCGGGTCTTTTCGCACTAGCACTGCCAAGAGTCTTTATGTCGAGTGTGATAAGTGGAGCCTTGAGAACCAACGGACGTACATGGACTTGCTTTATGGTTTTAAAATTTCGTCGCTGAATAATCATCCTTTTTATCCTGTCTTTAACGATACATCAACATCTCAGCTCTTTGTAAATCGCCCATCCGTTCCTCTGCCCTTTTCACTTAGACTTAGAGAGCGAGCCTCGGATCTCAGTGCTTCGTTTTTAGGCGTGTACAGGTCATCCTTTTCTAACAGTTTACCGCCTTGGCAAGAATGCCCTGTGTCGTGCGACCTTTCTTTTATGAGACTTGACAAAAATCGTGTACCACGAGCTGCAATACTTCAGCACTTTCTGTCTTTGCAGTTTAAATACACATGTGGAGAATTTTATAGTGACGCTTCTAAAACCTCCTATATGGTGTCGTGCGCTTCTCATGGTCCAAATTTTAATGCAGCCAGAACCATGAGCGTGCACACAACAATTTTTTTCAGCAGAAGCGTATGGAATTTTACTGATTGTACGACACATTCTTGAAAATCAAATTCCCAATTTCATCATCTATGCAGATTCCTTGAGTGTTCGCACACTGTCATCGCATACACCCCCCCCCCCCAAAACCACATAGTTAATCTTGTATTTAACACTATCATGTCCGTGTATGCACAAAAACATAAGCTGGTCCTTTGCTGGGTCCCAGGACACGCAGGGATCGCTGGGAACGAGTTGGCAGACGAGAGGGCCGCTGCTGCTGCACTCAGGAACACTGTAGACATTACAACGATACCCTACACAGACCTCAAGCCACACATAATACAACACCTGCGCAGAACATGGCAAACACACTGGGATGAACAGACAGACAACAAACTACATGTAATGGAAGTGTTTGGGCCTGTTGGTTCATACTTCACACAAAAAACAGCGCTCAAGACAGGTCAGAAGGAAGGAGGCTACACACACGTAGATTGGTTGGTAGTCAGCGCTGTGTGTGTAGCCTCCTTCCTTCTGTCCCGTCTTGAGCGCTGTTTTTTGTGTGAAACAAACTACATGTAATTAAGGCACACTTGGTACGGTACACAGCTGACTCACACAACAGACACATGGAAGTCGCCTTGGGTAGACTGCGGATAGGGCACACCCATGCGATGCACTCGTATCTGCTGACGGGATCTTCTAGACCCCAGTGCAGCAGGTGCGGAGAGGCCCTATTCATAGTGCACATACTAATCACATGCAAGGCACTTCACACAACACGACACAAACACTTCAGAGAACTCTACAGACAACATATTCCCCTACATCCATCGCTGTTTCTGGGTGACGATGCCATGTTTTCCGTGAAACGTGTGTTTGAGCACTTGTCAGACGTGAAGTTTTAAACCTCATTTCCTATCACGCATAATCAAATCTGGCCCTATACACCAGCCATCACCATGGCCGTTAATTGATTTTATTTTTGTTTATTGTTTATTACACTTTTGTTTGGCGCTCTTTGCCCCAGCTGGCCTTGCGCCAAAAAACTCTAACCATCATCATCATCAGCCTTCCGCGAATCTCTATAGCTGAAGCCCTGGTAACTCGAAAGGCCTTTTCGCAATTTAAATTCAGATAGGCCGATCTACTTTCTATATCTAGATGTGTCTGTTTTAGAAATAGTTATCTCCCTAGAAACCACTGCCTTCTGTTTGTTACTATGATTACATTAAAATACCCTAAACAAAAGCCTAAGCGCCACATACTACAGCAAAAATGTTATTTTCACATCCTAGAGGGGAGGTTTTTTGCTGGGATATTTTTTCCACCATTCTAAAGTTTTCATGATAACTTTATTGATACTTCTAGGACCCGAGAAGCGCAGTGCCTGATATATCAAAGCTCCATAACGCGTATTACAAAAGAAGATCAAACGACCATCCTTCCAGGACAAGCAGCGGATAGAAATCAGCAATGCAGAAATGCTTATCCTACAATCACGGAAACCTATTGGTTAGAAGTGAGTGCCACAAGCTATTGGGAAGCGTTATATTTCAAGTGTTTTTCTAAAAATATACTTTTTTTACAGAAAATGGGTGACGAGAACTGTACTATTCAGTGTTTTGTCCCTAAGGATGAGGTTTTTGATGAAGATATGGCTTGGCCCACATTTCTTTCCGATGGCTCTCAATGTGGAGAAAAAAATACAACGGTAGGTGCAAAACAGGCAGCCTAAAAAAAACCAAAGTTCTTTACTCACGTTTGCTAAAATGAAACCCAACCAGTGATATTCCACATCGTCGGTTTACAAAGGAACTGAAATATTGCTTCCTGAAACATCACCGCTTTGTGGTTTTAATTTTAGCGGTACATTTTTACTTTTTCAAGTAAAATCGTGTGCAGTTCGAATCCAGGTGCGTATGTTACTGTTACAAGTATCAGGAGCGTATGCTACAAACATGTCGCCTGTCTCCCAGGTTTGCATAAACGGTGACTGCATTGAGGAACGCGCTAAATACCAAGCAAAAGGAATATAGCATCAGAGAAGATGACCAAACTTGTCTTACGAAATCAGAATAAAGGCACTATAAGACAATATATACGACGGAACCGACTCAAAGCAATAGGCCATGTACAAATTTTCTGGTCGCAATAATAAAATGTTTTTAACGAATAAAGGCTCATTCATGGGACTCATTTTGGGACCTTTCTGGTGATTTCTTTAAGTGAGTCTAATGGTATAAATGGCGTGAATCATTATATTACCATACACAAGGCATTTTGAGCAACCCTTGTGAGGTCAATGTAGAGCACATGGGCAGTGCAAAATTGTTTAGATATGTTTTTTTTATTTATCAAAGCCAACTCTGACACTTGGCGGTGTATTGGCAGAGAAACTAATGGGGAAATGGATGGAAGTCTCTGCACTAAAACGTTTTAGGTTGAAGCTTTCAGCAAATGAACGCTAATTTTATTATAAGGAGTAAAATATGAACACTTTTAGCAACATCATCATTGTCATCGTCACCATCGTCATCATCATCATTATCATAATCATGAAAAGCCTAGTCACGGCCTTTGCAGCAAGGAGGCCTCTTTGATTAGTCTCGATCTGCTCCTTTACAGCCCTGCACGAGTGCATTCTTCGAGATCCGAACGTTCTGATTTCGTCTCTACATTTGGTTAATGGCCTTCTCCCTTTTCTTGGTAATACTTCACTCTATTACATTGGTGGTACACCTCTTGTTAATTCGCCCAATACATGGCCAGCCGAAGGCTATTTTTTTATTTCAAAGGCGATATTATCTACTCGGTCTTTGTTTGTTCTTTAATCCAGGTTGCTCGTTTCATGTCCTCAAGGGTTACTGCTATCATTATTCGTTTCTTGGCCCGTTCTGCGGGCCTAAGATTTCTTTCTAGTTCCTATTACCCCCAGTGCTTCTGCTCCTTATGGAAGCACTGGCAGCCTGCATTGGTTGCAATTTCTTTCTTTCAGTGATAGAGGTAGCTTATTTCGTATTATTTGGGAGTGCCTGCATAGTGCTCCCTAATGCATGCATATTCTTTGCCGGATTTATATCTCGTGGTTGTGCTCACTCCTTACAACTATCTGAGGCCGTTATATTCCTATACGTGTTGTAGGTTGTCTTTAGCTTTGCTGAAAAGGACGCTTTCGACATACTTATTTTTTTATTGACGCTCGATTGGGAAACTGACAGCTTAAACCACTGTGCTGTTAAAACAGCCCGCGGATTGCGGTAATCCAACCCGAATATTTATTGTCAGCAGCCCTTGTTTCGTCCTACGAGGAGCTTCGCACTTGTCAAGTATTTATGCTTACCAGTTTTATCATCTTAATAAAGCAAATTATTAAACGCAACAAGCCCCTACGCAGGTCTTCGGTCTGGGCCTTCGCTGTACGCAGCGCAGAAACCTTCCGGTGTGATTGTTTTTACACAAACGCCGCGAGGGCAGAGGGAAGACAGCGTTCCATATCACCAGCAGGCTGCCGAGAGTAGGTCATTTCGTTTGGTCACATGATACCAGTAGCAGCATCGCAACAATGTTGCGCATAGCTTTATCTTGTGACGACAAAGCGACGAAGTTAGCTTTGGGTATGTTGTGACTGATGTGACGGGGAAGGTCTGGGAGAGTTTGCCAAGTTGATGATGCGCCAAAAAAGGAAAGCTCCAAGTGACATTGACTGCGTATTATCAAGCGTGGATGGTTGAATGGTTTCTTCATGAATCGGTAACCTTTATTGTTTTTCGTTTATTGCCGATTTTGGTTCAGCAGGCATACAAAATAACGGCTCGGGTGACTTCAAGTTGCGCAAAAGCACAGGTTGTGGTCCGGTGTTTTGTATCGTCTGGTTCCGGTTTGAAACACTGAACATAGCTGGGCAAACGTTGCCCAGCTCATTCAAACTCACTCACAAGTTTAGTTTGGAATCACCACTCACTCGAACTCACTCACAGCTGAGCAACACATCTGCGCTCACTCAAAATCAAACTCGCAGGCAGCGCAAAACTCAGAACTCACTCGGGCTGAGAAATAACTACGGCGCATAAATCAAAATAAACTAAAAACTCAAAATGAACTCAGAGCTCAAATTGGCTAAAATTCACTCCGGCTCGAAACTCAAAATCGACTCAGAGATGAAATGAATCCATGTTAAAATGATGGACTCAGAACGCATAAGGACTCTAAATTAATATGAACTCAGAACTCACTCGGACTCAAGTCATAACGGACTCAGAACTCAAAATGGACTCAAACCTGACAATGATCTCAGAAATCAAAGTATTCGAAACTCTAGTTTTTATGGGCTCAAAACTCAACATATGAACTGAGCGCTCACTCAGGCTGAGAACTCAAAGTGTACTCACAATGCGGACGGGCTTAGGTGAACTAAGAATTGATATGAATTTATTTATTTATTTATTTATTTATGTTTCTTTACGTATTTATTCATTTATTTACTCATTTAAAGTGCTCACGCACAGCACAAGGGCCTTCTCCGGTGACGCACTGTGTACATGAATATAAGGCATACAAAACACGGCATATAGGGAGGGAAATAATTCCAAAAGGGGTGAAACTAAATGTGTAGGTAGATATAAAGAAGGAGTGATCAAATAGGCAAAACCATTTTCTTAACAAAAAGAGCTTGGAGGACGTGGGGAGACGATGTCTTACACAACACAAACAAGCAAAAGCAAGGTGGATTTCTTGGCGCAGAAACACAATAACAGAGGGAGAAGTGCATGTGCGACCTCTCTACAGCAAGTGCATTCAAAAAGTGAAAATTTTCAAGGGGCGTTTAGAAAGAACCTCGTAATTGAAAAAAAAACAGAAGATTGAAAACAGACGATAGAAGACAGACTGTTAGAGGCATGTTGGCGTCGGTTAGCTGGTGCCAGGCTCAGTGCTCTGTCAACACGAAAGCAGCCATGCGGCGCAGGATCTGTGTGGCACTCGCATGTCAACCGAGCTTACGAGGCAAGGGCAGTCAAACTTGGAATGGATGCAGTTAAAAAGACAACCCATGTCACGCCGGGAACGCCTAATACATAGCTCATCAAGATTCAGGAGCTTGAGAAGCCCACTGTAAGTAACGGTAAAAAACTGTTCTGGGGGAGTTCTTCTGAATCTTTTCTAGATGAAGAGGCTTTAAGGGCTTAGAGTATTCGAAGTAGTACTGAAAAAGTCGAAATTCCCTAAAATTAAGGCGTGGTAGAGGGAGACCAAGCATGATCGTTCGGTGAATTCACTGGTGGCCCGGAAAATCACGCCGAGCATTCCGCGACAGGACTTCGCGTGTTCCATGTGAACAGGTGGTTTACGTGTGAGTTGAAAAGAAGGTTCGCGTCTATTATTACACCCAAATACCGAACTACAGTAGCGCGTTTTACGGGTACACCAAGCAGAGAGTATAGCAAAATGATCGGGGCAGTTTTGGCAGTATATGTTATTAAGATTTCGCTTTAAATATTTGCTGTCGCACCAAGCCGAAACTGCATTGATGTTGTTTTGCAGCTGGACGCGAAAGTACGGTAAAGAAACCGCGCGATAGATCTTCATATTATCGCATACTGAGAGAGCGTAGCGTGCTTAATAACACGATGCATGTCATTAGCAAAAATGTTAAAGAGAGGAGGGTCCTGTGTCGAACCTTGAAGTACCCCTGATATCATCGCGAAAGGATGGGAGGTGACGCCTTCATAACAGACGCAATTGGAACTCGCTTTTATATAACTGCGGAACCAATGGCACAACTCACTGGATAGACTGTAGGCGGAAAATTTGCGAAGCAGTAAGTCATAATTAACAGCCTCAAAGGCCTTGCTAAGTCGAAATATAGTGTATCTACCTGTGGACGAGAGAGCGCTGGACGGCCAATGTCGTTTAGAAAACATGCGAGATTATATTCTCCTGAACTTTCGGGCATGAAGCCGTGTTGGGTGGAATAGAATAATGGACGCATAGCTGCTAGAATAAAATGATGCATGAGTTTTTCAATACTCTGAAATAGGAGGACGACAGGGAGATTGACCTATAGCTTTCAGGGATAGTGGCTCTTCCGTACTTGTGCAAAGAGAAGATAGCGCCGAATTGCCGGTATGCTGGAAAATATAGCTAAACAAAGGACTTGCGTATGATGTGACAGAGCAGAGCTGCAAAGACAACAGAACCGCCTTTCACGATAAAGCAGTGAATGCTGTCGCAGCCCATTGACTTTTGGAGGGGAGTTGGCGAATAGAGATCACGATATCGTTGTCGTTAATGTTCGGGATTTTCAGTACTGGGAAATGAGACTGGAAGCACAGTTCGTTGCCTCTGTCAGAAGACATCGAGTAGTTCGAAGAAAAAGGACGCGAAAAGTTCACATTTGCCTTCCGGATCAGATACAAACTTTTCGCCATCCTGAATAGATATTATATTGCGTGCATGACGTGTGCGTCACTTCATATACCGCCAAAGCTCACGAGGGGAGTGGGTAGGAGATGATTCAAAATTGCATAGAAACTTCTCTTTGTCCCGGGCTAGAAGCTTTTTTTGCTAAGGACCACCGTTCCTTGAAGCTTGCGAGAGAAGACGGGTCATTGTGAGCCTTAAACAAGCTGTGGAAATGATGTTTTTTTCCGAAGCGTGCATCGCAGCACGTGACTGAACCAAAAAGAAAACTTAGCGGAGCGATTTCGCTGCTTATGCAGTATTTGGTTAGATCATGGACGTCTGCGTCAACACAGGGTGCATTGTACACAGAAGACCAGTCAGTGCTGTCCAAAGATCGGTAAAGAAACGTGTTATCACCGCGAGCAAGGTCCTTATCTAGGAATGCTACAACTCCTGTCACGCGCCATGGATACGTGGGCCGTAATGCAAAAGGGGGTTGCCACGCGTCAACGCCAACAGTGAGGTGTGGGAATTGATCAACATCGACTGACCTTAAGTTAGTAAATACAGTGTCTAGAACGTTTCCACCAGGGTTTAGATGCAAGCCAGCAGGCTTATTGTCGTTGAAAGAAAAGAAATTATTGAAGTGAGCTGCTTTAAACTATTCGCTCACTCTTTCTGTGGGGTCTCACTAAACGCCAGGCACATTGAAGTCGCCAAACAGAAGAATTGTGTAGTTTTCCAGTTTTAACTTCTCCGGTTAACTCTGTATAGTTGATGCGAAGACAGAATTTTGAAGATAAAATTTTCTACAGTACACGCCGAGAAGAACATTTTTCGCACCTTTGACATACACCTCAACACATAGCATTCACTGCACAGCTCAAAATCAGACCGTCTGACCTCAAAGAAACATTTATTTGAAGCATTGAAGACTGCGGCGCCTTACGATTGCCCTGTTGCAACATAATTGCGGTCTTTATGAAGAACTATGCATTCATCCGTGAAGTATTCGGCGGATACAATACGGTGTGGTAACCAGGTCTCCGTGAATGTTGAAAACGACGTTTTCATGAAAGGCTTAGATTTTGTGCGTAACCATTGCACCCTTTCATAGTAGATTGTGAAACGGGTGTTAGATACGAGTCGGACTCAGTCCTTGCTGGGTACACCCTCCAAAAGGGCGGACGAAGCATCCGTTTGGCCAACCAGTAGCGTCGTTCCCTGCGGGGAAAGAATCGGCACTGACGCTAATTTGAAAGGATGGAGAGGTTGGTACTTGCTTTTTAACTGCATGCACTGAGCGCTATAGTCAGTAACAACAGAGTTCACAAGTTTCAGAACGTCGGGCGCAGAGATGTCATCGTGGCAGCGTGACACAAACAAAGATTTTTTGCCGGGTAGCCCGGTACACTCTGGGTGTCCGAGCTGTTGTTCTCTCCAAGGGCTACACCACGAGCACGTCGGCACGTTTCACCTGGGCGCTCTTAACTCAAGGAGGCCGAGTTTGTAGTGGCTGGAATCAGATTAGGAGGGCCGAGGCACTTTCAAACGCGCTGTTGTCCTTGCGTTGTTGTGCGGGAGCAGGGCCTTGGTCGAGGTAGCTGCTGTGACAATGTCTTGCTTGGCGAGAGCATCGCGGGGGGTATTGTGGTCTCTTCTTCCCCCTCCGAACGCAACGCGCGCACCTCGTTTTGAAGAGAGGAAATAGCTGCAGGCTTCAGATAGGAGTTCTTCTCGGTGTCGTTGTGCAGGCTCGAGTTTTCCTGGCGCAGTGTATTTACCTCGTCACGTACGCCGGCGCCGTGCGTGCCTTCCCACAGTGGGCCGCCATGTATTACTACCACCGTGTACAGGCAAGGCCACCGCCCTTGTATCGGCCTCCGCCCCAATAAAGCAGTGCCTGGTGAACGTGGAACAGCCGTCCCATCTGTTTCAATTGCGGTTAGGCCAGACATGTCGCCAGGTACGAGCGCCGACACCTGACACCCACAAGCGACGATACCGGAGCCCATACTTATGGTCGTCGAATACGGTCACCCACTCGAAGCTGGAACCAAAACCTATGGTCCTCGAATCCGGTAACCACACGAATCCTCCTATGGTTCGGAATTCCGCACTACACATTCCGATTTCCGCACTTTGGCTACGCGTCGCTCGCCCTTCCCTGGCCGTCGGTCTGTCTTTCACATGCAGTGCCGACCAACCGCTACCAAAGAGGAAAACTAGTTGACACAGTTCCGGGGGCCCGAACAGCGTTACCAGCGAACTGTTCGAGGCCCCATTTTTCGCCATGAAATGTTATCGACTATTTGTGGAAGATCCACCTGCATTGGCGTTAGTGAACACGGGCGCGGCTGTTCCCTTTATTCATGCCGACCTTTGCCGTCCCATCAGAAAAGTGACGACGCTGTTGAGTGGCTTTTCGCTACTGTTGCGAACCAAGGTAGCGTGGTCGAAGGGGACGCACCCCCCCCACGCACGCACACACACACACACACACACACACACACACACACACACACACACACACACACACACACACCACACACACACACACACACACACACACACACACATCACACACACACACACACACACACACACACACACACACACACACACACACAACACACCACCACTCACCACCAGCACATCACGCAGCAGCACACCGCAACACACCCCACGCACACCACGACTCAGCACACACCCCGCACCACACACGCACACACACGCACGCACGCACGCACGCACGCACGCCCCGCACGCACCACGCACCCCTCACCCCACGCACACCACACACACACACACACACACACACACACACACACACACACACACACACACACACACACACACACACACACGCACACACACACACACACACACACACACACGCGCACGCACGCACACGAGACCCGCTCCTATCCTGCGCAGGTGAGCGTTAATTTGCCCCCGCCGTGGCAATCCGCCTGGGGTCGGAGCCTCCTTTGTCCTGGAGATGTCGCCCCACCATGAAGACGTCTTGCATCCCTCTGTCACAATATTCGTTGAGTGGCTTGTTGATCGAGCGTCGTCAAACACGCAACAAAAAGGGCCTGACAAAAAGGCGCAGACATGCAGCCGAAGCTTGCATCGGGGCGCCAAGTAATGCTGTTGTCAGCACCACCGCAGCCGGTTGGCGCTTGAGGGGACACAATGGCGCTGAAAGGCTAGTGTCCAATAGCCCCATAGTTCGCCACTGTGAACACGCCGGGTCGCGCAACACTCGATGGCATCAAGTTTTTGGTGGTTCGCCCAAGCGCTGAAGCCGGGTTGCGTAGCAGCATCGCAACACTACATACTCCTAACGCACAACACTTCCATGCCTCTGCAGCGTGCATGGCGCCAATGACGATCCAGGATGTTTTGTCCACAGTAGAGTTTATCGTGCTTTCATCTTGTTCCCATGACCTCTTTTTGTGGTTGGAGTTTCTCGCTCGTCACCCCGCCGCCATCATTTGTGCGCCCGCAGAAATTGAATTAGCACCAGATTGCGACGCGCACAATGAAGAGACAATTGCTGCTAAATTGTTCGCCAGCGATGGTACAAAAATAACGAAGCAGTGCGGTTTTTCTATGCCCTACGCTCTGAGTGCACTCTGCTTTTTACACTGCCCGGCCTCTTCAGCCGACGGAGACGTCTTCCGCTGCCATCGGATGTTTTAATTACCCCTGCTGGTACGAGCTGCATGCTTGTTAGTAACTAGTCATCGGATGAAATGTCGATGCTGCAGGCTGAGAGTATCGGCTGGATTGAACCTGTTGATTCGAGTGCTGTCATCGATGTGCGCGACGAATCTATCATTATCACTGATGCATCCGCAGTGCGTCGTTGAGTGCTACATCCGAAGCCGAGGTTTTACCAGCCGACGTATCGATGGAGATCTCACGCCAACACAACGAGCTCGACTGCGGGCACAACTCAACCGGTGTCGGTTGTTTTTGAAATGCTTGAAAGCTCCGCTAAGGCGAACATCAATATTCGAACACGCGATAGACACTGACTCGCACCCACCGCTGCTACAAAGGCCTTATCGCGTTTCACGCGAACAGTGACGTCCTATTGATGAAAATGTGGACGACATGCTTGAGCGAGGCATCATTCGACCTTCCAACAGTCTCTGGGCATCTCCCGTAGTTGTTGTGAACAAGAACGAAGGTTGAATACGCTTTCGCCGTAAATATTGGCGCCTCAATAAGATAACCAGGAAGGATGAATACCCTCTTTGGCGTACTCATCGCGCCCTTGACTATTTGCATGGTGCAGAATATTTCTCGTAGCTCGACTTGCACTGGAAGTACTGGCAGGTACCTACGGCAGAGGCTGATCATGCAAATGCGGCTTTTATAAACCCTAATGGCCTGTTTTAGTTTTATGTCGTTCCGTTGGGCCTTTGTAATGCGCCTACCAGTTTCGAGGGCATAATGGACAGTACTTTGAGGAAACTAACATGAAAAGCACGCCTGTGCTTTCTTGACGGCATCGTCATTTTTTCCCGGGAATCTCAGAAGGATTTGCGCCGCCAGGAAGACGTTTCGACTTGTCTTGCCGACACAAAGCTGCAGCTTAACCTCCAGAAATATCGCTTCGCTATTGGGAAGGTCACTATTTTGGGCCATGTCGTTTCGAAAGATGGAGTTATAGCCGACACGTCTAAGCTTAAGGCAGTTGCGGAGTTCCGGAAGCCGACATCCACGAAGGCCCTGCGGAGCTTCCTCGGCCTCTGTTCTTACTTCAGGAGCTTCGGCCGCAATTTGAGACCATCGTTGCATCATTGACGCAGCTTCCCTCTGGTACCTCTGAAGACCGCACTACGTGGTCGCCTGCTTGTGAAAACGCCCTCGGGACGCTGCGGAAGCTTCTTACGCCACCACCTACATTGCTGCGTTTTGACGCGAACGCACCCATTTAGGTTTATACCTATGCCGGCGGGGTTGGCTTTGCGGCTGTTCTTCCTTATCGAGAATCCGGCTTTGATTAGTACGTTGCCGCCTACGACACCCGCAAGGCTGAGTCAAACTACTCCGTCACGGAAAAAAGAGTGGTTGGCCATAGTTTCGGCACTAGAGAACTTCCGACCTTACTCGTACGGCCGCCCATTCGACGTCATCGCCGACCACCATGCGCTAAGCTGGTTCTCCACACTAAAAGACCCGTTTGCGCAGCTAGCTCGCTCAGCTTTACGGCTACAAGAGTACAATTTGCGTGTCATATGTCGGTCTGTCTGCAAACATTCTGATGCTCCCTTATCCCGTTCTCCAGTGTATCAAGAGACTGCCTGCATCCTGCCTGACGATGCTTTTGTGTAACCTCTCTTTCACTGACATGTCATCGGAACTATTTAAGGACCCATGGATTGCTTCGCTGGTCTCTTTGCTCACTGACGTTTTGCGTGCTGAATAAGCAGAGGTACAAAGTCAGACTCGCTTAACTGGGTCACTGTGGAAACCAGAAGCAGCTCCGCCCCCAGGCGAGCTGCGTCGGCGTACATTCCCAAGGGGAAAGATGCGAATCTCTTCCGTGCTTCTAGGAAGCTGATGTTCTCAGTGACCATGATGTCTATTATCCTTTTAAATGCAGAGCATTTCTTTAACTCACGATGTCCCCCGTTCTAGTTGTCCATTGTAGTCCGCACCCCTCCCCATACACTATATAAAAAAAATAATAATTACCGGCTCCTGGTTTCGATCCAAACGACCCTGCGGGCGGAATGCAAGGTACATGGTGCTCTACCCACTGCGCCACAAAGCCGACACAAAATGGAGGGCTACGAATGCGCCTTATATCCTTGACTCATTCAAACTACGTCACTATATAAAAAAAATAATACCTACCGGTGCCTGGTTTCGATCCCACGACCCTGTGGGCGGAACGCAGGGTACATGGTGCTCTACCCACTGCGCCACAAAGCCGACACAGAATGAAGGGCTAAGAACGCGCCTTATATCCTTGACTCATTCAAACTACGTCAAGAAGCTGGTGATACAACGCATTCACCACCTGTGGGCGGAACGCGAGGTACATGGTGCTCTTCCCACTGCGCCACAATAATCATTCCCACCTGCTAATAAATGATGTCACGTGACCACGTAATTACGTCTCCTCATTTAATTTCAATACAACAACCAACAGCAACAAGTGCAACAACATTAACGTAGCGCAAACTACTTAACGTCGTGCGCCCCCGGCAATGCTCTGCATTTGATCGTGCCCCTCGCGAGGGGGGATGTTTAGTTTCCTGCCGCAGCAAGAACCAGACGGCCTCCTGCGCAGTTTGTGGCGCATACCCACTTGGGGGATTGGCAAGGATTGTTTCACTTACTACATGCCGGTTACGGCAGGTGTTTTTTGTAATTGCATTTTTTCGCACTTGGGGGAGTATGCCGCATGCGGCCCCGAGCACTTCACAGAAGAGAGAGTGTTGGATGGACAGTTGTCGGTAGGATGATCCTGTGCCCCGCATTTTGCACACGTTGTTCGGCCACGGAAAGAGTTTGTACCATGGCCAAACGGCTG
This sequence comes from Haemaphysalis longicornis, assembly GCA_013339765.2. Classification (NCBI taxonomy): domain Eukaryota; kingdom Metazoa; phylum Arthropoda; class Arachnida; order Ixodida; family Ixodidae; genus Haemaphysalis; species Haemaphysalis longicornis. Next base: position 44,785,342 of record CM023455.1, read on the forward strand.
GCACCTAAAACAGCGCCGTGGGTTCGGGATGTAGCGACGGATGGAGCAACGGATAAAGCCGGCATTTAAATGTTGCGGAATTCCTGAGCGGTTGAAGGTCAAGATTATGGGCTTGGTGGGAATCTCCTTGTCGTCTATGCGGATGGTCGTGTGTGTCAGGGCTGTGACACTCTGATCCTTCAAGCCCGCAAGGAGATCCGTATCCGTTTCGTTCAACATATTTGGCTCAGAGATCACACCCAGGGAGCTCTTCAGGCTCCGTCAGGGTGTGCGTTCAGATCAGCCAGTCGAGTTTGAGCTAGAAGCTTTGTGGCCCTCTGCTTGTCGTTTTCCTCGACAAGGACCTCACCAGCCCTTTGGTTTTTAGCCTTGTAAGATCTTCCAAATAGGCATTTAAGATATTTTGCAATCAGGAACACTCACTGCGATGCAAGAGGTTGGGCTTGAGTGAGGGATTCCATCAAAAGAAATCGAGTAAAATTATCCGGTTCAGGAAAGGTTAAGGATGGCAGTGGGGGAAAAGATACTTCGGTGAGGCCCCTTTTTACGAAGCGATCATGGTTGGGGGCGGAGGTGTGAGGGATTTATACATTACCATATAGCATAGTATAAAAATAAGAAGACGGGGGTACTTTCTTTGTCAGTGTTACCCTGCTAGCTGAAGAGGTCCCGGAGCTCCCTGCCTGGTGAACAGACAGGGAGCCCATCTGTCTGGGCTTGACCTGGACACCGACGGCCACCGTTTGTGGTTTCTCCCTTTCTCCTAGCCATGGTAGATTACAGCGTGAGCATTGGGGCTCGTGGTCCGCGATGTCGCTAACACCGTCACCAGGATTGCTCAAGGTCCCCCGTGCGGGGTTTCCCAAAGCTTTCATTCCTGAAGAACACCTGTCTCTGGCTGAAACGTTGAAATAAAATATCTGAGATCCCAGGAGCATAAATTTACTTTGTGCATATTCCTTGAGCAAGTAAGAACTACACTTGGCGACTATATATATATATATATATAGTCTGAAAAGATAAAAACTGACACAGAGCGCGAAAAAAAACGAAGGTTAGTAGAGACAGAGAAAAACAAGAAAGACGTAGAATATAAAAATAAGTAAGCTTTTCAGTGAGCTCAGAGTATTAAAAATTGTACAAAAATTTTCTTATCGTTCTGCATTACTGTAAAACAGGGAACAAAAATAATCTAAACTATATTTGTAATATAGCTTCTCTGGAGCGTCATAATACTTGCTACAACACACGATCTCCTGATTTCTGGCAAATACCCCAATCAAGAACTAATTATGGGGTACAAATGCTACGCCACAGATTACCAACCTTGTTAAATTATCTTATTCATCAAAATGTAAATCCTGGACCCCAATTAAACCTACTGGAATTTTACTTTCAGCAGTGATGTATACTTCGTCTTTGATTATATTTCTTCCTAGGTATTTTTTGTAATCCTACTTCTCCCGTGTTTTTCCTGGCGCTATGTGGTGACAAAAGTGTAACTTTTTTAACTACATTATACTGGTGATTCTTGTTTGTATTTTATTTCTGTGATGACAAAGATGTCAATTTCTTTTGATTACATTGTACTGGTGGCATTGTTTGTATTTTTATTGTTATTTTTAAACTTCTCTTTTCTTCTCTTTGTTCTTTTTTTTTCGTCTCGCTGTCTTGCTGCCTGTGAGTCTACCGGCTTTTGGGCTGGTCAAGTTGCCTGCGAGCAACTTTTTCCCAAATCGTCCGTCGTACTGTTTTGTAAACTTTACGAGAAATAAAGTCATTCATTCATTCATTCATTCATTCATTCATTCATTCATTCATTCATTCAAATTTATTGACGTTTCAGGGAGAGGACTCCCTTTCTTCAGAAGAAAGAGAGTCCTCTCCTTGAAACGTCAGTAAATTTATTTCTATTTTCTACGTCTTTCTCGTTTGTCTCTGCCTCTACGAACCTTATATATATATATATATATATATATATATATATATATATATATATATATATATATATATATATATATATATATATATTATATATATATATATATATATATATATATATATATTTATATATATAAATATATGTGTGTGTGTGTATATTTATGTATAGAATTTATTATTATTTCATTCATTTCTTTATGCTGTAAACCCTCCCTTGAGGGTAAAAGTAGAGATGGAAGCAAGCGATAGATAAAGCAAATACAGACATTTATACTTTTAGCAACTTGGAACAGTAACACAATCGCATATTCATTGCTAGGCGAAGTAAACATCAAGAGCACATTAAAATATCTTAACGTCAGAACTTTAAACAAAATGTTGCGGCAATTTGTTCTATGCTTCTATAAGATCCGGAAAAAAAGAATTACGAAAAACGTGCGTGCGAGCACCGAAGGGGCCAACTGCCGCGTTATGGTTTATCCGGCTTCTCAGCTTATTCCGGCGGTGTACATAAATTCTTTTATGTAATTTTATTCGACCTTGCAATACCTGAAAAATACTTTTAAGCGCTACTTTTGCCGCTCTAGTTTCTAGAGATTCCAAACCGATTTGTTTTATCATATTGGTAACTGAATCCGTTCTGTTATACTTCGAATATATAAATCGCGCGGAAATTCTCTCAAATCGTTCCAGTTTACCGATTCGTTACAGTTTACCGAGGCAGAAGAAGCATATTATAAAACAGGGCGCACATATGTTTTATATGCAACAGCTTGACGTCTTTCGTAGCATTCGGTAATTTAGCTCGCAAGAAACTCAGTTTTCTGTAAGAGGCACAGCATACTTTCTCAACATGTGCACGCCATTTTAATTCTTTCGTAATCTGCACTCCCAAATATTTCAATGCACACACCTGTGGTAAATAATTAGGTCCAACTCTGTAGGTAAATCTTACAACATGTTTCTTTTTAGTTATGTGCGTATATGTTGTCTCAGAACAATTTATGTTCATCTCCCTTTACAGCAACATGTCTTAAAATCCCGGAGGCAATCATTCATTGCATTTTGGTCATTCGCACACGTCATTGGGGCATAGAAAAAGCAAGCATCGGCAAAAAACGTAATTTTTACAGGGGGTTAACAACGTCAACAACATCGTTTATATATACCAAAAACAGCAATGGGCCCATCACGGACCCTTGTGGGACACCGGAATATACATCAAGAGATTAAGACTCAAACCCATAAATTTGCACGACTGCTTGCTGTTAGTTAAGTATGCCTCAATTCACTTTAAGATATTTTTGTGTAGCCTGTTTGTTTCAGCTTGAGGAGCAATTTATAGTGCGATATCTTATCGAATGCTTTTGCAAATTCTATGCGTATTACGTCGACTTGTTCCTTGTTAACTACAGCAGCGTTGAAATCATAGAGAGTTTCAACCAGTTGGGATAGCGTGAAAAGACTTTGCCTGAACCCGTGCTGTTGCCTACATATTAGCCCATTTCTCTCCAAGAATATAGCCATGTTTTTTGCAATTACCTGTTCAAAAACCTTACAGAAAACGCACGTCAGAGACACTGGCCGGTAGTTGGTAAAAAAGCCTCGTATCCGCACCTTTAAATACCGGTTTAACAATGGCGCTCAGACTGTCTTTTGGGAGCGAATGTGTCACGAGAGATTTTTAGAAGATAATGACGAAATAAAACGACATCCACTCCGCATTCCACCTAAAAAAACACGGTGTGTAGTCCATTCGGTCCATTGGCCTTCTTTTCGTTCAAATTTAGTAGCTGCTGAAACACGCCCGCTTGAACAAAAAAAACTCGATCCATGGCGCATGCGCAAGTATGGGCCATTTTCTTATCTTCATCCGTGATCTTTGTAAATGCGGTTCGGTAAAAGTGATCGAAGCCATTAGCTATATTTTGTCTCGGAGTTACAACATCAGAGCCAACCGCGATATGTTCAATCGCTTCTTTCGATCGCTCAAGTACTGCCAAAATTGTGTAGGGGAAGTGCGCGAAAACCAGAAAGCGTTTCATTGAAAAACCTTTTTTTTTAACGTAGCGATTTGGCTTTTAACGCTGCTCGTAATTGTGAAATCTTCTCAGAGTGGCCTTGCCATTTGCGTAATCTCTTTATTTTGCTTTTAGTGTGGATAATATCTCGAGGATTCCAGGGATTATTCTTTTTTTGTTTTGTAATCGAAAGGGAACAAACCTGTCTATGCAGCGGTTTATTATTGATTTGACGTTCTGCAACAAACAATCAACTGATTTGCTTTCAGAGGCTTTCTTAAGAACATCAAAAGCAGTTTTCAAAAAATCTAAAATTGACGTGTCATCTGCCCCGCCGTAGTCACTAACAGGCACCTGAATGAAGGGTCGTTTGCGAAGTTTTATTAGGGGCCGGACACTTGGCTGGTTTCTGTGTCGAAAATAAAGTGCCGCCATGACGCTGGTAGCCAGGCGAAAATTCAGCAATTTTGCTTATGTGGCTTTATCTTTTCCACATACGCAGCAATAAAGTGGAGTGATGCTATTATGTGTGGAAGTAAGATGTGTTTTTGGCTGTTTCCTTTTTTGGCACCCTATTCATTTATTTAGTCGCTTTATTCGTTGGGCCAACGGGTGGCGTCTTCGCTCTTGTCTCTTCTGCTGCCGTCCTGTCCGTCTGCTGCTGCCGCTTTCACTGTGCGCACGTGTAGAAATTTCGTAGTATGCCTTGAAGGTGAAAATGTTGGTGTCTATGAGTGCGAAAGAACTCAAAATGTCAGAGAAACTGAGAAAAGGATACAACGCGTGCTTCGACGCTGTGCGGTGTGACAAGTCGGGAAGGAATAGCAGCGCGAAAGTTTCGCGCTTGCCAGCAGACGGTAGGTCAGCCCACTTTGTATTCAGTCAAAGTTATCAAGAAGAAAGCGCTATCGTTATCAAACTGCTATCGCCCGCGCCACTATAGCTTCTGGCGCCATATCAAGGACTCAACCGGCAACAGTTACAAAAGGTTCCACTAGATAGGTTCCACGTCCTGCTTGCAACGCACGTGGTGTAGGGAAACGCGGTTCTATAAACGTTGAGTTAGGGCGCCACGATTTACGCGGGTCTTCGCCGTACGGCAGCGTTGGCATCGAGACACCAGGTTTGGATTAGTAGAACGTTTGAAATTAAAAATGATTGAAGCAAACCTTTTGCGTCTTTACCTTGAGATGAGCGCGACGCAAGATGGACAACATGGGAAGTGAGCGGGAAAGCGAAGGGAGGCATTTACTTGGCAAAAGTCGATAAAGACTATCGTCTTTTGACGACATTTGCAACGAAATGAGCAGATATGCGGCCAATTTTTTTCTTTCTCAGCGTCTTCTCATTGACGGGCCTGCATTCATGCTTCTTTGAGCGTCAATTTGGCGTTCGGGCAGGGCTGGCCCGAAAGGCGCGAGTCGCGGAGGCTGACGATGAATCTATCGCGCACAAGCCTTTGTTCCACCTCAGCTGTGGGATAGTGGCCAATCTTCCCCATGTTACACAGTTCGGCGTAGTATGCGTCAATGCTTTCGTCGGGCAACTGAATACGCCGGCGAAAACGCGACCGGGTGCACGTTCGCCGGGTGCACAAAGTGGTCGGTGAAGTGGGTGGCAACCGCTTGAATTGAGGCGAGTGACTAGGCGTCGAGCGAGAACATCTCGAGCAGTGGGCCGACCTCCAGCCCGAAGCAGTACAACAACGACCGTACCTGCATGTAGTCGGACGCTTCAGTCAGGCCCGCTTGAGTCTGCTTCCTTACATGTCTAGAGAAAAACAAAAAAATTGCCCTTTGTTTCGTGCTAATCAAGCCTGTGCGGTGCGAAGAAATCGCATAATAAAAAAGACATCCCCCTCGCGAGGGGCACGATCAAATGCACAGCATTTCCGAGGGGGTGCGCCGGCAAGTCGTATCTCTTGATCGCGGGACCCATGTCGCCATCTTTTGGAAGCGCGGGACAACTTGTGGCGCTTTCGAAACAAACGGGAAATGAGTGAAGGATATAAGGCGCGTTCGGTGCATCGAAATCTGTGTCGGTTTCGTGGCTCGGTCGGTTGTGCGCCGGGCACCTTGCGTTCCGCCCGCGGCGTCATGGGTTCGAAACCGGGCGCCGGAAACTGTTATTTCTTCCTGGCTGCGGACTACGACAAGGCGCGCCTGCGGACTACGACCCGGGCGCGCATGCGGACTGCGACAAGACGCGCATGCGGACTACGACAGCGCACGCCAACGCCGCGTGACATTGTGAGTTACTAAAATGCTATGCATTTAAAAGGCTGTAGGGCGAACCGGAAAACCTGCTACTGTTGCTTTACAGTGAAATGCTTATCTTTGGTACATCACATTTGTCAGTACGGTAATCACGTCAAGCTACTTGTCGACAGTTTCTCATGAGCCGATTCATGCCAGCGGACCCTCAGACGGAAATGTCGCTTCGGTATCGGTTTGGTGAGCGGTTGCTCTTCATTTTCTTTCCACCAGAGGAAAGCTTGAAAATATGTTCACCTAACTTGCCTAAATGCATCTTCGACGAACTGGTTTGGCTTTAGAGCGTTCTTACGATCAGTTTCTTATAGTAGCATTACCGCCATTTAATGCTTAGTAACACGAAATGAGCCCCCAAAGTTATTTACGTGGCACCTGATCGCTTGCATTCCGTGTTACGAGAGGTCGACGTACCTGCGCGACGGTCAAGCTGCGCTTCACTTTTCAATCTGTGCCAGTACACAAATTTTGTACCTTGTTTGCACTCAATATTTGCTTCGCTTTTACGTGTTGTTTATTGATATCCATGGTGGTAGATTTTCCATTTACTAGGTGTGACGTATGGCGAAATTACGCAGAAAATTCGCTCACTATAAAACGTTTTTTGGGCTAGCAAGTTTACGAGAATAAGAATATGGAGCGGTTGTAATGGTGAAAAAATGAGCTGGTAATCTCAGTTCATAATTATTTTATATTCACAAACATGTGCTTTTACGAAACATCGCTTCTGTAGAATTGGATTGTGTAAAGCAAATGTGCGTGGTGACCTCTGCAACAATTTCCTGTATACGATAAACTGTACGAAGATGTCTCTTGTGCTTGTGTAACCGACATAGAATGCGGACATTTGTACGTATTAAACAAAATACACAGCTCTGTGCTATTGCAGCATGCATTGAAGTTCGCTTGCGATACGTTGCTAATAAAATCGGTGAACAAATCAAATTTCCCACCTGCTACTTTTTCTGCTGCAAACAAAAGTGTCAGGCTTCGGGGCGTGCTGGCTCGGGCGTATTCAACTAAGAAAGAAATGCAAACAAATGTATTCTGCACGTGCTGATAGTCCAAAAAAATTGGCAAGTGAAAGCTCTCGAAAACGAGAGGTACAGCATCAACACAATCTGAAAAGCAAAATGCAAGCGGTGTAATTTCATGCTTGCGGCACACAAAGACAGTCACGCTCGTTTAGCCCATAGCAGACAATAAGCGGCGCGGTCTTTCCTCCTGGCGCATCAACGGAAGCGTAGCGTTAGGATTATCAGTGATTTTTTTGTCGTTTTTTGGTTTGGCAGTTTGGCCTACCGAGCACCAGGGGACTAATTGGCGCTAGTGTCGCAATTCTTGGTTACATGGGGGTGTACCAGCTGACCAAGCCGTGTGTTTTACCACATAAAATCTGAACCGAAATCAGGTTGTGGTCAGATATGCCTTCTTAGACCGTGACACTCAAGTCCTCCATAGTACCCGAAAGGAATGCCAGGTCCAGCAGTGACTGAGAACCCGAACCCGCCGCGGTGGCTCAGTGGCTAAGGCGTTGCGCTGCTGAGCACGAGGTCGCGGGTTCGATTCCCGGCCGCGGCGGCCGCTTTTCTGATGGAGGCGAAAAGCAAAAACGCCCGTGTGTACGAGATTTCGGCGCACGTTAAAGATCCCCAGGTGGTCAAAATTAACCCGGAGCCCTTCACTACGGCGCGCGTCATCGCCTGCGCTGCGTCGGCGCGTTAAACCCCACAATCAAATCAAACGACTGAGAACCCGAAGGCATAGGAGTAGTGTCGTCAACATGCTTCCTAATCCGCTACTACACGCATTTCAGGCTCTTTTCACATGCCTGGCCAGCTGGCTATCAGCATCGCCCTGTGGTTCCGCCTGTCAGCCTTCGTGGCTGATACCCGGAGAGCCGATCAACAAGGGTGGCCACTTTTCAATTGTAAACGGTGCACCGTCTGTTGATTCGGACCATGTAACGATTATACATACGCCCCCTTCTGCCGAAGCACTCTTCATCAGTCCGTCAGTCCTATGGTAAACGTCATCACCTTTCGACGCCCTGGATTTGAGCAGCACGCATCCAAGCGTCCACTTCAGTGGGCATGGGAGCAGTGTCGTCAACATGGTTCTTATCCTAATCCACTAATTCACGCATTTCAGGTGTGTAAACCATATACACTTTACACTAAGAAATGTGATGACTGATGTATATTACTGCTCCCGTGCCCATGGCTCTTGTGTGACACTTTCTGCGAGTGTTTTTATGGTGTGTTTTATTCTCTGCTGTGGAGACGTAGAGGCTAACCCTGGTCCGCTTTGTACACGCCCTAAGTGAGTTGATGAGTTCGAATCCTTACCCTATGATCCCGCTGAGGAAATTAGCTAATGTATGAATTACTGAACGTACGCTCGAAGTACAAAATTTCAAGCCTAAGTCACCGCTGATATAAAAGCTTTCAAAGAAGGACAAAAAAGAATCGAAACCAAAATGATTGCCATCCATCACAAACTCCACGAGCTTGAAGAAAACTCTGAGGACATTTCCTTATTTGAAGAGCAGCTATCACAAACAAAACAATCACTTGCAGGCCTAACCAACCACACTGATTATTTAACATCCCGTGTCGACGAACTTGTAGATAGATCCCGTCGTAACAACTTAATATTTTATGGCATTGCAGACGCTAAAGAGATGTGGTAACAGAGAGAAGCAAGACTAACATCTGTGTTATGTTCCGTCATATATTCTTTTCAACCCGACACAGTAGAACGTGTACACCGTTTCATCGAACAAAGTATTGCTAAGTTTACAAATTTCAAGCATAAACAAAAATACTTTCACTACTTAGCCAACTCAATCTTAAGGACATCGCTGTAAATGAACATTTCTCTGTTACCACTCGTATTGTCAAAAAATCTGATCGAATTCGCTAAAAGTCAGCCTGGATCCCCTTCTTTCCAACTCAGCTACAAAAGTATATTTATAGACAAGAAATCTTACATCTACAACGCTAGCATTGACAACCGTACGGTGTCATTTAAACTCATTTAAATTTAAACTCGAGACGAACGCCCCAACCGTACTACCAATGCCGCCTCTCCTGTCTTATCATAGGAAAACGAGAAGAGAGGTAATGTTTGTTCATCGTTTTCGTCACCGAAAATTTCGTTCTTTTTTGCAATGTAAGAAGCGTACTTAACAAACATGAGTCATTGTCATCGGCGATTGACACGTGTTCCGCCCACATTATGGCACTAACAGAAACATGGCTTTCCACACATGGGCGCGACACGGAAATTTTTTGCAATGCCTCTCACTTCTCTATTTTAGCCATATCAAAAGGTATTCCATCCAAAGTGCGTACATATTAACAGTCATTTAGAAATATTTTGGGCCTCTATGACGCTTCACCGTCAAAATATAGTCCTCGGTGTTTGCTATCGATCTCCTTCTTCCCCAATAGCGTTTATGAATGAGTTACATGGCGCAATCAACTCAATTTCTACACGCAATCCTTCCTCGTGCCTTTTTCTACTGGGTGACTAACTTTCCTAACATTTGTTGGAGCACAAAACCACCTCATTTATCGCCATTTTCGACTGAAGCAAGTATTTTTTAGATTTGTGCTCTGCATTTTTTAAGCCCATTCATAACACAACCGACTAGAATACTAAGTAACGCAGCAAGTACTTTAGACATATCTTAACGAACGGACCTGATTTTGCTTCATTCTTCACTTATTCCCCTGGATTGAGTGATCATTTAGTTGTATGACGTTTTACACTAACGGAATCCCCCTAAGAAAAAGCAAAAGAAAAAATATATTCGTGGCTACAAGAATGCTAACTTCGAAGCTATTACCAACGAAAGGTCAGCCTTTACCGACTTCATTCTTGCTGCACTTTGATGAGCGGTCTGTTCAATGTCATTGGGATTTATTCTCGAGTAAAAGTCACCAACTAATGAATAAATACATTCCGAATCATGTAGTTACAATCTTGTCCCCACGCACCATGGTAAAACTCCGTATATGAAAGCGCCAGTCTACCCGTAAGAAGCGCTTTTAACGATTAGCCAAAAAATTGCCCAGGAGAGAACCCGCTGGGATTCTTGTCGCGTCGCTTCTGAAGCTTATGTCAATGCAATAAAAATGCTAAAAAATCTTTCTTATCTACAGTGCTGCCGTCTATGCTAAAGACTAACATTAAGAAATTTTGGCGCGTCATTAATCTACCCGCTGATGATGACATCGGCCTCGAGTACGCCTGTAACAATCCTGTGCCTTTTAATATGTGTGCGTCTATCTTAAACGACACCTTTGTAAAAAAATTTTCTAACAATACTGTTGATAAGCTTCCGCCCATCTAACATTTCGAATATATTGTCATGTCTCAAGTGATTTCCGATGTTTTTAGCATTTCCAAATTATTTGACGGTTTACAGAATCATTCATCCCCTGGTTTTGATCTAAATACTGCTAAGGTTTTGAAAAATACAAATGCTTATGGTTCTATACTAGCAACAAAAATTTTCCAACAATCACTGGATACATTTACGTTACCCGCTGCGTGGAAAATTGGGAAGGTGGTTCCTCTGTACAAAACTGGAAATAAATCTGATCCCGCCAATTACCGCCCGATTTCACTCACCAGCGCATGTTGTAAAATGCTCGAACATGTTATTTTTTCTAATCTGGTTAATTTTCTTGAATCTAACTCATTTTTTTTCCGTCGGCACAGCACGGCTACCAGAAAACATACTCCTGTGAAACTCAACATTTACACACAGTCTTCGCCGTATTCTTAATCGTTCGTCTAATACAGATTGCATTTTTTTTACTTTAGCAAGGCCTTTGGCAAGGTCTTTCATAAACTCATGCTTCATAAAGTACGCCAACTAAATATCAATGATAATTTTCTAAGATGGATTGAATGTTTCTTACTAATCGTTCGCAGTTCGTTGCAGCAAACGGCTACAATTCACCCCTAAGAGACGTACACTCCGGTGTACCTCAGGGGTCAGGGCTGGGGCCACTCTTATTCCTAATATACCTTAAGGATCTCTTCTCCCTGGTAACTTCTGAAATCCATCTTTTTGCTGACGATTGTGTCATTTTCCGAGAAATTACCACCGACAAAGAACGCGCAATTCTTCAGATGATCTAGTATTACTAGTACCGCTTACAGGTGTCATATATTGGCGAATGGAGCTCAACACTAACAAAAACAAAGTTCTGCGTGTATCCCGTACAAACACCACTCCGTTACTTTATTTTCTTAATAATTCGGCTTTAGAATTTGTTGTCTTGTGTAAGTACCTTGGCGTTCACATCACATCTAACCTGCCATGGGCCCTTCACATCGAATCGTTATTACAATGTTAACCGTATGCTGGGATATATAAAGCGAAACATTTTTAGCGGTCCGTCTGAACCCAAACTATTGCCTTTTACAACACTAGTGCGTTCAAAATTAGAGTACGCTCACATATATGGGATACCACTCACGAAATACTAATAACAGCACATGAACCTGTACAGAACAATGCAATCCGCTTCATTCCTCTCTAGTTGCAACCGATGGTGCAAGCATAACAGCAATGAGGAATACACTTGGCCTACCTACGTTGTCTTGTCGTCGAAAGCTTTTTTGTCTAACCCTGTTCTATAAATTGTATCCCCACACGGAACTCTGTAAAATAATTCCACCACCTCAGTGCACTCCCCATCGCATTGATCACTCTCACAATGTCGGTCCTAAATCATGCAACACCAAAACCTTCTGTCGTTCATTTCTCCCCCGTACATCCCGCGAATGGAACCACCTTCCCCGTGACATTGCTGATATTATTGATAACCTGAATTTTCGCGAGAATTTAGCTAATATTGTATATTCAGGAGCAATACAATGTGGTTTTGTTATGATACTCACTGCACTGTATTATTATTTTTTGTGCCTTGTCACCCACTACCCCTCTGTAATGCCTTTAGCCCTAAGGGATACAATAAATAAAATAAATGAATAAATAAACATCGTCCTGTTGAACAATTTCGGTAGGTTTTGGTTGATCATTTCAAATAGCTTTTCGCTACTAGCAGCTTCCTTGTTACCAGTCGATAAAGAAATCCAGGTTATGGCTGGTAAGTTAAAGTCCCCGGCAGGCACTAATTTCGTTGTCTCATTTACATTTGTGCTCAAAAAAGTCAGTCTTCCAGGAATTCGGGCGAAGTGGCAGGTGGTCTGTATACGGCTGCGATAAGGTAATTGCTGTTCGCGTACGTAAATTTACACCATGTAGATGCTGATCAGTTGAATTTAAGTGAAGCTGCTGAGATACATTATTTTACGACAATTGCAACGCCCCACCACGGGAATTTCTGTCCCAGCGAAACAATCTGTACCCAGAAGGAACAACCACATCATTCAGAATATCGTTGTTTAGTCATGCCTCTGTTACGATCACCACATGGTGAAAACGCGACAGCAATAAATTTTCGAGTTCGGTTACCTCATTAAGAAGACTGCGAGCATTGAACAGGAGCATCATGAGCTTTGCATGTGGTGACGCAGCCACCCCCCCTTACGCTGTCGGAGTTGTGCACTGCTGGTGACTGCCCTTTAACATACCGCTCTTTCCGAAATGGCTGGCGTTGATCTCGGTTGTGGTCCCAAGTATATAAGCTGTCGGCTATCTTCAATTTGTCATGAACTAGCGATACCTTCTTTCCGCTGGCCCTGTCCGCAGCTGCGCTGTCCCTCAACGTTTTACGCACCTCGACAGTCTTCTTCGAGTAGTCGTTGCTTACGCCAATAGAAGTTCCCTTTATTTTGCTGCAGTTTCGGAGTATGTTCTCTTTTTTTTGCAATCGTAGAACCTCGTTATAACTGGTCTAATATGCCCCGGCCGTTGCTTGCCTAAATCGATAAATTCTTTCTATTGTTTGAACTTGCACATTCACTTTTATTGAAATATATTGTCGAATAATAGCAACTTGTAGGATTGACTCCGATTCCGGGGTTCCCTTCTTTACGCCAAAACCCAAGAGGTTATTGTGCCTACATCTACTTTCTAATTAAGGTAGCTTTTCTGCTTGTGTTGTTGCATATAATCTAGAACTTCAATGTTTGCGTTCAGGTTTTCGACTGACGCAAAAAGGCCGCCAATCTATCGGTATTGGTGTGTATCTGGGCTTAGTCATCAGAATTCCAGTCAACCGATGGTCAAATACTGCCTGATTTTTCAGAATAGTTTTTAGCTGCTGTGCCGTTGTAGGGCAGGGGTTTTCTTCAACATCCCCCGCCAGTAACAACCGCAGCAACACAGACCAGCAATCAACAAGAATAAAGCAACTTCTATGAAGACACGGCAGAACAATCAAAAACCTATTATCGCTACGGTAAGTGACACCCGAAGTTTGGAAACCAACCTGGATAACGAACGGCGGCGGTTTAAGTATTTCGTATGCATGGACGTTGCCATGCCCTCTGGGGCGTTGCATGGTGTGCTGTTCCTTAACTAGCTGCGCTGCCGGTGACGTCACTGGGGCCGATGCTCTGCCGATCCAGGACGCATCCTCCAACACCAGGTTAGGGATGAGGCAGCAGGAAAGGCGTCCCATGAGATCCGCTTGTCGCGATCGCTGTCAAAATCTACGGCACAACCTGGATAACGAACGGCGGCAGTTGATGCATTTCGTTCGCATAGACGTTGCAATCTAAATGCCTAAATGTATATAAGGGTTGACATTCAAGATTGTTCGGAAAGCAAAGGAGGATAGGGTAGCTCATTGAAACAGGTGAATAATTTTGAAAGACAGGAAGATATTGCAGAAAAAATGCCGGCCGGGTGGGATTCTAAACTACGACGTCCAGAATACGCATCTGGTGCAATGACCACTACTCCACCGGCGGGGCTGTCTTTCCCCTCCACCTTCGGGCGTATTCCCCTCCACCTTCTCTGGTGGTAGCGAGCGCCACTAGGACTACTCGGGGTGAAGGGGACCTTCTTTTTAAGTCCCCGGGCCGTGACTCGTGTGTCTACGACATGTCGAGAGTGGTCGACCAGCGTTGAACCCTTTTTAGCTACACATGGCACAAAGACTGTCAAAAGAGAAGCCCTCGCTATGGATGTAGCGAATCGGGAAAAAAATGAGGGGCTCATTGAATTAGGACAGAAATAAGAGTTGGCAGTCAAGAATGTCTCAGAAAGCGTAGGAGATAAAGCGGTAGGTCATTGAAACATGAAGAATTTTGAAAGACAAAAAAAAAACAGTGGAGAAAAATGCCCGCCGGGTGTGATCCGAACCCATGACCTCCGAGAATACGACTTCCAGAAGACGCACCCGACGCACCAGGTTATACGTAGCGTGAGCTAAGGTTTAGCTGGGATATTCTTAGGTTTCCTGGTTGTTCAGGAATCGCTGATGATCATGCTTACTCCTGTTAAAACGATTTGCAATCCAATCCAAATCCAAATTCAATCCAATCCAATCCACGCGTGGCGACGGCGGCTCCGGCATGCCAGCTGTGCGCAGAGAGACGGAACTGCTCCTCACGGATGCGCTGCATGGCTCTCAGGAGCCACGCGAAACTGCTCAACCTCGGCCAGTGTAGCTCACGCTACAAAAGCGAAAACATCGCGGCCTGGTATGTATCGAATGAAACCAAAGACAATAGCACGTTCTGTACCCATATTTCGGTAAAAGCTTGCACCCTTCGACGCGTGCTCCAATCTCCCGTTGAGAAGGAGTGATTTTTGGGAATTTTTTATGTGGTGATATGCAACGATTTCAATATTTCGTGGTGAAGTAGATTGTTTGAACAGCACACCTTAACGCAAAATGAATTCCGAATATTCAGTGCTCACTGCTGTATAGTCCCTCGAAGAGACGTATCAATTCCTTCTTCAAATTTATGTGTTGTGATACGATAAATGTTTTCCGCAGAAAAAACACCTCCGTAACATTACCTAAATGTATAGAAACGGAAACTTTGCAACATATGGTTGACTATAAAGCAGTCGTTTTTATCAAGGTGCAGTACAAGACCTTTGTGAAAACAACGGCTCACCTTGTTCAATATGTAAATCTTTGCATACTGGTCACAATAAAGACCTAAACTCCCTGGTCGGTCGAGAGAGGCGAGTTTTAGTATTGCTCGAAAACCCTCATCAGCAGAATGTATGTAGGCTCTCACGTTACTGAAGAGCCATGTTCAGACGTATTTGACCACGTTGCTCCTTCCTTTTTATTTTATTTGTAGTCATCTTCGAACGCTGGTAAAGTTATAATTGAGGGATATTGTCGCTGCTAATGCACCTGTTCTGTAGTAATATTTATTCTGGGTGCGCTTTTAAGCATTCCATTGCGAAATTCGTCTTGGAAGCAGTGTTGCGTGTTATATTGTATAGTTAATTTTATCTGCTGGCAGTCTTAGTGCACGAGTGTGTTTTAATGCAGTAGTGGAAATGACTTTTGGTATGTGCGGAGTTCAACCAAAAAATTAGTTTGCTGGTAACTTGACCACTCCTTTAAACATAACGGCATTATCACATAGATATTTTAAATCGCTTGTTAATTCGGGCCTGCTTCCGGTAGAAGAGTCAGCCTAATCAAAACCCCAATCTTTCCACTGGCATAACATTACAAAAAATGTGGGGATGACGGCACAGAGCGGTCCCATGTACCAACTCGATACCTTGGTGTCCAACAGGTCTCCTCCAGGCACCGCTGCCGTTAATTTGGGCATCGCCGTAAGTCGCTTTTAAATGCTCTAGGGTTTCAGTCTCGATATTAACAAAATTTTGTGAACTCTTGAAGTGTAGGAAGATTACAGGTAAAACAGGTAAAAAAGTGGCATATCTGATGCATGGTGCTCGGAGTTACACGAATCTCATTTGTAGTGATTTAGAATTTTTTTTTAATGATCTACTGTAGAAATCAGGAACCGTGAACAACATCATAGCGAAGCTTGGGAAAGCAAAGAAAGCTTAACTAGTTTATTCTTGCTAAAATATCTACATGTAGCATGATAAAGGGATGTTCTTTCACATGGAGATTATGTAGAGTATGTTTTGCGAGTATTAGTTTTAATATTTCTTTTGAGAATACGTAAGTTTGTTAGGGTTCCTCAGCCAATGCTTTTTAGATAAGTGTTCTCTCGAATATTGAGTAAGCGTAAAAATGTGTGCTACCTAAATGGCCTCCACCCTGCCACTTATCTGTGTTTGTTACACGTTATATCTTACCGATGTCTCGAGCCGTGCGAATAAAATAGCTGATATTGCATTAGCACACGTCTTGCACTCAACCAATTTCATCGCGTACATTGTTCCCACGGTTGTTTTGAAGGTTATTGCCTATAGTGGCTTGGAGAGAAATGAGTACTGTGTCAAAAATACTATGCAGAGGATGTGTCGGATTCGCACGTAGTACTAGCGTGGTTCCATTTCGATATTCACTTGGAGCAAGTCTTCTGGTAATTTTTATAACCACATTTATTGCTCACGCGAACGGCCTACACGGCTTTTTGTGTATTGGGGAAATAATGATAAAGTGTTCACAAAACTCCTCGTTGAAGATATTCCCAGCGCTACCCTCAAGTAAACTTAGGATAAAGGCAAAATAAAAATTTGAACTTTGAAACTACCGTAAACAAGCTAGACACTATTCTACACGATTTTGTTTGACACTTCAGACCCTTTGCTTTAAACTAAAGTGCGCCCTTTTTCTTTTACAACATTTCACACACAACAAGTAGTAAAAGAATGCAGTTATTTTCGCACTGTAGATAAATCGAGTTTGGTTTTAGATGCGAAGCAGCTTATGGCCGAGTCTGTTTCCTCCGCCGTTGTGTGGGCGCCGTTGTGTGACGTCCACACCCCCACTGCGCATTTTTGGCCAGGCACCGCTGATGATGATTGTGGCAGCATGCGCCTAGGGATTGGCCAACCAAAAACTCATCACAAGATAGCTTCGTGTTCAACTACCGTCGTCTTCTTCCTGTAGGGGAACACTGAGTAGTATGCGAAGCAATCCTCCTCTCCTCTCCGACGTTCCTCTCCTCTCTGGCATTCCTCCTCCCCTTTCCGAAGCTCCTCTTCTTTCCTGGATTGCTCCACGATTGACAACACCTGCGGCTCCGCGCGCGATAATGCCAACCAGCTTAGGCTTAGTGAGGCCACGGTAGCCGCTGCATACTCTGCTTGGTGCTCCACTCTAGCTCCGCGGTATAAATGACGCGCGCGCGCCCCGCTTCCCTGATTCTCCTCCTGCAACGCCGCGATCGAACTGAAAACTAATGGGAACTTGAGTCCACCCCATGGCTCCTTCGCTTACTACTCAGGGTTCTTCTACGGGAAGATGGTGAAACGTTTTTCTCTGGAAGCACTCACTGAGTTCGAGGACCACAAAAACAATCGCAAATGTTAAATTAAAGAATATACCCTGCCCAACGCATTTTTAAACTTAGCATTTTGGTTCTCGTTTCATGCTCTTGGCCCCAACATGTCGACTGTTGGCCAGTGTAAAGTGGTACATCGCCTCAATTTAAATGTAGCCTTAGGGAAGGTAACAAATTCGTACATAACCTGAGATATACTGTTAGGAGAAATACTACTCCTAAACTTATGTAAAGGAATTACCGGAAAAGAAATATCAGAGCAAGGACGACTAAAATACCAGAATCAGTGTTTATTGGGAACAAGAAATTAGTTCTCTCTATTTTCTTCCTCTTCCTCACAGTGTGGCATTGTAGACATCTAATTTTTGCAGTTAGCGGTGTATGTTTGGGCCGGGACACCGCATTTACCGTCGTTTCCGTAGTGGAGAGAGCATTTCGCGTGATGTCCGGGAAAGTGACTGACAACACGTAGGTCACACCAAAAAGTTGTTCCTAAAAAGTGTAAAAAAGCGGAGGTCATGATATGATTCATAGCGTGCTAATGCGACTTTTTGAGCCCTGTGTACAATTTTAGTAAACTGCGTTTTAGAATCATTGATGTGTCGCAGCTACCCTAAATTTCACCCACCACAACATAATTCAGGTAACAGACTTTAAAGTACAGAGTAATTACATCGTTGCTGATTTGAAGGGATGGATTATGTAAAGTGACTCAAGATGTAGTGCTAGTTTTTTTTTAGATTAAGATTCCCGCCATACCGAGCATTGCATTCGCTCAATAAAAAGTTTGTGTTGTGACTTGTATGTACGCGTTTGTTTGTAACGAGCTTATTTTGTAGTATTATGTGACAAAGTTTACTAATGGCAAGGGAAAATTAAAAATAAGCCAGTTGGGCACACTTCACCACTGGTTTGAGCATTATCACACCTGTATATGCCGCCAGCATACGCACCGCTGTTGTAAACGTGACACCATTTATATGGTGTGCGCGGGTCAACGCCGAGAATTGGGTTAAGTGTCCATTGTTCTGGCTTTCTGGAGGTGTTTTCTGTGTGCTTTTGGGCATCGTCTGAAAGATGGTGGAGTATTTGGTGCTTCAATAAATGCTACCATGGTTGGTTGTGCAAAGTTGTTTTGCCGTGAGGTTGTTTGTCCCCAGTATGCGTCTTTGTCAGTTTTTATATGCGGTGCGAAACTTCGCGTGTTGTACGTGTGATGTTCCAGACCCGCCTTTTAGTTAGTTTAGGTTAAATGAAGTTAAGTAGCCGTGAAGAAAGTATCCAGACGTAATGTTTGTCCAAAAATAAGCAAGTGTTTTGCCCAGATAGGTTTCACATAAGAACTCTCTTCTCAAATATTTATCTAGAATTGAAATGTGGTTTTATATCAAAAATATAGAATGTGTTCTTGACCATCAATATACCCAAGTTAGCAAAATGGACGAATAAAATAAATTTTGCATCTTATTGCTCTTACGATAAAATTTTGCAGGTCGAGAATAGCAAAGTGACAAATATGGCTTTTTGGAGCGTAGAACAATAAAAAAAGAAACTGATTCCGTTAAATGCAAATTCTATGTTTGGTTTTATTGAGTATGTTTCTTAGAAATTTGGGTGCCTATCGCCCCTTTTAAGAATAAATATTTTGTTACGTAAAACCGTGGCCAGTCTATTGCTTGAGTGACCCATTGTTATTATGTTAAACTTTACCAGGATAACCTAAAGTGTTCGAACGAACAAATACTGATAGAAATAAACTTAAATCCAATGCATGTTGTATTTTGTGACGGCGAGAACATAAAAATACGGGTGGGCATTTGCAATAGTCAATGCTTGAAATGTCCCATCAAACCCAAAGGGTGACTGCAGTCATTAGCTACACAACTTGGAGAAAAATGGCCGCCGCATTACAACTGAACATAACCACAAATGAATTCCAGCTGTATTTGAATCCGCGTGCCAGGAGTGACGCTGACTGGTGTAACTACTGCACTGAAACGGAACATCGGGAAACGCAACAAAAATAGCGTGAAACGGGTCTCTGACGCATAAACTATAGGACGTGATTCGAGTAGCTGCACACAAAGAAAATCTCTCACTGTCTTACTGCGGTGACGCACTCACTTCAACGGACGCAATCCGCCCTTTGAGAAACTCACCTTCCATGAAAAAAAAGGGAAGTAAAGAAAGCGACAAAACCCGATTTCGAAGTAATGTAGTTTGAAAATCACAGCAATGTTGACCTCAAAGCATGGAAGATGCTCTATGTTCTTGGGAATTTCTATTGGTACCTGTTATCTGAAATTATTGTGACTAAGTTTATTTTTCGGAAATTCTGTGTGACTTTCTACATAAAGCCGTTTATTATTCGCCACTCTTATATGCCACTATCATAAAGGGGATGCATAGGTAGCCTAGAGATACAGCATCCACCTGACGTGCAAAAAGGACTGTGGTTGGAATCTTGGTGAAGCCTAATTCTCACGGGATTAAAAAAAATTCGCGTGTTGACGGAATCGGAGAAGGAGGCTTCAGGTGCGGCCTCATCCTAGCGACCATTGCCGGCAATGCACTCCGTGACCAGACCAGGATTGGCCGCCTGGTGTAGTAATGGCCACAACCTCCCATGAATCCGCCAGTTACCCACGGCCCTCAGACTCCAGTGTATACGAAGCAAAAGACCACGGGGGTGGAAAGACCTGTGACTGAGCGGAGTGAGCTAGAAATCCCTGGATCGAGAAAGGCGGCCATTAAAATCTGAACATGGAAACAGTTAACAAGAGAACTTTATCTAGGAAGGTGTGTTTGGAGTTGTTCGAGCAATTAGGTGGCATTAAATGGAATGTATTAGGGCCTAGCAAGGTTAGGAGGATTGGAGAAGCCTTTACAGTGCCGAAAAAATACACGTCCTATATTACCATGGTCTAGTTGACCGAAGAGAGCTCTGAAGTGGCATTTCTAGTCAATAAAAGCATAGCTGGCAACATAGACAAACACCGTAGTACGAAACGATCGAAAGGAACGAAAGGATCGCCGGTATCGCAATTAGGCTGAATAAGAGGTACGAATTCAAGTTGGTAAAAGCACAGTATACATTAGTTGTCAGAGACGTTAACGCTAAAGTAGGCATGAAGCAGGCCGTAGTAAAGGCAGTTGGGAACCATTGTCTGAGTTGTGGAAATCACAGAGGAAACTACTAGTCAGGTTCGCCGAGCAGAATAACTTACGCATAATGAATACCTTATTCTGCAAACGGGCGAGACGGAAGGTATAAGTGGAGGAGCTCGATTGGGGAGCATAAAAATAAATTTGTATTATGCGGTATCCCTGGAGGCGTCCAAGCTGTGAATATGCTCGGAAAGGTGAGGTGGAGTGACCACCATATAGTAAGATCTCGAATTCGGCTAGATTTGAGGGTGGACCTTAACAAGCTACTACGAAATAAGCCGATGAATTAGCCATCAGTAAGGCTGAAAGTTGAACAATTTAGGGTCGTCCTCCAGAACAGATAATCAGCTCTAACCGAGGAAGCAGATTTTTGGACACAAGAAGCTGGCGACGATCTTACACGCATTATCACGGAGTGTGCAGTAGGAGTCAGTGGTACCAGCGCTAGACGTTTCCGTGAGACTAAAGATTTAATTAGGAAACGGAAAAGCAAGGCAATCTCCATTTCAGCTGACAATAAAACCAGCAGAACGTTCAAAGTAATGAATCAGCGTAAGACGGGTCAAATACGGAAATATAATATGGAGAGGCTAGAGCATGCTGCTATTAATGGAGGCAGCATGAAAGCTGTGAAGCGGGGTCTAGGCATAACAAAAGCAGATGTATGCCTTAAAGACATCCAAGGCAATGTCATCACAACAATGGATAAAATGGTCATAGTATCGTTAGAAGTTTTATAGAGATCTGTACAATAGCCGTGACATCCAGGATAATACCGAACGAGAAAGTAGTTCAGAGGAGATAGACATTCTACTGGTTATGAGAGAAGAACTGAAGAGGGCTTACAAGCAAATGCAAGAGGCCAAACCACCTGGTGAGGGTATAATACCAGGAGACCTCCTGTAGGATGGTGGGCAAAACCTGTATACCCAATGTCTAATTACCGCTAGGTAGTATACCGGAATCTTCCATGAACCCCAAGATCATCCTAATCGATAAGAAAGATGACAGGAACGTCTTGAAAAATTGTAGGGCGATCAGCTTACCGTCCGCCGTTTACAAGGTACTTACCAAGGTTATCACTGACAGAATTTCTGCCACCTTAGATGGCAGTCAACCTAATGTACAAGCATGGTTTCGTAAATGCTATTCAACAATTAGCCATATTCGCACGATCAATCACGGGATAGAGAAAAGCGCGGAGTGTACTAACCCCTATATATAGCTTTTATTGTTATCAGAAAGCATTTGAGTAGGTCGAAATGTCACCAGTCACTCGGACATTGCGGGATAAGGTGTAGACGAGCATTAGGTTGGAATGCTAGAGTATATCTACAATGAGTCCAGGCCACAGCTACCAGCGTATCCTATAAGGAGGGCAGTAAAATACCGATAAGGAAGGGTGTCAGACAAGGAGACACAATCTTTTCGATGTTATTAACAGCATGTTTACAAGAGGTATTGAGAACATTGAGCGGGAAACAGGTGGGTGTAAGGGTAATAGGAGAATACCTCAGTAACCTCAGATTTCCTGATAACGTTGCGTTGCTAAGCCAATCGGGGATCGGATTGATATGCATGCTTTCCGCAATGGACAAGCAGAGTAGAACTACGGGCCTGAAAATTAATAGGCAGAAATCTAAAGTAATGATCAATTACCATGTGAGGGCACAGGGGTTTCGACAGGTGGTGAGGCAGTGGAAGTGGTAAGCGAATATGTCTACATAGGCCAAGACCCCGGATCCAACCATGAGGCAGAGATAAGTAGAAGGCTACAAATGGGATGGAGTGCATTAAGTAGGCATTATTTATTAATGAATCGCAGCCTACCATTGTCACTGAAGGAGAAAAAGTATACATGACAGCTGCATATTACAGGTACTCACCTACAGGGCAGAAACTTGAATTCTAAGAAAAGGGTTCAACTTAACTTGTGGACTTTTTAGCGAGCACTGGATTAGAACGCGGTAGGTGTAACTTTAAGGGACAGAGAGGAGCGGAGTGGGTCACGGAAAAAACGTGTGTTAAGGGCGTATTAATAGAAAATAAAAAAAATTGGGTGCGGCCAGGTCATTTATTGCGAAGGCAAGATAGCTGTCGGTTATTAAGGATTACAGAGGAAATTCCTAGAGAAGGCAAGCATGGCAGGGGGTGGCAGAAGCTAGAAGGGCATATGAGATCAAGAAGTTTGCAGGGATCAATTGGTCGCAGTTAGCACAGGCCCGGGATAATTGTAGATATATGGGAGAGCCCATTGCCCTGCATTGGGCGTAATTAGGATTAGCATGATGATGATGATCATCGTTTTGTCAAGAAAATGAGGATTGATTTTGAAAGCTGCTTAAAGTATTCGTGTTGTGACCGAATGCTACAATACTTTGGTTTGTTTCTAAAGATATTTTGTTCATCATAAGGACGTTAATCTGTTTGGCCAGACAATGAACCTTTTGCACTCGAACTCCTGGTGCACCACGAGGAATTCTGTAGCATAACTGAGATCTTCCAGTTTCCTATCCTTAATTGTTACCTATTAAAAGAAAGTATTTTCCCTACCCTATTTAACTTATACAGGTGGTTTATTAATTTTTCTTTGCTTAACGAAAGCTACTCCACGTTGTCCACAGAAATCTGTTCTGAAAGGTCAGTTAAATCACTTTGACTCCATTGTACGGCGCTTTTGGCACTTAGGGTTGAAATCTTACAAACGTATCTTGGGCCTCCCTGCCCCACCGTATTTCCACATTTTGGAAAGGGTTTCGTTAGGAACAGAAGAACACGACGAAGGGAACGTACAATGCTTGATTTTGTAAAATAATTGTAAGGTGTTCTAACCAGCCAGGCATTCTAGGGTGACAGGGGCTCCATGGTTTTTGGGCATTTCCTCATGGCAGTGTTTCTTGTGTGATGCCTTGGTGGGCCGTCGTTCAGAGGGAATTGATTTAGTTTTAAGGTTTTTATATATGTAGTTGTGGTGATTTCAAAGCGTGGTTCAGAAATAGGCAAGTAGTATTGAAGTACGTTTCTTTACCTTGTATGCCATAAGCATGCCACAAAGCCTTAATAAAAGTTCGCATTACAAAAAATGCCCAAAGCGTACACGCACTCTTCCGCGTTTTGGCGAACTTTTATGTCGTTAGTTGTTCGAAGCCGTTTTACATTGTTAACCTGAGGAGAGTTTGCGTACAATTTTTTTGTCATTTTAAATCACTATGCTTCCGTCAACGATTGAAATGATAATTTAAAATATTTCTTACCGTGATAAACAACGTTTGAAATGTAATAAACGTCATAAATCTGAACGTTGTTGCTAATGAGCCCATTTTGGACATTTTGAACCATAAGAATTAACCCTCCTAAGATAACAAACGTAGTCATGCGTGAAACTAACTTGAGTTTTCTGAATAAGAGAAGCTTTAATTTGCCTATGTAAAACGTTCAAAACGTACTTTTTTAGCAAAAAGATGTAAAAACCCGTAAGAGTTTCTTGCCTGCTTTGAAACGCAAAATTAACTTTTACATTTCAGTCCAAGAAAAATATATACAAGCATACCGAACCACAGCCCGCTAGGTTCATACTTATGCTGCACAAGTATATTTACTCTGCATTTTAAAATCAACTACCACAACAACATGATGATGATGATTCCTATTGGTTTCTCCTTTGAAGCGGGGTGATGACATGTCATCTTTCCAAAAAGGACTAATATAATCATGTTTTACAGTCTTGGTTTAATACTAGCGCTGCTTATGGCAGGCCCTAAAGCTTATGAGGCCCGAAATACTTTCCTTTCCCTGTTACAGGTGGTAACTGTCCTAGGCAATATTCCCCTCTCTGGGGAATAACTGGGATAAATTTAGGCGCAAAAAATTTCAAACACACTTTAATATTTATTAAAAATAACTTTACCGTTCTTTATATGAAACACGCCACAAGTACGTTCTTCATTTGCGTAGACTAGTTGTTCAACAGTGCCGACCCAAGGGGAGCCTGTAAAAAACGTATCACAATAGGAGTGGAATGACGGTGAGCTTGTAGCTGGGTTTGGGAAATAAAAGGAAGTAAGGGCTACTTCCTGAGATAAAATGTTTGCAGAAGGTTTTCTGATAGTTGTCCCTATCTCTAGTATTCGGCTGAAACGTATATGCGCTTTCCAGACAGCGATAAAAATTAGTATATTTTATTTTACCATATGTGATCGTTCAAACCTTTATTAAATGGGGCCCCAGCCACTCTGGGCTTACTGCAACATACATAGGTTGCACTCATACGTAGAAAGTAAAACGTCTTGAATACCTGATATCTGGAATAATATATATTGATTAATTTGTTTCGCCTAATACGGAATACGTGCAGAAATACGTGTACAAATGGAGATAATGAATCAGCCTCAAAGCTACTTTCTGTTGAGCAGCTCAATATTGGTTTTGTATAAGCTATTTCTATTCTTTTATGAACCTGAATAATTCTTTGGTGCAAAGAAACAATGTATGACCTAATTAAGTCGGCGCCGACATTGAAATAAAATACATTACAAACCATTTTCAAAGAGGTTAGGTAAATTGAAAATGGCTTCTTCATTCAGTTCAGCGAAACTGTGCCCATACTCCGAAAGCAGTATGTGGCGCACAATATGAAATGCCCAGCTGTTTGAGTAATGCAGGGACATAAAAATTTAGCTGCACCTTACTGGAAAGTAAAAAACTAAAGAACCCCTTTATTTCGATAGGGAGGGCGCATGCAAAACATGCAAAACTTCACCGAATGAAAGGAAAAAAATGATAGAGGCGATTAAAAAATAAAACGAAATCTCGTAAGCTAAAATCAAAAGGCAATGACGGAATTCAAAACCCAAATATACCTATTCTCCAAAACAGCCATGTAATTTCGCTAATCCTTCTGCGAACGAATACCTTTAGTATACGATATTGCAGATCATTCTCAGCTATCCTATGCGACCTTTACGTTCGTCAGTGGCTGCAAGCTAGTTATTGGAGAACTACACACGGCTTGCCCATGCTGCTGCAGAAGCTGAGCTGCCCGGCAAAAACGAGCGACCATAGCTGCAATGTGGGGTGATGAAAGCAAGAACATTCATATGCGTCTTTTGGTGTCACTATACAGGGTTGAAGATTACCGGCAACCTTTTCTCTTGTTTCGTGCCGCCGGCATGATAATTTATCAGTCTGCATCACGTGACTTTTGTTCACGCTGCTGTGGTTTATTGGCGCCACAATTTTTTCTTCATGCATTTTATTCGGTCAACTCTGGTAGACATAGCTTGTTCTCCCTGATCTGGTCGTGCGCGCGAATGACATCGTTTTGACCGCGCATCAAATGTAACGCGTGCATCAGCATTTCAGCAGCAGTTTGTCCGAAGATGCCGTTTCGCCGCATCTTAACAAATGAACCGATGGAACCGCAGCGGCAATACCGTAGATGCGGTAATCTCGTAACACTGATAAAAACCAAAATGGTGTCCGGGGGACGCGCAGCGTAATGCCGGGGGAAGCGCAGCTTACGCTGCGCGTGCCCCGTACACGTAGGCGCTGGCATCGAGGCGCCAACTGCCAGCGCTCATTAGTGTCATGATGCACTAAGCTTCACCTCTCCTTGATGGCGCACCATCTGAAAGAAATGATACAGGGCGCGTTTGTCGTTCTGTACACACTTCTTTTCATAGCGCAGTCGGGAGTGCATTTCGAACCTCCCGTTGCGGCGAAAGAGTTCGTTGCTTAAATTCTGCCGCAGCCACGGAAATCAAACTTTTTATGGTGATGTCATTGCCATGACGGATTGGAGGTCAGTTAACCCTTGGTTGACCACGGCATCAACACGTTCGTGTTAAAAAACAATTTCTGGGTAGCCACTGGTTTTCAAACGTGCGGAAGTATTATGCCTTTTAGCATTCGTTCATTGTTGTGCCGCCTGTGTGTTGCGGTGATGTCATAAGATACAAAGTGTCTCCGGTTCAGCCGCACTCGCTGAAGTAAATCAGGTAGTTCCGCACTAATTTTCAGGTGCAAAGAGAGCTGCGTACAATTATGTTTTTGATATCAGGAAGTGTACAGATAGAGGGGGATTAATGAGAGAATTTATTTAGAAGGAAGAGGTCGAATGCCTAATGTGGGAGAAGGGCAGGAAGATGAGGGGAAATAAACCAGCGGGGGGATGTGGTTCAATCACAGCGCGTGTTCTCCGCGCACACGGACCACTTGATTTTGGTCATTTTCACTAACCTGTAAGTTCAAGGTTCGTCTGCAGTCCCAGGAAATAGGTAAAAAAAAGATTCTGCACTGGTTCTGAACTTGGGGCACCTGCGCTAAACAAATGAAGAACTGGTGCATTAGGTGCAGGCGAGGGTGAAGGGACCTTCTAAAGGGCTAATTTAAAGCCCCGAGGAACCGAGTTCCCAATAGCATCGGTACTCATCACATACGTGCAGAAGGGGATTGGCCAACAACAATGAGAACCGTCTGGAGGCTAAGAGGCAACCCGCAAATTTCATTTCGAACGCGAACTAACGCACTCACAAATAGTATCCACATGTCAGAACAGTGATACTGGTCAGAGAAGATATTCGCTGCCTTGATATTTTCAAGGACAAATAACAAATTCTTCTGTTCGTAACTCTTTTGCCTTTGTCATGTACCCATACTTGGTCGCGGAAGATGCCGCTTCTATATGATGCTCACGTACGAATTGCCGATTGCCATGGGCGTTAATTTCGACTTCAGGTAAAGTAAGGGGACTGAAGTGCTCCCAATAATTTTTTTTTGCAACCACTCGACATGCCACCGTAAGTCATAATGCACAAGAAGAATCCCAATCTCCCAAAAAATCTCTCAAATTGAAGGGGACAATCTCAGCCCCCTTTAATATTATCCATGCCGGCCATTTCGGTCGGTCATCCAGGTCGGTCATTTCTTTTCAAAGGGAAGATTTTTTTAAACAGCCTACGCCTCATTCTTCTTAACGAGCGCAGGAATACGTCCATCTCAGCTCTTCTTCTGATGATCTTCACAATGGTGATACTGTCAACAAAACCACATCAACCTCCAATATCTGACAAGTGGTGTCACCGACCAATTTCAGCGCACCCTCTCTCTTATGGTTTCGTTTTATGCAGCCCTGGCCACGATAATTGGGATACTGCTCTACCATTTGCCATTCATGCGCGCCCTACTCCAACGTAAGAAAATGGTGGTGATTGCCATTCTTTCGCGTTTAGGGCTCCTTTCTTTCTTTAATTCTCGATTCACCTATTCTCTCCGCACCTACCCGTACGCAAGCGGGCGTCTCACAGCATTTTTTTCTTGTCATAGACAGTGCCGCCTCCTTGCGCAGTTGAAGACCCGTGACATACCAAGAAGACCGCTAGTCCCCTTACGATGGGGAGAATCGGCCTGTTTCTTTTCGATCAGATTATAAAGTATTTTTCCCAGTCTTCCCAGTGCACGTGGATTATACAAAAAGTTTCTTCCTCGTTTTATCGCTGCTTATATCATTTTTAAGCGAAGCTCTTGTGTGAACTATCGGCTGGCGCCTACTCGCCAAGTGTCTTACCGTCGGTGCTGCGGAGCTAAAATAACCATGTTTCAACGCTAAATCGATGACATTGGCGGCCTGATGTCTTTAACGCTCGAAGTGTTCCCTTCCACCGCGGGGAAAAATAATGTGAACACCGGAGGTTTCGTTGTCCCCGGACTGCTTTTAGACTGGTCAATATTACCTTGCAGCTCAGCATCTATCTTCATACCTGCTAGCACCACACCATCTTTTCATCACCCCGTTTCGTGCCATCTTAATGCTAGTTTTTAAAGAGGATAGTCTTTCTTGGGCTACATTAACGCAGACATTTTGATCTGTCTGTCTGTCTGTCTGTCTGTGACTCGATTCAGCCACCCGGACTAACTTGAGCAGAAATTGTGCAATAGTCTTACATACTGCCAAATCTAAACGTCTAATTCCGGGGTAATGTTCATCCCTGTCAATATTGTCACCTTGTCACCTTGTCGCGGAAGTTAGCTAGGTTTGTTTTGCTTGCGGGTGACGCAGTGCATGAACCGCACCCGCGCCGAAAACAAAGTAGTAGTAGTAGTAGCACCTTTATTGGTAAGGAGGGCCAAAGGCCGGTTTAGGGAAGAGGAAGGGGAGTAGGGTAGGGGAATGCAGCGTATTTTACAGGGACGTGGGAGCTTGCAGGGACTAGAGTCGACCCCAGCTACACTGCCCGTGCTAGGCCACTTTTGATGGCAAACAGCCCTGTTTTGTGCAGTAGAGGTTTCTCCATAGTATGATAGTCTTCTGGGGTGCTTGTGGGCGCGTGGAAAGATGTGATGATGTCTGAGCGATGTTGCGAGAAGGAGCAATTCCGAAGGAGATGGTTGAGGTCTGCATATGTGAGGGTATTGCAGAATGTGCATTTGAGAGGCAGATTAGGTGAGAGCGATTTTCGGAATATGTGCGGGATGTTGGCGGCATTTGCTAGGAGCTTGTTGAGAAATACCTCACCGGCTCATGGCAGGGTAGGAATGCCAGTGAAGTGCCCTTGTGGGGTGGCAGCGATGTAGCGGTTCCTCTTGTCGCGTTTATGTTGAAGTAACTGCATGGAAGGAGGTAGCGGTGACGGAGTCGGCGTGCAGGGAACCAACGGAGGCGGGATACTGCTCTTCTGTGCCGCAATATGGGCGGCCTGGTTACCCCTGCAAGCTGAATCGTGGCCGCTAACCCAATCAATCCGTACAGATACCCCGTTGTGACGGAGTAGGGCAACATGGGTCAGGATTTGTTGTGTGAGGGGGTTGAAAGAGGATTGGCGTCAGAGTTGTGGAACTACGCTGAAGGAGTCCGTGAGGGTGCGAATGTGGGATGAGCGCATCTGCGAGATGTCGAAGCTTATGTGGTTGAGGGTACCGATGACAGCGTGGAGATCAGCCTCCAACGGCGTGATGTGGACAAGGTTGAGGCTTGCTGTGCCGCTGAGATCTGAGGTCTCCGAGCAGTGCCAAGCCAGACCGACGATGGCATCCATATAGATGTCAATCGCTCCGGGCAAATAGGAGCGGTTGAGCTTCTCTAGGAGCTCTTTGTGCAGCGTTGAGTGACCATGCGGGACTGGTTTCGAAGGTGCATTAGGGACGACATCTGGGAGAGCCCATGGAGCCATTGGGCTTAGCAGGTTGTGCACCTGGATGGGCCGTTGGTGGTCCCAATCTGAGAGCGCCAGTCCTTGCAGGGTAAGTGTCCGTTTGAAGTCCGCTTGGATTCCAGTTTCCTTCATTATCAGGTCGATGGGGGGTAGTGGAGAAGCTTGTTCCAGAGCAGTAATTTTTGTATGCCGAGGTAGCCCGGTTATGATTCGGAGTGTGGCTCTGTGAAGGGTGTGTAGAAATTTGAGATTAGTCTTGCTGAAGTCATATACAGGGGCACCATATGCGAGGGCACCGATGGCCACAGCACAAGACAAAGCAACGCATGAACTTTTTTGTGCACCGCCGTACTGGTTATACAGGCGCTTAATAAGGTGAAGCATCGGTTTCCATTGCTTTTTAATTTGGTTAGCCATATCTTCGGACTGTTGTGACAGCCCAGCGGGATGCCAAGCAGCTTGATGTAAACGCAATTTGCACGAATAGTGTTATTTGCGATGTGCAGGGCGGTTGGTTCCGTATCAGGCGAGGACTTGATGTCGTGAACAAGAAGGAACTCAGTTTTTCAGGCGCCATCTCACGGCCAAGTTGAGGCAGATGGTTCTCAAGGCTTGCGACAGCCACCTGAAATACAGTAATTATACTGTCCGTGTTTTCGAAGTCATTACCTTCTGTTCATATCGTAATATCATCCGCGTAGATAGCGAAACGGGTGGATGTGTCTGGCTCGAGTTAACGAGCCATAAGGGTCATCGCCATATTAACGACAGTAATTAAGGACAGTGTTCAAAGTGACAGGGTGGCATGCTAAGGATTTCCGGGCGATTATGGCCACACCACCAGAAGAGTTTGTGTTGCCATCCCTACCCTTTGTGTATACCAGGTAAATATTAAAAAAATGGCGTGTTTCAAATTTAAATGTGCTTCCTGAACACACATTAAACTTGGCTTATTTGCTTGCAGTATTTCGTATACATTGTAAAGATTTTTAAGGAGGCCTCTGCAGTTTTATTGCATTATGTTTTCCTTTCTCTTTATGAAGTGTTTGGAGCTACTGAAGTGTGACTATTTACTTAAGGTCTTTCGGGGCTAGAGCTTTTGGAAGGTTTTTTTAACGTTCTCTAGATGTTTTGATGGAGGGACCCGCTCCTTCCGCTGCGAAGCAGACAGGAAAGGTCCCACATCCATGTCATCATCAGATTTGGAAAGGGTACGTGGCGTACCAAACCCCCCCGTCCTGCCCCCCCCCCGACTTGGCACCCTTTCCGGTGCCCTTCGTCCAAGCCGCGACAACCGATGGTGTCAAGAGCACGCCCAGGTGGCCAGGTGGTGCTGCGGGGGTGGGAACTACTGCGGTTTCCTCCGTCTCCATGTCCTCCGCGCCCTCGGGTGGGCTTCGGGCTGGTGGAGAGGAAACAGTGGGTGCAGCAGCATTCCCAACGGACGTGAATGCCACCACAACAGCTTCTGGCTAAGCGAGTGGTGCGGAGGCGATTTGGGGTGCCCAAGGCAGCCTAGGGGGGGGGGGAGAGGAACCAGACGCCCCTCCGCCCCCGGCGAGATGCGTCGGCATACCTCCCCAGGGGGAAAGAGGCGAACCACTTTTGCTTCTCTTGGAAAGTGGTGTTTTCGGTGATCTTAGCATTGATTATCTGCTTCTTCTGCTTAAACTTGTCACATTCTCGGGAGTACGCTGCATGGGGTCGTTGGCAGTTGGCACAGGTGAACGCAATTTTCTGAAGGATGGTCATGCTAGCCGCATTTAGTGCAGGTTAGTCGGCCACGGCAAGAGGTTGTGCCATGCCCAAACTGTTGCCACTTGAAGCAGCGCCGCGAGTTCTGGATATACGGGCGGACAAAAGAATGTATATAACCGGAATTTATGGATTGTGGAGGGGTGGATTGATCGAAGGTCAGGGTAATGTGTTTAGCTGCTATCTGTTTGTCATGGCGGCATATAAATATGCGCTTTACAGCCGTGACGCCCTCATCCCTTAAGCCTTGCGAAAGGTCAGTATCGGTTTCTGAAATCAGATCTGCCTCAGTGATCCCACCCTGAGAGCTGTTACGGCTGCGGGGGGTGTGTGACCCTGATCTCAAGGTCTGCCATGCGGGTTTGTTTCAGGAGGATTGCGGGTTGCTGCTGTGTTTTCCCTCCAACTAGCATTTCACCAGTTCTGAGTTTTTTGGCGTCGTATGCTTTGCCCACAGTACCTTCAAAGGGTTTAGAAAAAGAAAATCGAATTGAGAGGTAACCGGCTTTAATTTGTCCACATACTCAACGATCAAAGAACGCGGGTAGTTATCTGGCTTTGGGAGCAAGATCGAAGGCAAAGCAGGGAAAGAAACGTCGGCGCGAGCGCTTTTCAAGGACCGACCACGTTTGGGGGGGGGGGGGTTGAAAATACCATACGGCGTAGTATAAAACCAGGGAGACGGGGGTACTTTCTTCTTCAGCCCTACCCTGATAGCTGAAGAGGTCCAGGAGCTCCCTGCCTGGTAAATAGACCGGGAGACCATCCGCCGGAGCTTCACCTGGTCTCGGACGGCCACCGTTCTTGGTTGCTCACTGTCAACCTTATAAACACATCGCCACGGTTTGATACAGCTTGTGTTTTGGGGCTCGATGTCCGCGGTGTCGCCAATACCGCCACCAAGATAATTCAAGGTGCCCCGTGCGGGGAGGACTGCGAAAGGATAAAAACTGACATGCAGACTTTATGACTAAACCGTGAAAATCCGTCCACAACCACTGTTTCGTGTCAGCATAAATGGAATCTTCCAACACGTCATAAGCCATCAATATTGTTTTGTTTTGAATTGTTTTGAATCATGCGTGAAGTGCCAGTTATGGTAAGTCAGTTTGGTTTTATTTTCACCCTTCAGGCCTTTTTAACTCTATTTTATGTTCTTTCTTTTTCGGAGAAGGTATTCATATTTCTTCGATGATTTCTCTCTACAAAGGAATCGAGCATGTCTCCGCGGTTGTTTCTAAGCCCTCAGCCAAACATCCCCACCGCATGATCCCCTATCTGGTGTGCCCCAATTTCGGCTTTGGAGTCGCCCATAATGATTTGCACCGAGCTTTTACTCATGTAATTGCCAAGTAAATGTCTTCGTAAAATGCGTCCAAAGCCGCATCGTCAGGAGCGGACCTAGGCGCACAGACTTGTACCACATGCAAAGGAAGGAACAGCGCACATTATAACAAAGGACGGACAGAGTCACACACCACAAGCGCTGACTATCAACTTATGGCTTTATGACAAGCTGCGGAAAATAAATAGCACACTTACAGGGGGGAAAATGCAACAAGTGCGCACAAAGAGATAAGAGGAGAAGGATGGCGTGATAGCTAACGAGGCGTGATAGCTGGCGTGATAGCTAACGTGGGCACACTAACACATTTATCCCCAGCTGTTTCAATCATTGCAGCTTCAACAAGTTCCCTCGGGGTCTGCTTCCTGCTCTTAAAGATAGCTGTTGTGTTATCGAACACAGGGATTCGACCAGCACAGAGCAGGCAGTAACGCGCGTGCTGCCACACCTGGCCTTGTAGAGCCCTACGGATATTGTAGTGATGTTCTTTCAGCCGTTCATTCAAGAATCGGCCTTTCTGGCCTATATATTCATTATTACAGCCCATAGGAATCCGGTACACAGCACCGTTTTCGCATTCAGTGAATTTTTTCCTATGATTAGTACTACTCTTGGTTTTTTTTTTGCGGACAGGGTTGCTTCTTTTACTTAGCTGAGATAATTTGTTTAGTGTGGAAAATACAATGTTGACGCCAACACGTTGACCAATATTCTTAAGATTGTGGGAGAGCTTATGGTAGTAAAGGATGACCGCTATCTTTTTTCTTGGGTTCCGTTGTGTCTTCAAGGTCATCGTGGCGGCTCGTGCAGCGTTTTTTTATTTTACTAATCAGGCCTTCAGACACTGACACAAGTAATGTCTGGTGGTACCCAGCATTGCTGAGCCGGTTAATTTGCGAACGAAAACTTTCCTGGTTCATGCGATCCCATGATTTCGTAAGTGCATTTGTGAGGCATGAGTGTGCTATGCTTCTTTTTACAAGGTTTTAATGGGCTGAGTGGAATGGTAACAATGGTTTTTTTGTACGAGGCTCATACAGCCAACACACATGGTCATTGTGGAAATGGAGCCGCAAGTCTAAAAAACGAATGCTATTGTTCTCTGGTTCTTCAGGGGGTCTTCATCAAAGGCATAAAACATTCATTAAAACTCCCTAAAATAGGTTGAATGCATGCATCCTTTTGTCCAGTACCTTCAAAAATAATTGACAAGTCATCACAAATCCGAAAATCTTAAGAACACTTATGCTTCTAAAAGATCTGCCAGCATTTTGTCTCGAGCTCCAAGATATAAATCTCTTAGAATAGGAGCAATGCACGAACCAATGCCTACTCCTTGTTTCTGCAGGTAGGTAACAGCGTCGAACGTAACATACTTCGACTTAAGGTGAACTTCTAGCAGTTCCAGAAACCCTGCTACGCTAACGCCCACTTCATTTTGCAACGGAAAGACACCACGCCTGTCAATGGCATCCTCAACTGCAGACAAAATCCAACTGTGTGGCAATGAATAAAACAAGTCTTTTATGTCGACAGAGAAGGCTTTTAGACACTTATTCTCATTACTGCGCAAATATTCAATTACTTTGTCAGAGCTTCGATTAAGACAGGGATCATCATTGCATAGCAGGTTCAGTTTTCCTTGCAGGAACAATGCTAGAGCCTTCTGCCAGGTACCTTTTTCTGAAACTATTACCCACTGCGGCCGCTCTACTTTGTGAATCTTAACAGAAAAGAACATATCCAGGCTCAATGTCTTGTGATTTTGAATGGATTTCAATAAACTGTTGAGTCCTTATTCTCGACAGGGATTGCTATCTTCTGCTGACACACAGTCCCGGCAGTCAAAGCACGACGTGAGGTAGCACTGCAAATTCCACCCTCCTTATCTGCCGGTAGAACGCATAACTTTTTCTCTGCCAGAAAATTGACAATGCGCTTGATAGGCACTGCTTTCCCGGACGCTGTCGAACACTCGAGGATGTCCACTCTATGGTACACGCAACTGGCACACTCATATTCAGGGGCTAATCTCACCACCTTTCTACGAGTCCCAGCAGCTCAGGTGCCTTTCTGGCAGGCTCCACTGCACACTTGTGCCCGAGCTCCAGAACACGTTGCACGTCGACCGGAAGGACAAAGTATCCAATGGTATGCATCCGGGTGGTGGCTCTGACTTGCTTAGGAGGTAGACTGGCTCGAAGGTTGGCCAGGGTCAGCTGCCAGATGCCCTCCGTCATCCGGTCGAGCATTCGGCACAATTCATGCCACTTTTTCCAAGCAGTAGATGGTCCGTCACTACGGTGCACATGTACGAACAGGCAGTCCTTGTAGCGACGGGCAAGTTTTTGCCGATGGCCTTTGAACATCTTGAGCAGTCTTGCAATGAACCCAGCTGGAGGCAGGCTCACACCTAGCAGAACCTTCAGTTTTTGGGGTAGGAACCTCTCACGAATACAAAAGGTGAGCAGGTGTGATTGACAGAACGCGTTGACGGCTAAGGCAACCAGCTGAGAAGGGTTGGGGAAGAAACACGTAAAAGGGCCCGTTGTACTAGAAACCTAATACAAAAGGGTGCCATGTTGTGCTAGTTGGTGGTTTTCAGATGCAAAGGAAGGAACAGCGCCCATTCTAATCAAGGACGGACAGACTTCTCTGTCTGAAGCCTTCTTTGTCGACATCAAAGACTTGTTTTATTCATTGCCACACAGTGGGATTCTGTCTGCAGTTGAGGATGAATTTGACAAGCGCGGTGTCATTCCGTTTGAAAATGAATTGTGCGTTAGCGTAGCAGGGTTTCTGGAACTGCTAGAAGTTTCTCTTAAGTCGACGTATGTTACGCTCGACGCTGTTACCTACCTGCAGAAAAAAAAGTATGCATTGGGTCGTGCATTGCTCCTCTGCTAAGTGCTTTATGATGATGGTTGGATGTTTATGGCGCAAGGCCAGCTGGGGCAAAGAGCGCCAAAACAACAGTCATATATGAGGGGTGAAACCTTAAACACTAAGTAAAGTCACTAAAAATAAAAGTGAAATCACAAAACGACAATGAGCATGTCTGGTGTATAGGGCCAGATTTCATGATGCGTGATAGGAAATGAGGTTTAAAAACTTGACCTCTGACAAATACTCAAACACACGTTTCACAGAAACAATGGCATCGTCACCTAGAAAAAACAATGGATGTAGGGGAATATGTTGTCTGTAGAGTTCTCTGAAGTGTTTGTGTCGTGTTGTGTGAAGTGCCTTGCATGTGATTAGTATGTGCACTACGGATAGGGCCTCTTCGCACCTGCTGCACTGGGGTCTAGAAGATCGCGTCAGCAGATACGAGTGCGTCGCATGGGTGTGCCCTATCCGCAGCCTACCCAAGGCGACTTCCCTGTGTCTGTTGCGTGAGTCAGCTGTGTACCGTCCCAAGTGTGGCTTTATTACATGTAGTTTGTTGTCTGTCTGTTCGCCCCAGTGTGTTTGCCATGTTCTGCGCAGGTGTTGTCTTATGTGTGGCTTGAGGTCTGTGTAGGGTACGGTTGTTATGTTTACAGTGTTCCTGAGTGCAGCAACAGCAGCCCTCTCATCTGCCAACTCGTTCCCAGCGATCCCAGCGTGTCCTGGAACCCAGCAGAGGAGCAGCTGATGCTTATTTGCATACACAGACATGATAGTGCTAAATACAAGATTACTATGTGGTTTTTGGTGGGTGTATGCGATGACAATGCGCGAACAACACTCAATGAATCTGTGTAGATGATAGACTTCGGAATTTGATTTTCAAGTATGTGTCGTACAATCAGCAAAATCCCATACGCTTCTGCTGAAAAAATTGTCGTGTGGACGCTCATGGTTCTGGCTGCACTGAAATTCAGGGACCATGAGCAGCTGCAGGAGACCATAGTGGAGGGGTTTTAGACGCGTCACTGTAAAATTCTGCAAGTGGGTATTAAACTGCAGAGACCGAACGTGCTGCAGTATTGCAGCTCGCGGTACCCGATTTTGTCAAGTTTCATAAAAGAAAGGTCGGAGGACAGAGGACCGAACTTTCCAAGGAGGTTAAAATGTCTGAAAAGGTTGATCTGTACACATCTAAAAACTGAAGCGCTCAGATCCGAGGCTCGTCTCTCTACTCTAAGTGAAAAGGGCAGAGGAACGGATGGGACGATTTTACAAAAAGAACAGATGTGGATGTGTCGTTAAAACAGGATAAAAAGGATGGTTATTCAGCGATGAAATTTTAAAACGCATAAAGTTAGTCCTATGTACGTCCGTTGGTTCTCAAGGCCCACTTATTACACTCGGCATACAGACTCTCGACAGGGCTAGTGCGAAAAGCACCCGACGCAAGCCGTAGCCCCAAGAGTAGCACTGGGTCAAGCATTCGCAACGCTGTTTTTGACGCCGACCTATATACCACACAACCATAGTCTAAACGATACCCAACCAAAGCAGTATAGAGCCATAGTAGGAATTCTTTCTCGGAACCATACGATTGATGGGAGAGAACCTTAAGGATATTCATTGTTTTCAGACATTTATGTTTAAGTTCCTTGATGACAACACCTAAGAACTTGTGCTCCTTGTTCACAGGAAGCGACACTCCATTAATAGTAATGTCTGGGTCCGGATGGACCCCACGCTTCCTGGAGAACACAAGGCAGGAGCTTTTTACAGGATTCAATTTAAACCCATTCTTGTCTGCCCAGCCGGCAAGCTTCTTGACACCAAGCTGGACTTGACGTTCGCATATCGACATATTACATGATTTGAAAGATATTTGCACGTCGTCTACATACATAGAATAAGAGATTGTTGGTGGCAGTGCCTTTCCAAGAGAGTTCATCTTTACTATGAAGAGAGTGCAACTCAACACGCCACCTTGCCGCACGCCATTTCCTTGGACGTGAACCTTTGAAAGTGCACAACCAACTCTTACTCTGAACGTTCTCTCTGACAAATAATTAACAAGGGTGTTGAACATATTACCCGAAACGCCGAATGACCTGAGGTCACTAAGGATCCCATAACGCCAAGCTGTGTCGCCTTCTCGAGGTCGAAAAAGACAGTTAAACAGTACTGATTATGTACGAAGGCATCCTTGATGTATGAGTAAAGTGCAACCAGTTGATCGTTCGTGGATCGCCCCACCCTGGAATCCTGCCTGGCAGCTCTCGAGAAGACCGTTGTACTCGAGGAAGTACACGAGCCTGTAGATTTATCATCTTCTTGAAGAGCTTGCACAGGCAGCTCGTCAGGGCTATTGGACGGTAACTTGAGGGGGACGATGGGTCCTTTCCCTTCTTCAAGAAAGCCACTACAATAACCTCCCTCCAAGAGTGCGGAATGTGGCCCGAAAGCCATATTTTATTATATAGATGTAGAAGTGCTTCAGGTGTGTCTGCGTGTAGATGTTGTATCATTGTATAAGTGATGTGGTCTGGGTCTGGAGCTGAGGGTTTACACGTGCTCAGAGCAGCCCTCAGGTCATGTAGTGAAAACAGGGAGTTGTAAGAAGTCTGTGATTTGTTGTTGTCGTGTAGGGACTTCTTTTCACAAGAGGCTTTATGTTTCAGGAAAGTGTTCGTGTAGCACGCTGAACTGGACACGTGTTGGAAGTGTTGTGCGAGTGTGTCAGCCTGGTCTTCCAGTGTGTCCCCTGTTGTACTGACCCAGGGTAGGCTGTTTGTCTGTTCTCCTTTGAGTTTGCGTGTACGTGTCCATACCTTGCGTGTGTCTGTGTACGAGTTTATAGATGCTATGAATGAGCGCCAACTATCTCTTTTTGCCTCACGGCGCACACGTTTTCCGAATGCCTTGGCCCGTTTGAACAATAGGAGGTTCACCGACGTGGGGTACCGACGGAGGATACCCCACGCCTTGTTCTGGGCCTCTCGCGCCCGCCTACAGACCTCATTCCACCACGGCCTCCGCTGGTTGCGCGGGGCACCAGAGGCGTGGAGAATGGACTTTTGGGCGGCGTCGAAGATGTGCGCTGTGAGGAGTTGTGCAGCTTCATCTACGTGTAGGTGTCTTATAGTTGTGTACTGTAGTTTCGATGTCTCTGTAAATGTGTTCCAGTTAGCTCGTGCTTCATGGAACCTATAATGGGAAGATGAACTGCTTGGGCCTTTACCTATGTATGTAAGTGATGTGGGGAAGTGGTCACTGCCATATGGGTCAGTTCCCACACCCCACTCGAGAAGAGGAAAGAGAACTGCGGAGCCAAGTCAAGTCAAGACATGAGTATGTGTTGTGTCCTATGTTATGATATGTAGGCTGTTTATTGTTGTAAAGACATGCTCCAGAGGATGTAAGAAACCTCTCTATCAGGCGACCCCGGGCATCCGTACGGGAAGAGCCCCAAAGAGAATTGTGAGCATTGAAGTCGCCTGTTAGAATGTATGCTTCGGGCAGCTGGTCAACCAGCGCCTCGATGTCAGAGGTCGAAAGTGTAACATCAGGAGGAATGTATATGGAGCATACCGTTATCAACCTATTAAATATTATGAAGCGTATTACTACAGCCTCAAGGATAGTGTTTAAAGTGACAGGGTGGCATGCTAAGGATTTCCGGACGATTATGGCCACACCACCAGAAGAGTGTGCGCAGCCATCCCTGTCCTTTATGAAGACCATGTAACTATTGCAAGAAATTTGTGTGCTTGGAATTCAAATGTGTTTCCTGAACACACATTACACTTGGCTGATTAGCATGCAGTATTTCATATACATCGTCAAGATTTTCAAGAAGGCCTCTTGCAGTTCCATTGTACTACGTTCTCTCTTCCCATTATGAAGTGTTCGGAGCTACTGGACTGTAGTTGTTTATGTGTCGTCTTTCGGGGCTGTGACTCTCGTCTTTCTTGGCTTGTCGGGAGGCTTTGGCGTCGGTACGCGTTCCTTGCTGGTGCCCACCAGAGACAAGAACGGACGACGTCCATTTCATCCTCGGATGTCCTCAGAGCGCCTGAGGGATCAGGCTCCTTGGACCGCGAACCCTTTGGAGAGCGCTTTTCCTTGCCCGCAACCACCGAGGGATTCAGGAACGCCTCGGATGGCGCAGGCGGTGCGGTGGGGGTGGAAGCTAGCCGCATGGCTCCCCAAGTCCTATCTCCTCTGCGCCCTCACCTGTGGTTTGGGACGCTGGAGTGGAAGTGGAGGATGCAGCATCGCTTCCACCAGACGTGTTGCCCCCACAGCCGCTGCTGGCTCAGTGAGCGGTGCGGAGGCGGGTTGGGCTGCCTGAGGCAAACCCAGGGGGGGGGGGTGGCGGGAGCGGGACCAAGTCCGACTCGCGGTACTGGGTCCCACGCTGAAACCAGAAGCCGCTCCGCTCCCCGGCGAGCTGCGTCGGCGTACCTCCCCAGAGGGAAAGAGGCAAACCTCTTCCGCGCCTATGGGAAGGTGGATGTTTGAGTGACTTTGATGTTGTTGATTTTCTTTTCTAGTTGAAACTTTTCACAATTTCGAGAGTAGGCGGCATGGGGTCCTGGCAGTTGGCGCAGTTGAGGGTTGATGATGGACAATTGTCCGATGGGTGATCATGCTGGGCGCACTTTGCGCAGGTCAGACGGCCACGGCAGGACTTGGTTCCATGCCCAAACCGGTTGCACTTAATGCAGCGGCGCAGGTTCGGAATGTAAGGACGTACGGAGCATCGAATGAAGCCTGCGTTGATATGTTCAGGAGATGAGGAGCGGTTGAAGGTCAGGATAATATGTTTGGTGGGGATTATCTTATCATCCCTGCGTATCGTGATGCGGCGCATGGTGGTGACGCCCTGATCCTTTAACCTTCGAGAAGGTCGACATCGGTCTCGTTTAGGAGGTCCGGCTCAAAGATCACACCCTGCGAGCTATTCAGGCTGCAGTGGGGTGTGTCCCTGATGTCCAGATCGACCATTTTCGTCTGACCAAGGAGTGTGGTTGCCTGCTGCTTGTTTTTTACCTCGACAAGCACTTCACCTGTGCGTTGTTTTTTGGCATTGCAGGTTTTCCCAAGTTATTCCGTCAAGGTATTTTGTAATAAAAATACCGATTGTGACGCAAGTGGGTGGGCTGCGTCAGAGATTCGATAACAATGAAACGAGGAATAGTTGTCTAGCTTGGGGAACGCTCATGCTTGGAAGTGAAACAAGACATCGGTGCGGCCCCTTTTCAGGGACCGATGCTGTTGAGGAGGGGGTTTGATTTTTCCATACGGCATAAAAAAAAGCAGGGAGGACGGGAGTACTTTCTTTTTTGACCTTACCCTGGTAGTCAAAGAGGTCCCGGAGCTCCCTGCCTGGTAGACAGACAGGGAGCCGATCCACCGGAGCTTGACCTGGGCTCCGACGGCCACCGTTTGAGGTTTCTACCCTTCACCTTAAAAACACATCACCACGGTAGGTCACAGCTTATGTTGGGGGGCTCGGGGTCCGCGGTATCGCCAGTACCGTCACCAAGATTACTCAAGGTGCCCCGTGCGGGGTGCTAAGCGATTTATATCTTGGAGCCCGAGACAAAGTGCTGGTAGATCTTTTAGAAGGCTCAAGTGTGATTAAGATTTTCAGATTTGTTGATGACTTTGTAATTATTTTTGAAGGTAGTGGACAAAAGGATGCATGCATTGAACCTATTTTAGCGAGTTTTAATGAATGTTTTAAGCCTTTGTTTTTAACCAATGAAGAACCAGAGAACAATAGCATTCGTTTTTCATACTTGCGCCTCCATTTCGACAATGTCCATGTGTGCTGGCTGTATGAGCCTCGTGCACAAAAACCATTGTTACCATTTCACTCAGCCCATTCAGAAGTTGTAAAAAGAAACATAGCACACTCATGCCTCACAAATGCACTTACGAAATCATGTGATCACATGACCCAGGAAAGTTTTCGTTTGCAAATCAACCGGCTCAGCAATGCTGGGTACCACCAGCCATTACGTGTGTCAGTGTCTGAAGGCCTGATTAGTAAAAAAAAGAAACGCTGCACGAGCCGCCACGATGACCTTGAAGGCACAATGGAACCGAAGAAAAAAATAGCGGTCATCCCTTACTACCATAAGCTCTCCGACAATATTAAGAATATAGGTCAACGTGTTGGCGTCAACGTTGTAAATCCGGCAGCAAAGAAATTATCTCAGCTAAGCAAAAGAAGCAACTCTGTCCGCAAAGAAAAATCTAAGCGTAGTACTAATCATAAGAAAAATTTCACTGAATGCGAAAGCGGCTTTGTGTGCCGGATTCCTATGGCCTGTGGTAAGGAATATAAAGGCCAGACAAGCCGATGCTTGAATGGACGGCTGAAAGAACATGACTACAATGTCCGTCGGGCTTCACAAGGCCACGTGTGGCAGCACGAACGTGACTGCCTGCTCTGTGCTGGTCGAATCTCTGTGTTCGATTACACAACAGTTATCGTTAAAAGCATGAACCAGACCACGAGCGAACTTGTTGAAGCTGCAATGATTGAAAGAGCTGGTGATAAATGTGACAGTGTGCGCT
This sequence comes from Haemaphysalis longicornis, assembly GCA_013339765.2. NCBI lineage: Eukaryota > Metazoa > Arthropoda > Arachnida > Ixodida > Ixodidae > Haemaphysalis > Haemaphysalis longicornis. The sequence continues at coordinate 44,827,859 of CM023455.1, forward strand.
CGTTAGCTATCACGCCAAAGGAATCGCATGCTTGGAGGCCAGAGAAAAGTGGATGTGGCGATAAATTCAGTGACGCAATAACACTTTGACAAGGCTGGGCATCCTTCTCTTCTTATCTCTTTGTGCGCACTTGTTACATTTTCCCCCTGTAAGTGTGCTATTTATTTTGCGCAGCTTGCAATAAAGTCATCAATCGATAGTCAGCGCTTGTGGTGTGTTACTCTGTCCGTCCTTTCTTAGAATATGCGCTGTTCCTTCGTTTGCACCTGAAAACCCCCAACTAGCCCAACAAGAACCCTTTAGGACCACATGCAACGTGTGCTTTTTATAAAGCCTAATAACCATTGATGGTACACGCTCCGTATTGCTCTAAAATTATACAGATACTACATATATATATATATATATATATATATATATATATATATATATATATATATATATATATATATATATATATATATATAGGCAGTAAAAGAAAACTTCTCGAGGAGCCAGAAAAAATACGTGAGAAATTGGTAGACGCACGATTAAACACAAAAACAGTGGTTTACTGACGTTTCGACTGCGGGACCAGTCTTCATATATATATATATATATATATATATATATCGTAAGCATTGTACGCTTGCTGTAAGCCTATAATTTACTAGTGTAGTTATAAAAAATTAGGCCCTGCTGTGTACTCCTTGAGATGTGTTTGGAATTTGTTCATTTGACATCGTCAGAAAATTTGCCAGGCAGACGTCAGCCGGTTTACGTGTAATGAATGACAGCACTATATTGGGTGTAACTTCTACGTAATGATGCGTAACGTTGCACGTTTGCTCGCAAAACCGGATTACGGTGGCTCCTTTGTCCGTTTTTCAAATGCCTACTTCGTGGAAGCCCACGTTTCGATGGCGCTGCGGCAATTGTTTTCGCGATATTTATTGCAGACACTGACGCCTGTGTTGCACACAAAATGACAAGGCAGGAGACAGTTCAAACTACTGCTGATGCTTCTTCAGAATGAGTGGTATTTGCAGAATTAGGCACACTTGTCCTCCTCACGTGCCGTTGCATGCGCCTGTCAAAATATATTGCCAATCGTCGGACGGAAAGTGCAAAATATTCCTTTGCACCTTTCCAGGCCCCGTTCTGTAGTGTTGTAGTACAAACGCACGTTTTGCTACAGCGGCGCCAATGGTCGGATTCTAAAGTACATAAATTCTCTATTTTTTCTTTACGTTTGTTTTTCTGTTTCTGTGTCTTTTATTTCTCCAGCAACAGACATTTTTTTTCGGTGACTACAGCAACATGGCCGCTTTTACGCCTAACAATCCGGAAATTCTTTTTGCATTGTTAGTTTTGGCTACGTCCCCGAGCACATGTAACCACAAATTTGGCCCCCTTCGCAATTGATTTGAGGCGTAGTCAATCTGAGACGCGCGCTCCTTCTCCCAAATATCTGCGCCGAGATACGCACTCTCCACTCCTGCGTGTCGGCTCCTTGCCTCCTCGCGACTTTCCCCAGATTTCTTGTTTTATCCACTGAACTTTGCTGCTCCGTTTTTTGTTGATTCCAGGCACGGATGAACCTCAAACTAAAACAGTTTTCCTGTTACCAATCACTTCCGTTCGAGTCTAAGGAGAAGGATCACCTTTAAAGCTGGGCGCAGTGAAAGGAGGGCACAAAAACGCACCTTTAGTTGTAATTTGTGAATTAGCCTTCTTCCAAGCCCTCAACTAAACGAAACTTCGAAGGATTGCAGTTTAAAAGTATAGGGCCGAAATCCTGCAGGCCGTTTCCCTCTTTGTCATTAGGCGTTTAGTTTATTTGATACAATACGCCAATTTGTTCGATCACGGAAGTAACCAGTCAGATCACATAAGACCGGGGATTTCGACGTTGACATCTTCCTTCTGGTGATCGGGAATGCCAAAGCTAAGCACAAGTACATCAATTCTTTACGCGCATGCCCGAACCTCCCTCGCCGTAAATAAATCCATAAAAATGGCAGGGGAAGAGATACGCCGCGCGCTACGAGCAGTATTTGCTTCTTGGACTTGGGGAGCAGCGAGGGTAGGGAACAGTAGGTTGTAGTGTACGGCCTGCGAAGATGACAATTATTTAATACGCAACTTACAACGTGAGAGAGCTAGATTACAAAAGCCAAGCTTACACGGATATCCCTAAAGTAGTCTTCACCGGCTTGCCGAAATAAGAATCTCGGAAGTCTTTTTATACAGGCACTACAGGACATTTCATCTCAAACCAGAAGAACCTTTACACTTGTATGACCTTAAATGTTTTTGATACGCTGTAGAAAATCCTGGTGGTATAGCGGAACGCGGCGATTTCTTTCGCTCCCGTGTTATATTCGACACGTGCTTGACAACTAAGTAGATGAGACCTATACAGCTGTGCTGTAAAATTGAGCTTTTTTCTGCAGTTGTATGATACCAGTTTCTTTGCATGAAGTAATTAACACACTTAGAAAATGCCGTCTTTCTAGATTTCGTGATTATTCTAAAAGACACGTTCTCTCGCGTGGACAGGAAGATTCGCTACATCCTAATATATTTTATTTCTACACAGCAATTATCACAGGCCCTTTCCAAGCGCTTCTGCTCTAACATGCTCTTCAAACATATGCTGTCCACAAACACACTACAGCTGCTTTACATTTTCTACTACGGCAATTCTTTACGCAGTGTCTAATTTATTTCAGCGTTCACGTTTATTGAATGGCACTAGAAAATGGAGTCGCAATTCATGTTCTATATATGTTTCTTTATCACGAACGCACTTAGCTTGACGTAGCTCCGGCAGAAATAGATATTCACATACCACCTTGGTTGCAACGTGCGCGTGAATATTTCTAGCTCGCGCCTATTAATACCGTTGCGTCTTAGAAAACTTGCAGTGAGAAACACGAATACGTCTACCACACAAAAGAAAACAAATTTCATGATAAATAGTTTTTTTCTCATTTATTAGTAGTACAGTTAAAAAAATGTCACTAACGCACTGTTCGTGTTTGTTCATTTTTTGGAAAACATATAAGCGATTTTTCTTGTGCATACTGAACACGTGTTAAGACATATATATTAAACAAAAAGTAGGGTGGCTGTACAAACTCACCTTCCCCTTTACTCCAAACAGACATGATTCTGTCTGTATTAAGAATTCCGGTCATGTTGTACACATAAGTTCTAAGAGAGTTCCATGTTAATTGGCGAAGAGTCAATGAGAAAAAGCTGTTCGTTGATACATAGTAAATACTGAATAACGTGAGATGCCTTTTTGCTCAAGGCACCTAACAAGAACCAAGAACCACTGAGGCAAATAATATTTTTCTTTTAATATTTTGATTGTTCTGTTGTGCCATATAAATGCAGTTATACCCTTGGACCTCTGTTCGTAATCAGTAGGAACAACATGCGGTGTATTGGGAGTTAGACGAACAAGCCTGTACTGGGCAAGACTATTACAAACATTTATTTTGAATTTTTTTCTGAATTAATAACGAAAATACTTGTGTATGTCATTTCTTGGTTATGTTGTTTGTATTTATTTAGTCTTGCTGTCTTTTTTAAACATAACGAAAACAAAATATATTGAAAAAACTGCCTTTACGAGCACCTGAATAGGTTGAAAACAATAAAAATCCTACTAGGGCTGCTTTGAAAAACTTCACACTAATAACTGCATACCACAGTGCAGTAAGAAGACGCCAAAGGAGGCAGACAAGCAAAAGCACCTTCGTGAAACACGATCACAGGATATCAAGGGCATAAATATTACGAAAATTTGAATACAATCACCATGCGTAACACGAAACAAAGTTCACCACCTTGACTGATGAATAAAATATTAAAACTGTAAAACAGGGAAACGTTTGAGAAAGGCGCGATACGGAGGGATCCAAAGATAATGACTATAAGTTTGTGCAGAGATAAAAATACAGCGCTTGAGTGCAAGACAGGATAATATCTGGTAAATATTGCAAAAACCTGCTCAAAAGGAATAAGCCCCAGTGAGTACTTTGGATCTGTGAGAGCAGTATTTTTTTAAAATTAGGGATGGTGTAATGAATCGATTTTTCATTGTAATACTAGCTCATTTGTGTGAGCAAGCGTTTTTTTGTACCTTAATAACGGTTATTTCCTACAAATTTTTGAGATAAAAAAAATTATTTTTGTTTTCCGTAGACGATCATGTACGAATGCGGCTTTTAAATGCAGCGTATATAGGCTGAAAACCAAATGTGAAAAAGAAACATTTCATATCAGCCTATTTTCACTTTTAATCAAAATTTGATCTATCTTCACAAAGAGTCATTTCCCACACGTATTGGCTTCCCCCAAAACCAATATACGATAAATCTAATGTATTTGTCTTATTACAGTTTATTTTACTAATGGAGTGATCTTAGAATTTCAATGCGCACATTACAGGCGGCACGGAGACGCATTGACACCCTCCTTTTATCATGTTGAATGTTCATTCCAACAGAAAAAAATTCCAAATCGATCATCTACCCATACAACGTTTGCTCTGTGCCGTGCGATTTTATGCTGCAAAGTAGGAAATATTGCCACTTAAAAGTTTTGGTATCAAGGAATGTATTGTTATGCATTTATGCTTTGTTGTGGAAACTGGACTGTATAAAACCTGCTAACAGGTCTTTCTCGCAAATATTTGAAGTAAGTTGTGAAACACGTGTTGCACTATTAGCAAATAATTCTGCAGTGGGGTAAATATTGCAGGCTGCGTTTTTCAAAAGTAAGATTTCAAAGAGCGCTAAACTGTAGTTATGTAGTAATCCTATGTATAGATCCTGTCAAGAAACAAATTTGCCGCATTTGGCTAATTTGTTTAACATAAATTTATTTTGGTGCCCTAATACTATTTCCCTGTTTCGAGTTTGTGAAGGTAAAAAAATTGCGGAGGTTAACCTTAACAAGCATTTTTTGCTGAATACGCATTTCAACCTAATAACTATACTCTAGAATATTGTCAAACATTTTGCTGTTGATTTCAAGTAATTGCAACTCACTCATTATAATCTTTAATTGCCTCGTTATTTGGCAGAATATATATTGGCTCTCTAAAATATTCATTACTGTAAAATTCGCAAAAGTTGTTACATTTTCGGAAAACTCACAGTTGTTACTGTTGCGGAATAAGATCTTTACTGGAACATTTTTGTGGGATTGTGAACTCTGCTAATTGTAACTCAGCAAGTTATTCTCCCCTGAAGCATGAAACATTTTTGTGCAAGATGGCTCGGTTATAAAGATACTACCCCCAAAAAATTGCCCTTTCATCTTATCATAGCAGAACAAGCACTAATTTATTTGCGGTATTGAGAATACACTATCTCTGAATAGAATGATTGATTTACCTGCGTGATCGTTGTCGTGCACTGTTTTGTGCAATTGAGTAAACGGATCATTAAAATTTTTACATGTCCTAAACCAGTTTACAAAATGCGCCTCAAAAATTTGCAAATCTGAGTGAAAGTTCAATTTTTAGGTTACAGTTCACAGAAAAAAACGCAAGACGTTTCTTAAAACCAGTTATTCTTTTATAACGTTTTGAAAGGTGCAATAACTGACCGCCGCTCAATTTGGCCTGGGAAGTGCACCGTTGCATATGAACGTAAATGTGCCTTAGGAACGTAAATGTGCCTTAGTATACCAACAGCATAAAAAAACATGATACAAGTTTTCTTTATTATAAAATGTGAGAAAACTTCCGCCACCTTTTAGCACGATTTATAAGTGCTCCTTTAGTGCTTAGCAAGGTATTGAGAGGTAGACTGAGCATGGTAGACGTACATTATATTCTGTATAATTAAAATTATTCAAAAAATACCTAAATTGGTAGTAACAACTGCATATGAACCCGAATGCTAACATCGTCTTAATACATGGCAGACATTTCTAAATCCCACTCATATGGCGATATTGCCTCAAGCTTGAGCAATCGCACTTAATGATGAATATTGTTTTTTATGGCGCAAGGCCGACTAAGGGCAAAGAGAGCCAAGGAAAAACTTTTCTTTTAGGACGAAGTAATAGCAAACGTTAAACATCCAACTAAAAACAAACGTGACATGCCTTTAGAGACATTGTAGATAGCTGGTGTAAAGAGCCAATTGTCAACATGCATGCTAAGTAATCAGGTGTAAAAACTGGACATCGCTAATGAACTAAAAGTATGTTATGGGTAATTATGTGGTCGTCGCCTAAAGAGTATGATGGGTGTAGTGGAATGTGTTTTCTGTATTGTCAAAAGTGTTTGTGTCCTAGTGTTTCTAGTGCCTTGCAATGCATGAGGATGTGTATCACTGATAGGCCATCGCCAACCCTGTTACACAGAGGGTGTTGCAGATCCAGTGAGCAGGTGGGAGTGTGTTGCATGTGTGTGCCCTATCGACTTCTGTGTATCTATTGCGTATGTCAGTGGTGTATCCCCCCAAGTGTAGATTTATTACGTGTAACTTGTCTGTCTGTGCACTCCAGCGTATTTGCCATTTTTTTGCGAAATTGTTTTGTGATGTGTCGCTTGATATCGGTATAGGGTAATGCTCTTATGTCTTCTCTATTCAAGAGTAGCAGCGGCGGCCATTTGATCCGCGGCATCGTTCCCAGCTGTACCACAGTGGCCGGGGACCCAACAAAGCACCAGTCAAATTTTCTGCATAAACAGACATAACGGCATTGAACGCAGGATTGAGTACGTGATTTTAAGACATTGGAGACGAAAATGCACGCACAACGCTTGGGGAATGTGTATAGATACTGGATTTTTGACAGTGACTACGAAAGGTATGATGAACCAGAAGTATGCCATAAGCCTGTGCCATAAAGATACTAGTATTACTATTCAGAGTTTTAGTGACATTTAAGCCCAGTCCATGTGGAGCGCAGGACACAGCGTAGGCAGTTTTTAGGCGTCTGTATAAAATTTAGAACGCTGATACTTCTCCTGCAGATTGAAGAAATGCTTCAGGAATGTACATCTCGATACTCGGGTTTTCTCTGTGTGTGCAAAGCTGTCTCGAATGAAACAGGGCGGGGTGCCATGGTGCTGTTATATCTGTTACAGAAGTTTGAATGGTATCTAAAAAGGACACAACAAGCTCTGATGCTTCCTCTCTAACTTTGTAAGAGAAGGGCGCAAAGAACGACGGTCTATTTAGCAGGAGTTCTGTTATCAATGTGTTGTAAACAGTCACCTAAAAGGATGGTGTGGCTAGGATGAAATTTTAAAGCATAAAGGAGATCTGTTTAAGCTGGCTGACGTTGTAGGCTCTATATATTACACTCCACATAGAGGGTTTCGACCGCGCTAGTGCGGGAGGCGCCGCATGCAAGGCGAAGCCCCAGATGAAGAACTGGGTCCAGCATTTTAGGGATAGTTTACTGGCTGGCCCATAAGTAGCACTTCCATGGTACAATCGTGACCTTATTAGGCTAGTAAAACACGTAAAAAAGTTGTTTTCCAGCACCCCATGAAGTGTGTGAGAGAACCTTGAGTATAGTCATAGCCTTTAAGCATTCCTGTCTAATTTGTTTGATATCTGGGATGGATGCGACCTTTCGTCAAGGACAACACCTAGAAACTTCTGTTCATTTCTGACTGCAATTCAGACACAATTGAGTTTGATGTCTTGATCCGGCCGAATGCAACGCCTTTTCGCAAACAAACACAAGTAAACTTTCATGGAATAAATGTAAAACCGTTGCGATTTTCCAGACAGCTAGCCTGTTAACACAGCTTGACTTGGCGCTCGCAGATGGACAGATTAAAAGAATTAAAAGATAATTGTACATTGTGTAAACAGACTGAAGAGGATGTCCATGGTGGCAAGGCCTTTCTGAGTGAATTCATTTGTGCAATAAACAGAGTGTAACTTCCCTACAGAGTGCAAGAATAAAAAGAGTGCCATTCCCCTGCACATGAACCATAGAGAGTGCACATACCACTCTTACACGAAAGGCTCTTTCAGACAGGCAAGCGTGTTTATCATGTTACCCGACGTGGCCAAGGACTTCAGGTCGCTGAGGATGCCGTAGCGTCCGCGGTATTGTACGCTCTTTCCAGATCAATGAATACCATCATACAGTATTGCTTGTGGAGGAAAACATCTTTTATATATGAATCTAATACAACGCGTTGATCGTTGGTAGATTGCCCCCCCCCCCCCCGAAGCCTGCCTGGCAGCTCTCGAGAAGACCGTTGTACTCAAATAAGTACACGAGTCTCCAGTTTATCATCTTCTCAAAGAGCTTACACACGCAGCTTGTCTGGGCAATGGGGCGATAACTTCATGGGGGAAAATGGTCCTTCCCTTCCTTCAAAAAAGACACTACGATGGCCTCCCTTCACGACTGTGGAAGCTGCCCCGAAAGCCGGAATTTGTTGTAGAATTGAAGTAGTGATTCAAGTGTGTGTGCATGTACGTTTTGTATTATCGTGTATGTCATGTTGTCTGCCCCTGGAGCGGAAGGTTTACATGTGTTCAGAGCAGCTTTCAGCTCATGAATCGAAACCATGGAATTGTACGAAGCGTGTGGCCTATTGTTTTCACGCAAGGACTTCTTTTCACAGGACATTTTGTGCTTCCTGAATGTGTTTGTGTGGTGTGCTGAACTGGCATGTGTTGGAAGCGTCGTGCCAGTGGATTATCCTTGCCTTCCAGTGTGTCCCCGGTTGTACTAACCAGAGGCAGGCTGTGTGTTTGATGCAAATTGACTTTTTGTATATGTGTTCAGAATTTGTGAGTGTCGGTGTATGAATTTATGGATGTGAGGAATCTGCTCCAACTCTCCGTTTTTGCCTCATTGTGCACGGGCTCCCAAGTACTTTCGCCCGTTTGAAGATCGATTTATCCGACGTGGGATACAGAAAAAGGACACTCTATGCCTTGTTCTATGCCTTTTGTGCTCGTCAGCAGTCGTCGTTCACCCCGGACCTCCTTGGGTGGCGCGTGCACCGGATATCGGTGGAATGGACTTTCCGGCGGCGTCGAGAATGTGTGCCCTGAGTGTGTGGGCAGCTTCTATCATGTGTAGGTGCGTAATGGATGTGTGATGTGGTTCGTATGTTTCTGTAAATGTACTCCACTTTGCTCGAGATTCATTGAACCTTTTATGGGACGGGTAACATTTCGGGCCACAACCTATGAGTGTTAAAGTGGTTGGGAAGGGGTCACCACCATATAGGTTAGTGCCAACGTCCCACTAAGAGATGGAAAGACCACTGCAAAACCAATATCCAAGTCGAGGTGTGAGTAAGTATTGTGTCCTATGTTATGGTATGTGGGCTTGTTTTTGTAAAATAACCATGCTCCTGAAGATGTCACAAATTTTTGAATGAGGCCACTACGGGAATCGTGCGGGAAGAGCCCCAAACTGGATTATGTGCATTGAGAAAGAAGGGCTCGGGAATCTGATCTAGAAGGCCCTCGAAGTCAGAGCTCAAAAGCTGGAAGTCAGAGGAGATGTAGAGAGAGCATGTTGCTATCAAGCTGATAAATATCATCGTGCGGATGGCTACAGCCTCAAGGACAGTGTTCGAAGAAAGAGGGTGGCATGCTAATAATTTCTGGGCGACAATGGCCCCACCGCCCGAAGAGTTTGTGCAGCCAACCCTTTCCTTTCTGAATACCATGTACCCATTTTAAAAATTCATTTAAATTGAGGTGCGTTTCTTGGAAACACATGACGCTTGGCTGAATAACATGTTGCATCCCGTACACATCGCAAAGATGTTTAAGTATGCTTCTGGAGCTCTACTAAATGATGTTTTTAGTTCCCATTATTTGCCTTTAAGAATAACAAGAGTGTGTGCATCTATGTGTATGTTCATGTGTTGTTTGGGAAGCTGGTATGCGGGGATTATGATTTTTAGGCCTTTCTGTAAGCTTGGATGTCGGAGGCCGATTCTTGCGGTGCATAGCAGGCAGGAACGGTCCGTCATCCATCTCCTCGTCAGATGTCAGGCGCTTGTCTCTAGACTTCGCACCCCCTCGGCTGCCCTTCGTTTGACCCACCCCCGCCAAGGCCGTCAGGAGCGCCATAGGTGCAGCGGGGGTGGGAGCCGATGCGGGGCCCCCAGTGTAAATCCCATCTTCACCGTTCAATGTACTGGAGGATGCGGAGGCTGGGGCAGGGGCGGCATCGGTTCCGACGGGAGCGGTTGGCACCAGAACCACTACTGCTGCCTCAGCAAGCTGTGTTTGAACGGGTTGGGCTGCTTGAGGCAACCCAGCGGTGCCAGGTGAAAGACCAGGTCAGACTGGCTGAATTGGGTGCTTGTGGAAACGAGACGCTGCTACACCCATGGGTAGCTGCGTCAGCATACCTCCACACGGGGAAAGAGGCCAACCTCTTCCGCGCCTCTGGGAAGGAGATATTCTCAGTCACCTTGATGTTCATGATATTTTTTTCTACTTGAAATGTTTCACATTTGCGGGAGTATGCCACATGCGGCCTCCCGCCGTTCTCCCTAGATAGGGTGCTAGATGGACAATTGTCACTCGCACGATCTGGCGCCCTACATTTTGTACAGGTTTCTCGGCCACGGGAACAGTTTGTACCGTGCCCGAACCACTGGATTATAACAGCGTCGTGGGTTCGGGATGTAGGGACGGATGGAGCACCGGATAAAACGTGCATTTATGTGTGCGGGAGTGGTGAGCTGTCAAAGTCGAAGATGATGTGCTTGGTGGGAATCTTCTTGTCGTCTCTGCAGATGGTGTTGCGCCTCACGGCAGTGACGCCCCGATCCTTCAAGCCGTCAAGGAGTTTGAATTCGTTTCATTCAGCAGATCTGGCTAAGAAATCCCCCCTGAGAGGTGTTCAAGCTCCAGTGAGGTGTCACCCCGATGTCCAGATCATCCATTTGAGTTTGAGTTAGGAGCTTTGTGGCCTGCTGCTTGTCGGTTTCTGCGACAAAGACTTTAGCAGTCCATAGTTTTTCCCTTATTTGATTTCACAATTATGCCCTCAAGATATTTTGCAATCAAGAGCACTAATTTTGTTGGCAGAGAGGGCTGTATCACGAGATTTTATCTCAAGAAATCTAGAGTAATTTTCCGGTTCAGGAAAGGTTAAGGATGGCAATGGGGGAAGAAATACTTCGGTGCGGCCCTTTGCAGCAACCGATCCCCTTTGGGGGTTTAGAAAATACCATATAGCATAGTATAAAAGCACGGCATGGGAATATTTTAGTAGCAGCCCGGAATGTCAGCTGCTGAATGAGGCGAGAAAGCTGACGTAGAGCTGGTTTGATGTTTCGAGACAAAAAATGCTTATTTTCCAAAGATGCGTACGGCGAGAGCGTCCCCCCACCAGGGAAAGAAGGGGGAACCCCCGCGTCCTTCAAAAGAGACAGGAAAAAAGGACCCTGAAGCCAGAAGACGGCAACGGTGCAAGGACTAATCCCAGAAGTCGGCCGGGCAACAAGTTATGCCTTCACCGACGGCGACCGTTGAAGAGAGCGGGTGAATGACCCCAGTAATAAGCTTTCGGCCACGTCGCCAAATGCGCCTCCACAAAAGCGGACTGTGGTCGGCAGACCGGAGAGAAAGGAAAAACCCCGCTTCGCGGGAGCCGCTTGCGCTGAGTGCCGAGCGTCTTTCGCTACAGAGGCACCCCATAGATTCTGGAGCTTTTAAAGAAAGGCAGCAGTACCGGATGAATGTCGAAAGATCAGAGTCAACTGGTTATAACAGAAAACGTACGTGAGAGGCTGAATGAGCAGAATCCTCAATATGAGCGGGCTTGGCGTGGTCGACGGCGACGACTTCTCGTTTGCTACGCACGTGTATTGTGATGGTCTTGTTATTACGTCCCAAAACTTTGAAAGGGCCGTCTTACGCGGAGTGAGGGGTGGCTTAGTTGCGTCGTGTCGCAGAAACACATTTGTACCTTAGTCCATGTCGGGAAAAGTGAAAACCTTTCTGCTGCAGGTGATGCGAGGTGCTGTGGTCTTAAGCTGCGCAAGCCATGCGCGCAGCTTCTCAATGTTGTCGAAGGCTGCTTGGGAGGAAGGTGTCGGGTCGGAGACGAATTCTTCCAGGAGGCGCACTGCCCGCCGAACACCATTTCCGCTGCGCTAAAGCCGAGGTCTTCCTTCACCGTTGAGCGTAGGGCAAGAGAATGAGCGGGAGCTTTTCCACCCACTGCTGGCGATCGAGTTTCGCTGTAAGTGCAGCTTTGACTTGCCTATACAGGCGCTCCACCAATCCGCTCCTGGCGTGTTGGGAGGCGGTTGTATGCAGCAGCCTCGTGCCGAGGAGGTTCGAAAGCGTGGGAAAGCGGTTGCTCTGGAACAGCCGTCTCCGGTCAGTTGTTATGCGGGCGGGCAGCCAAAGCGGGACACCCATGTCTGAATAAAGGCTTGCGTGACGGTCTCAGCTGATATGTCCGCAATTGGTATAGCTTTGGGACATCGGCTGTATCTATCGATGCATGTGATCAGTTACCTGAAACCTTAGCAGGGTGGTAGCGGTCCCACCAGGTCGAGATGAACGTTATCAAATGGCGACTTAGGAGCCCTAAATTCCTGTACTGCAGCCCGCGTACGGGGAGTCACCTTCGCTTGCTGACAGGTTTCACAATGTCCGAACCCAACGTCACTTCGTCCGTGTTGACGATGGGCAAAACAAAGCGTTCTGTTATAAGCCGCTGGATGGCACGGACACCTGGGTGCTGATGGATTGCAAAGTGTTGAATACCACTCGGCGACAATACAGTGGGACGAAATGTCATGGGGTGCCTGGGAGTTATCGCAGGTTGTTGTGCCCTGAACGTAGGAAAGCGCCACCTCCGGAAGTACAAGGGACGATTCCCCACCTTTGAGTCTCGTACAACTCAGTGTCCTCGCGCTGAGCCGCGGCCAGGAGGACACCCAACTTTTCATCCCCAATCGATGTTTATTTTCCTAATTGGGGGCAGGTTGCCGTCATTGCCTTTACTTGGCACCGCTAAGGCTGCTGGCCGCTCCACAAGCGCTTTGCCCTTACGGAAGTTGCCTGTGAGACTACGTTTAACCGTGCAAGGAGGACACCCAACTTTTCATCCACAATCGATGTTTATTTTCTTAATTGGGGGCAGGTTGCCGTCATTGCCTTTACTTGGCACCGCTAAGGCTGCTGGCCACTCCACAAACGCTTTGCCCTTAAGGAAGTTGCCTGTGAGACTACGTTTAACCGTGCAAGGAGGACACCCAACTTTTCATCCCCAATCGATGTTTATTTTCTTAATTGGGGGCAGGTTGCCGTCATTGCCTTTACTTGGCACCGCTAAGGCTGCTGACCACTCCACAAACGCTTTGCCCTTACGGAAGTTGCCTGTGAGACTGCGTTTAACCGTGCAAGGAGGACACCCAACTTTTCATCCCCAATCGATGTTTATTTTCTTAATTGGGGGCAGGTTGCCGTCATTGCCTTTACTTGGCACCGCTAAGGCTGCTGACCACTCCACAAACGCTTTGCCCTTACGGAAGTTGCCTGTGAGACTACGTTTAACCGTGCAAGGAGGACACCCAACTTTCATCCCCAATCGTGTTTATTTTCTTAATTGGGGGCAGGTTGCCGTCATTGCCTTTACTTGGCACCGCTAAGGCTGCTGGCCACTCCCCAAACGCTTGCCCTTACGAAGATACCTGTGAGACTACGTTTAAACCGGTGCAAGGAGGACACCCAACTTTTCATCCCCAATCGATGTTTATTTTCTTAATTGGGGGCAGGTTGCCGTCATTGCCTTTACTTGGCACCGCTAAGGCTGCTGGCCACTCCACAAAGCGCTTTGCCCTTACGGAAGTTGCCTGTGAGACTGCGTTTAACCGTGCAAGGAGGACACCCAACTTTTCATCCCCAAGCGATGTTTATTTCTTAATTGGGGCAGGTTGCCGTCATTGCCTTTACTTGGCACGCTAAGGCTGCTGCCACTCCACAAGCGCTTTGCCCTTAGGAAGTTGCCTGTGAGACTACGTTTAACCGTGCAAGGAGGACACCCAACTTTTCATCCCCAATCGATGTTATTTCTTAATTGGGGGCAGGGTTGCCGTCATTGCCTTTACTTGGCACCGCTAAGGCTGCTGGCCACTCCACAAGCGCTTTGCCCTTACGGAAGATTGCCTGTGAGACTACGTTTAACCGTGCAAGGAGGACACCCAACTTTTCATCCCCAATCGATGTTTATTTTCTTAATTGGGGGCAGGTTGCCCGTCATTGCCTTTACTTGGCACCGCTAGGCTGCTGGACCACTCCACAAAGCTTTGCCCTTACGGAAGTTGCCTGTGAGACTACGTATAACCGCGGCAAGGAGGACACCCAAACTTTTCATTCCCCAATCGATGTTTATTTTCTTAATTGGGGGCAGGTGCCGTCATTGCCTTTACTTGGCACAGCTAAGACTGCTGGCCACTCCACAAGCGCTTTGCGCTTACGGAAGTTGCCTGTGAGACTGCGTTAACCGGCAAGGAGGACACCCAACTTTTCATCCCCAATCAGTGTTATTTTCTAATTAGAGGGCAGGTTGCCGTCATTGCCTTTACTTGGCACTGCTAGGGCTTGCTGGCAACTCCACAAGCGCTTTGCCCTTAAGAGTTGCCTGTGAGGACTACGTTTAACCGTCCAAGGAGGACACCAAGCTTCTCATCCCCAATCGATGTTTTATTTTCTTAATTGGGGCAGGTTGCCGTCATTGCCTTTACTTGGCACCGCTAAGGCTGCTGGCCACTCCACAAGCGCTTTGCCCTTACGGAAGTTGCCTGTGAGACTACGTTTAACCGTCCAAGGAGGACACCCAACTTTTCATCCCCAATCGATGTTTATTTTCTTAATTGGGGCAGGTTGCCGTCATGCCTTTACTTGGCACCGCTAAGGCTGCTGGCCACTCCACAAAGCGCTTTGCCCTTACGGAAGTTGCCTGTGAGACTACGTTTAACCGTGCAAGGAGGACACCCAACTTTCATCCCCAATCGATGTTTATTTTCTTAATTGGGGCAGGTTGCCGTCATTGCCTTTACTTGGCACCGCTAAGGCTGCTGGCCACTCCACAAGCGCTTTGCCCTTACGGAAGTTGCCTGTGAGACTACGTTTAACCGTCCAAGGAGGACACCCAACTTTTCATCCCCAATCGATGTTTATTTTCTTAATTGGGGGCAGGTTGCCGTCATTGCCTTTACTTGGCACCGCTAAGGCTGCTGGCCACTCCACAAGCGCTTTGCCCTTACGGAAGTTGCCTGTGAGACTACGTTTAACCGTGCAAGGAGGAACACCCAACTTTTCATCCCCAATCGATGTTTATTTTCTTAATTGGGGCAGGTGCCGTCATTGCCATTACTTGGCACCACTAAGGCTGCTGGCCACTCCACAAAGCCGCTTTGCCCTTACGGAAGTTGCCTGTGAGACTTACGGTTAACCGTGCAAGGAGGACACCCAACTTTTCATCCCCAATCTATGTTTATTTTCTTAATTGGGGGCAGGTTGCCGTCAGTTGCCTTTACTTGGCACCGCTAAGGCTGCTGCCACTCCACAGCGCTTTGCCCTTACAGGAAGTTGCCTGTGAGACTTACGTTAACCGTGCAAGTGAAAGAGACACCCCAACTTTTCATCCCCAGATCGATGTTTATTTTCTAATTGGGGGCAGGTTTGCCGTCATTGCCTTTACTTTGGCACGCTAAGGCTGCTGGTCACTCCACAAGCGCTCTGCCCTTTACGGA
Organism: Haemaphysalis longicornis; assembly: GCA_013339765.2. NCBI lineage: Eukaryota > Metazoa > Arthropoda > Arachnida > Ixodida > Ixodidae > Haemaphysalis > Haemaphysalis longicornis. The sequence continues at coordinate 44,843,592 of CM023455.1, forward strand.
AGTGCCTGTGAGACTACGTTTAACCGTGCAAGAGGACACCCAAACTTTCATCCACAATCAATGTTTATTTCTTAATTGGGGGCAGGTTGCCAGTCATTGCCTTTACTTGGCACCGCTAAGGCTGCTGTACACTCCACAAACGCTTTGCCCTTAACGGAAGTTGGCCTGTGAGACTACGTTTAACCGTCAAAGTGAAAAGAGGACACCCAACTTTTCATCCCCATCGTATGTTTATTTTCTTATTGGGGGGCAGGTTGCCGTCATTGCCTTTACTTCGCACCGCTAAGGCTGCTGGCCACTCCACAAACGCTTTGCCCTTACGGAAGTTGCCTGTGAGACTACGTTTAACCGTTGCAAGGAGGACACCCACCTTTTCATCCCCAATCGATGTTTATTTTCCTTAATTGGGGAGCAGGTTGCCGTATTGCCTTTACTTGGCAGCCAGCTAAGGCTGGCTGGCCACTCCACAAGCGCTTTGCGCCTTACGGAAGTTGCCTGTGAGACTAGCGTTAACCGTGCAAGGAGGACACCCAACTTTTCATCCCCAATCAATGTTTATTTTCTTAATTCGAGGCAGGTTGCCGTCACTGCCTTTACTTGGCACCGCTAGGGCTGCTGGCAACTCCACAAGCGCTTTGCCCTTACGGAAGTTGCCTGTGAGGCTACGTTTAACCGTCCAAGGAGGACACCCAGCTTCTCATCCCCAATCGATGTTTATTTTCTTAATTGGGGGCAGGTTGCCGTCATTGCCTTTACTTGGCACCGCTAAGGCTGCTGGCCACTCCACAAGCGCTTTGCCCTTACGGAAGTTGCCTGTGAGACTGCGTTTAAACTGTTGCAAGGAGGACACCCAACTTTTCATCCCCAATCGATGTTTATTTTCTTGATTGGGGGCAGGTTGCCGTCATTGCCTTTACTTGGCACCGCTAAGGCTGCTGGCCACTCCACAAGCGCTTTGCCCTTACGGAAGTTGCCTGTGAGACTACGTTTAACGTGCCAAGGAGGGCACCCAACTTCTCATCCCCCAATCGATGTTTATTTTCTTAATTGGGGGCAGGTTGCCGTCATTGCCTTTACTTGGCACCGCTAAGGCTGCTGGCCACTCCACAAGCGCTTTGCCCTTACGGAAGTTGCCTGTGAGGCTACGTTTAACTGTGCAAGGAGGGCACCCAACTTCTCATCCCCAATCGATGTTTATTTTCTTAATTGGGGGCAGGTTGCCGTCATTGCCTTTACTTGGCACCGCTAGGCTGCTGGCCACTCCACAAGCGCTTTGCCCTTACGGAAGTTGCCTGTGAGGACTACGTTTAACTGTGCAAGGAGGACACCCCAACTTTTCATCCCAATCGATGTTATTTTCTTAATTGGGGGCAGGTTGCCGTCATGCCTTTACTTGGCACCGCTAGGGCTGCTGGCAACTCCACAAGCGCTTTGCCCTTACGGAAGTTGCCTGTGAGGCTACGTTTAACTGTGCAAGGAGGGCACCCAACTTCTCATCCCCAATCGATGTTTATTTTCTTAATTGGGGGCAGGTTGCCGTCATTGCCTTTACTTGGCACCGATAGGCTGCTGGCAACTCCACAAGCGCTTTGCCCTTACGGAAGTTGCCTGTGAGACTACGTTTAACTGTGCAAGGAGGGACACCCAACTTTTCATCCCCAATCGATGTTTATTTTCTTAATTGGGGCAGGTTGCCGTCATTGCCTTTACTTGGCACCGCTAGGCTGCTGGCCACTCCACAAGCGCTTTGCCCTTACGGAAGTTGCCTGTGAGACTACGTTTAACCGTGCCAAGGAGGACACCCACTTCTCATCCCCAATCGATGTTTATTTTCTAATTGGGGGCAGGTTGCCGTCATTGCATTTACTTGGCACCGCTAGGCTGCTGGCCACTCCACAAGCGCTTTGCCCTTACGGAAGTTGCCTGTGAGACTACGTTTAAACCGTGCAAGGAGGCACCCAACTTTTCATCCCCAATCGATGTTTATTTTCTTATTGGGGGCAGGTTGCCGTCATTGCCTTTACTTGGCACCGATAAGGGCTGCTGGCACTCCACAAGCGCTTTGCCCTTACGGAAGTTGCCTGTGAGACTACGTTTAACCTGTGCAAGGAGGGACACCCAACTTTCTCATCCCCAATCGATGTTATTTTCTTAATTGGGGCAGGTTGCCGTCATTGCCTTTACTTGGCACCGCTAGGGCTGCTGGCAACTCCACAAGCGCTTTGCCCTTACGGAAGTTGCCTGTGAGACTACGTTTAACCTGTCAAGGAGGACACCCAACTTTCATCCCCAATCGATGTTTATTTTCTTAATTGGGGGGCAGGTTGCCGTCATTGCCTTTACTTGGCACCGCTAGGCTGCTGGCCACTCCACAAGCGCTTTGCCCTTACGGAAGTTGCCTGTGAGACTACGTTTAACTGTGCAAGGAGGGACACCCAGCTTCTCATCCCCAATCGATGTTTATTTTCTTAATTGGGGGCAGGTTGCCGTCATTGCCTTTACTTGGCACCGCTAAGGCTGCTGGCCACTCCACAAGCGCTTTGCCCTTACGGAAGTTGCCTGTGAGACTACGTTTAACCGTGCAAGGAGGGACACCCAACTTTTCATCCCCAATCGATGTTTATTTCTTAATTGGGGGCAGGTTGCGTCATTGCCTTTACTTGGCACCGCTAGGGCTGCTGGCAACTCCACAAGCGCTTTGCCCTTACGGAAGTTGCCTGTGAGACTACGTTTAACCGTGCAAGGAAGGACACCCAGCTTTCTCATCCCCAATCGATGTTTATTTTCTAATTGGGGGCAGGTTGCCGTCATTGCCTTTACTTGGCACCGCTAAGGCTGCTGGCCACTCCACAAGCGCTTTGCCCTTACGGAAGTTGCCTGTGAGACTACGTTAACCGTGCAAGGAGGACACCCAATCTTTTCATCCCCAATCGATGTTTATTTTCTTAATTGGGGGCAGGTTGCCGTCATTGCCTTTACTTGGCACCGCTAGGCTGCTGGCCACTCCACAAGCGCTTTGCCCTTACGGAAGTTGCCTGTGAGACTACGTTTAACCTGTGCAGGAGGGACACCCAACTTTTCATCCCCAATCGATGTTTATTTTCTTAATTGGGGGCAGGTTGCCGTCATTGCCTTTACTTGGCACCGCTAAGGCTGCTGGCCACTCCACAAGCGCTTTGCCCTTACGGAAGTTGCCTGTGAGACTACGTTTAACCGTGCAAGGAGGACACCCAAGCTTTTCATCCCCAATCGATGTTTATTTTCTTAATTGGGGGCAGGTTGCCGTCATTGCCTTTACTTGGCACCGCTAGGGCTGCTGGCACACTCCACAAGCGCTTTGCCCTTACGGAAGTTGCCTGTGAGACTACGTTTAACCGTGCAAGGAGGACACCCAACTTTTCATCCCCAATCGATGTTTTATTTTCTTAATTGGGGGCAGGTTGCCGTCATTGCCTTTACTTGGCACCGCTAAGGGCTGCTGGCCACTCCACAAGCGCTTTGCCCTTACGGAAGTTGCCTGTGAGACTACGTTTAACCGTGCAAGGAGGACACCCAACTTTTCATCCCCAATCGATGTTTATTTTCTTAATTGGGGGCAGGTTGCCGTCATTGCCTTTACTTGGCACCGCTAGGGCTGCTGGCCACTCCACAAGCGCTTTGCCCTTACGAAGTTGCCTGTGAGACTACGTTTAACCCGTGCAAGGAGGACACCCAACTTTTCATCCCCAATCGATGTTTATTTTCTTAATTGGGGGCAGGTTGCCGTCATTGCCTTTACTTGGCACCGCTAGGGCTGCTAGCCACTCCACAAGCGCTTTGCCCTTACGGAAGTTGCCTGTGAGACTACGTTTAACCGTGCCAAGGAGGACACCCAAGCTTTTAATCCCCAATCGATGTTTATTTTCTTAATTGGGGGCAGGTTGCCGTCATTGCCTTTACTTGGCACCGCTAAGGCTGCTGGCCACTCCACAAGCGCTTTGCCCTTACGGAAGTTGCCTGTGAGACTACGTTTAACCGTGCAAGGAGGACACCCAGCTTTTCATCCCCCAATCGATGTTTATTTTCTTAATTGGGGGCAGGTTGCCGTCATTGCCTTTACTTGGCACCGCTAGGGCTGCTGGCCACTCCACAAGCGCTTTGCCCTTACGGAAGTTGCCTGTGAGACTACGTTTAACCGTCCAAGGAGGACACCCAGCTTCTCATCCCCAATCGATGTTTATTTTCTTAATTGGGGGCAGGTTGCCGTCATTGCCTTTACTTGGCACCGCTAAGGGCTGCTGGCCACTCCACAAGCGCTTTGCCCTTACGGAAGTTGCCTGTGAGACTACGTTTAACCGTGCAAGGAGGACACCCACCTTTTCATCCCCAATCGATGTTTATTTCTTAATTGGGGGCAGGTTGCCGTCATTGCCTTTACTTGGCACCGCTAAGGCTGCTGGCCACTCCACAAGCGCTTTGCCCTTACGGAAGTTGCCTGTGAGACTACGTTTAACCGTCCAAGGAGGACACCCAGCTTCTCATCCCCAATCGATGTTTATTTTCTTAATTGGGGGCAGGTTGCCGTCATTGCCTTTACTTGGCACCGCTAGGGCTGCTGGCCACTCCACAAGCGCTTTGCCCTTACGGAAGTTGCCTGTGAGGACTACGTTTAACGGTCCAAGGAGGCCCCCAGCTTCTCATCCCCAATCGATGTTTATTTTCTTAATTGGGGGCAGGTTGCCGTCACTTGCCTTTAATTGGCACCGCTAGGGCTGCTGGCCACTCCACAAGCGCTTTGCCCTTACGGAAGTTGCCTGTGAGACTACGTTTAAAACGTCAAGGAGGACACCCAGCTTCTCATCCCCAATCGATGTTTATTTTCTTAATTGGGGGCAGGTTGCCGTCATTGCCTTTACTTGGCACCGCTAGGGCTGCTGGCCACTCCACAAGCGCTTTGCCCTTACGGAAGTTGCCTGTGAGACTACGTTTAACTGTGCAAGGAGGGCACCCAACTTTTCATCCCCAATCGATGTTTATTTTCTTAATTGGGGGCAGGTTGCCGTCATTGCCTTTACTTGGCACCGCTAAGGCTGCTGGCCACTCCACAAGCGCTTTGCCCTTACGAAGTTGCCTGTGAGACTACGTTTAACCGTCCAAGGAGGACACCCCAGCTTCTCATCCCCAATCGATGTTTATTTTCTTAATTGGGGGCAGGTTGCCGTCATTGCCTTTACTTGGCACCGCTAAGGCTGCTGGCAACTCCACAAGCGCTTTGCCCTTACGGAAGTTGCCTGTGAGACTACGTTTAACCGTGCCAAGGAGGACACCCAAGCTTCTCATCCCAATCGATGTTTATTTTCTTAATTGGGGGCAGGTTGCCGTCACTTGCCTTTACTTGGCACCGTATAGGGCTGCTGGCCACTCCACAAGCGCTTTGCCCTTACGGAAGTTGCCTGTGAGACTACGTTTAACCGTCCAAGGAGGAACACCCAGCTTCTCATCCCCAATCGATGTTTATTTTCTTAATTGGGGCAGGTTGCCGTCACTTGCCTTTACTTGGCACCGCTAAGGCTGCTGGCCACTCCACAAGCGCTTTGCCCTTACGGAAGTTGCCTGTGAGACTACGTTTTAACCGTCCAAGGAGGACACCCAGCTTCTCATCCCCAATCGATGTTTATTTTTCTTAATTGGGGGCAGGTTGCCGTCATTGCCTTTACTTGGCACCGCTAGGGCTGCTGGCCACTCCACAAGCGCTTTTGCCCTTACGGAAGTTGCCTGTGAGACTACGTTTAACTGTGCAAGGAGGAACCCAACTTTTCATCCCCAATCGATGTTTATTTTATTAATTGGGGGCAGGTTGCCGTCACTGCCTTTACTTGGCACCGCTAGGGCTGCTGGCAACTCCACAAGCGCTTTGCCCTTACGGAAGTTGCCAATGCTTGAGGCTACGTTTAAACCGTTCCAAGGAGGACACCCAGCTTCTCATCCCCAAATCGATGTTTATTTTTCTTAATTGGGGCAGGTTGCCGTCATGCCTTTACTTGGCCACCGCTAAGGCTGCTGGCCAATCCACAAGCGCTTTGCCCTTACGGAAGTGCCTGTGAGACTACGTTTAAACTGTGCAAGGAGGGGGCACCCAAACTTTTTCATCCCCAATCGATGGTTATTTTCTAATTGGGGGCAGGTTGCCGTCATGCCTTTACTTGGCACCGCTAGGGCTGCTGGCCACTCCAACAAGCGCTTTGCCCTTACGGAAGTTGCCTGTGAGACTACGTTTAACCGTGCAAGGAGGACACCCAAACTTTTCATCCCCAATCGATGTTTATTTTCTAATTGGGGCAGGTGCCGTCATTGCCTTTTACTTGCACCGCTAAGGGCTGGCTGGCCACTCCAACAAGCGCTTTGCCCTTACGAAGTTGCCTGTGAGACTACGTTTAACCGTGCAAGGAGGACACCCAACTTTTCATCCCCAATCGATGTTTATTTTCTAATTGGGGGCAGGTTGCCGTCATTGCCTTTACTTGGCACCGCTAAGGCTGCTGGCCACTCCACAAGCGCTTTGCCCTTACAGAAGTTGCCTGTGAGGACTTACGTTTAACCGTGCAAGGAGGGACACCCAACCTTTTCATCCCAATCGATGTTTATTTTCTTAATTGGGGGCAGGTTGCCGTCATTGCCTTTACTTGGCACCGCTAAGGCTGCTGGCCACTCCACAAGCGCTTTGCCCTTACGGAAGTTGCCTGTGAGACTACGTTTAACCGTGCAAGGAGGACACCCAACTTTTCATCCCCAATCGATGTTTATTTTCTTAATTGGGGGCAGGTTGCCGTCATTGCCTTTACTTGGCACCGCTAAGGCTGCTGGCCACTCCACAAGCGCTTTGCCCTTACAGAAGTTGCCTGTGAGACTACGTTTAACCGTGCAAGGAGGACACCCAACTTTTCATCCCCAATCGATGTGTATTTTCTTAATTGGGGGCAGGTTGCCGTCATTGCCTTTACTTGGCACCGCTAAGGCTGCTGGCCACTCCACAAGCGCTTTGCCCTTACAGAAGTTGCCTGTGAGACTACGTTTAACCGTGCAAGGAGGACACCCAACTTTTCATCCCCAATCGATGTTTATTTTCTTAATTGGGGGCAGGTTGCCGTCATTGCCTTTACTTGGCACCGCTAAGGCTGCTGGCCACTCCACAAGCGCTTTGCCCTTACGGAAGTTGCCTGTGAGACTACGTTTACCTGTGCAAGGAGGGCACCCAACTTTTCATACCCAATCGATGTGTATTTTCTTATTGGGGGCAGGTTGCCGTCATTGCCTTTACTTGGCACCGCTAAGGCTGCTGGCCACTCCACAAGCGCTTTGCCCTTACGGAAGTTGCCTGTGAGACTACGTTTAACCGTGCAAGGAGGACACCCAACTTTTCATCCCCAATCGATGTTTATTTTCTTAATTGGGGGCAGGTTGCCGTCATTGCCTTTACTTGGCACCGCTAAGGCTGCTGGCCACTCCACAAGCGCTTTGCCCTTACAGGAAGTTGCCTGTGAGACTACGTTTAACCGTGCAAGGAGGACACCCAACTTTTCATCCCCAATCGATGTTAGTTTCTTAATTGGGGGCAGGTTGCCGTCATTGCCTTTACTTGGCACCGCTAAGGCTGCTGGCCACTCCACAAGCGCTTTGCCCTTACGGAAGTTGCCTGTGAGACTACGTTTAACTGTGCAAGGAGGACACCCAACTTTCTCATCCCCATCGATGTTATTTTCTTAATTGGGGCAGGTTGCCGTCATTGCCTTTACTTGGCACCGCTAAGGCTGCTGGCCACTCCACAAGCGCTTTGCCCTTACAGAAGTTGCCTGTGAGACTACGTTTAACCGTGCAAGGAGGACACCCAACTTTTCATCCCCAATCGATGTTTATTTTTCTTAATTGGGGGCAGGTTGCCGTCATTGCCTTTACTTGGCACCTGCTAGGCTGCTGGCCACTCCACAAGCGCTTGCCCTTACGGAAGTTGCCTGTGAGACTAGTTTAACTGTGCAAGGAGGGGCACCCAACTTTTCTTCCCCAATCGATGTTTATTTTCTTAATTGGGGGCAGGGTTGCCGTCATTGCCTTTACTTGGCACCGCTAAGGCTGCTGGCCACTCCACAAGCTGCTTTGCCCTTACAGAAGTTGCCTGTGAGACTACGTTTACCTGTGCAAGGAGGGACACCCACTTTCATCCCCATCGATTGTGTATTTTCTTAATTGGGGGCAGGTTGCCGTCATTGCCTTTACTTGGCACCGCTAGGCTGCTGGCCACTCCACAAGCGCTTTGCCCTTACGGAAGTTGCCTGTGAGACTACGTTTAACTGTGCAAGGAGGACACCACCTTTCATCCCCAATCGATGTTTATTTTCTTAATTGGGGGCAGGTTGCCGTTCATTGCCGTCTTGGCACCGCTAAGGCTGCTGGCCACTCCACAAGTGCCTTGCCCTTACGGAAGTTGCCTGTGAGACTACGTTTAAGCGTGCAAGGAGGACTCGCAACTTTTCATCCCCAAACGATGTTTATTTTCTTAATTGGGGCAGGTTGCCGTCATTGCCTTTACTTGGCACCGCTAATGCTGCTGGCCACTCCACAAGCGCTTTGACCTTACGGAAGTTGCCTGTGGGACTGCATTTACCCGTGCAAGGAGGACACCCAACTTTTCATCCCCAATCGATGTTTATTTTCTTAATTGGGGGCTGGTTGCCGTCATTGCCTTTACTGGGCACCGCTGGGGCGGCGGGCCACTCGACAAGCGCTTTGCCCTTACGGGGGTTGCCTGTGAGGCTACGTTTACCCGTGCAAGGAGGACACCCGACTTTTCATCCCCAATCGATGGTTATTTTCCTAATTGGGGGCAGGTGTCCGTCATTGCCTTTACTTGGCAATGTGCAGGAGCTGCTCGTCCGGGCGTTAGGGCAAATGGCTTGTGCAACAAACGTGTGAAGTGCTCACGACAACAGAAGTGTGTGCCTGTGCAAAATTGATTCGCTGCACAAATTTCCTGCACCCCTTCAGCGCCGCCGCGAATCGGTCGCTGTGTTCAATCGGAAAGACTTTCAAGCAAGCAAATTTGCCAGAATACCCTCGGTTGTACCCTGCTTTCGAAATGTTGAGCCGAAAGCGAGATAAAAGCATCGCGATGGCGGAGAACGCACGGTCGTGTCAGGAAATAGCTGTTCGCGGTTGCCACCCACCGCTGAAAAGCTAAAGTTCTTCTAAGCAAGCAAACGGTCGTCAAATCATGGTGTATCAAAGAAGTTGCCCCTGTTTGGCAGCAGGAAATAGTGTTATTAGGCGGAAAATATTTTACTTTTATGAGCATGTACGTCAACGGCCTGCACTTTTAAAGGAGTATTTCATGGCCTTGTTTAACAACCAACTCAGTATGAGGTATGGGAGCACGTAATAAATATCAACTTGTTCGCGCACCGACAGGAGGAAGCCATGCTTGGAATTTTGCACTATCGCACGCGCAATCGGAGGCATTCGCTGATGGCGCCAACCCACCTACTTGTTAGCGGATACGTAGGAGGCATATCAGCCCAATCGTTCCTAAGCTATTTCATGGGGACGCAGGCATCTTGATGGATGTTGAGTGCTGAAATTTGTCTGACCAACCACGCTTTAAGATTTAGTGCCAACAAATAACGAGTACAGTTATTTCTATCGGATATTGAATAAGATCTTTTTACTTTACTGGTCATTATTCAGTGCCGTGATTTGCTATGGTTGCATCCGATCCAGCTTCCTTCTTCGATACAATATTTTGATACCCTACACGCCCTATTGGCATCACTTTGAATTTTAACCCAATCATTGGCTAGCCACGACTATATCATGATGATAAGAAGGACGCATTTCTTTATTTATTCCACGAGATTCCCATCGTCGAGATCTTTCACTTGATACCCAAGAAGGACTACTAGCGTCACTTGAAATTTTCACTCAATCTATGAATCACCATGAGTATCTCATAGCGATAACAAGAAAGCATTTTTACATTTGCTCCACGTGATTCGCCTCATCGAGACATTTAATTTGATACCCCACACACCCTAGAAGGATCATTTGGAATTTTATTCAAATCTGACTAACCATGATCCTCATGACTGTAAGCAGGACGCATCATTTATATGCCTCACGTGATTCCACTACTTCAAATTTTGAATTTGACGCCCCATTTGCTTTAGTGGCCTCACCTTGAACTTTAACCCAAACTATGACTCAGATGACTGTCTCAGGAATAGAACCACGAACCCTTTTTTTATTGTTCCGGGTGATTACCTTCATCAATATCGCAAATTTTATACCCTACACGCCCGAACGGAGTCACTTCAAATTTTAACCCAATATAAGACTCGAGATGACAACCTCATGACTATAACCAGGAAGCATTATTGTATTTGTCCTACGAAATTCCCCCATCGAGACCATTATTTTTCATACCCAACACATCCTAGTGGCATCAATTTGAATGATAACCCAAACAGTGACTAACCATTACTATCTTATGATATAGCCATACCAAATTTTTCTCTGTGATTTTCCTCATCGCAACCTTCAAGTTGATGCCCCGCACACCCTACTGGCATCATTTTGAATTTTCACCCAATTTATGAGCTATGTTTGACTATGTCATAGGAGAATATTCAGATAGCATTTCTGCATTTGTCGGACGTGACTCCCCTCATCGAGACCTTTAATTGCATACGCCACACACCCTAGCGCTTTGAATTTGAATTTTGACCCAATCTATGACTAGCCATGACTTGGTCATATTGTCACCAAGTCAAGGACAACGCAGTTGTCTTGAAGGAGAAACAAGTTTATTGGAGTAAACTTGTGCTCCCCTAACAACTCAAAAGAATACAGAAGGCCGGGGAAGCAGCGGTCAACAAAGTGACTTCCGTCGGCGAGCGTCGCAGAATCGAATGCCGCGGCGTCTGCTGTGGAGGCTTTTATCTTTGGGCGCGACAGTTTCTGGAACCGTCGCATTCACATCCAGAACATTGTAGATCACAGAAGATTATTCTGGCCTAGCGGCGTTAAGGCGAAACACTCTGCTTAACTGAATGAGATAGCCCGTGCGGCATAAAAATAAATAATGGAACACGCGCTTCGCATGGGACACAGATAACAGATACGGGTGCGGCCGGGCAATAAAATGAAACGATAAATAAACAAACCCGTACATGATTCGCGGCAATATAACTATAGCGCATTTTCATCTCACGTGATGTCCCTCATCTAGACCTTCAATATATTTCCCCATACGCCCTCATGGCATCATTTTGAATTTTAACTCAATCTATTACCGTTTAGGACTGTCTGATGATTTATACACAGGAAACACTTTTTTAATTTACCTCGCCTGATTCTGTTAATCGGGGCCTTTAACTTCATTTCTTACACGCCTAAGCGACACCTGTTTTATTTTTATACAATCTATCTCATAATGCGGTCATTATTCTATCTAGACGGGCGTCGCCCATTCAGTTAAGTCGACAACTCATTTGAAACAGCCGCAGGGGACATCCGCTGCCTCTTCCACCTGGTGCTCACCTCTCCCTTTTTAACCCTAGCAAGTGAAACCGCTAACACAAGGAGGCGAACAACCAGCAAGAAAGCGGCGCCGTGTGCTTTCGCACCACCCTCTCCCACCTTCTTAGAGGATCCATCAAGAGGAAAAGGTGCGATAACTCTTTTCAAGACCTCAGCAGTCGATTAGTATTCACACGCCCAGCCGCTAAATCAGACACCCCCTCCCAGCAACACCCCCACCCGCACCACCTGCCCATCAATCGATCATACGCATCGCAAATGCTGCCGTACACGCTTCTAACCTGAATTGCGAGCCCAAAGCGGCACATGAAACTTAAGTAACAACCATATCTGCCTCCTAGACTACCCATATGTACTTCCGAAGTGCAAATGTACTCAAACTCAAAATGTACTCAGTACTCAAAATGTACCTAAAATCAAAATGTACTCAGAACTCAAAATGTACTCAAACCCAAGTATACTCAAACACAAAATGTACTCAGTACTCAAGATGTACTGAAATCAAAATGTACTAAAAACGCAAAATATACTCAAACTCAAAGTGTACTCGGTACTCAAATTGTACTCTAACTCCAAATGTACTCAAAACTCTATATGTTCTCAAACTCAAAATGTACTGAAACTCAAAATGTACTCAGTATTAAAAATGTACTCAAAACTCAAAATGTACCTAAACTCAAAATGTACTCAGCACTCAAAATGCACTCTAACACAAAATGTACTCAAAACTCGAAATGGAATCACAACGCACTTGTTCTGAGGTGTACTCAAACTCAGTTGTGCTCAAACTCACTCAAGCTCAAACTCACCGTGCTACACTAGCCTCGCGGTCACTCAAACTCGAACTAACGTGTGAGTTTGAGTACAGATGAGTCTGAGTGAGTGGACTCATGAGTGAGTCCGCTGAGCTCTGGATGACAACGGTGCTCGTAACAGCGTTAACTGCTGAATGTATTTTTGAAACGCTAGAGGTACATTCCGTCACTATAAACAAACGAGTATGGTCAAAGTGAACTTTTTGTATAGTGTTAACACAGAATAGCAGGTAGTTTTTATGAAAATATTAGAACGTGGATATTTATTTATTGGTTTATTTACTCATACTGTTCACCGGTAGGGCCTTTATACGGTGGGGTTCCCAAATCTTTGTATTAGTACAGAAGCATCAATGCACTTGTGTAATCGCGCACGCCTCTATTTGTGCACAAACTACGTACACAAATAAGGCGGCACTACTCGTGCTACAGTTATTATTAAGCCAACATGTTTTCTAAATCCTTGACACTATCGCCAGAAGTACAATTATGACCCTTCTCTTCGGCACCCTTTATCATACAGAAGTTTTTCGCTAATTCTATGCAGCTCTTTAAGGTGCTGCCATAAGGGGGAACGCGCCACGCTCAGCATACGGGTTATTTTAAATTATTAAATAACAAAAATTTCAGCCCAAACAACCAAAAAGCGCTGATACGGTCCGGCAGCATAGTTCGCTTGAGCAGATTCCTCAACACAAATATTTCAGTTTCGTGGACCCACAAGAAGGCACTAAAACGAAATATGATCAAATAATGTAAGACAAAACTCTTTGGCTGTGACGAAATGATAACCTGATTGAAGCGATAAAGTAAATATCTGTAAGTGAGGTATATTATCCACGCTTCTGCAACACAGAAAGACAATTTTCTCGTCCATTCAAAAGGATAAATTCGGCTTTTGCTGATGTTTTTCGTGAAAACTGTAGTTTGGTTTATAACGCACCAACATATGGAGACGATGTTATAGTCACGTGTTTTCCGCGTGAGCACACAGCTGTGTTTCTTCCTAAAGAGTGTCTTCCAAAGTTTGTTCCTATAACCACCGGCGTCAATCCACACGTGTTGCTGGAGTCTTGACGAGCTGCTTGAAATTACCTTATCATAAAAACAATTTACAACCACCCTTATGGCAGCGATAAGGAAGATTTCCAGTCGCAACCACCTTCTCTACCTTAATTTGGTGTTCGAAGTCATAATGAACACAACAGTAGCAAGAGGAGCGTTCATAAAGTTATTGCCTCATGCTTTTTTAGTATAATGCTTCTATCGGAGAGAAATAGTTATTTTTTATTTTTCTTCCTTTGAGACAAAAAGATTAAAACAGCCGAAGAATCACAGAATCAGCAAAATTCATCATTTTCGCCCTCTTATGAGAGAAGTTACGGTATGTAAGCATTGTTTTCAACTACAAGACATCGGATTCACAAGTAAAATGTCCAGCTGGCTATTTATTAGCACCGGAGTCATGTAGGCAATGGTTCCAAGGGACTTCACAGAAGAACAACAAAGAGCAAGAGCTGTCTGGCGCGTAGCTCTCAAGGATGCTTTTTTGGCCGCTGCGAGCATACTGTAAATTTATCGAGTGCATCTAGTTGTAAATCTATCATTTCACCATCAATAATATATCTCTTCATAGGTTTTAAATTCACGTAACAAATGCACTAAAGACAAAAATGGACGACAAAAAATGAACAAATTTCAATAAAAATAACACAATCGATATAACGGAGCTTGAGAGCATTTTCGGCGAATAATCTGCTTGGCATCACCACTGTTATTGGAATGTCCTCAAGGCTTAGCAACCACTTTGTTGTATATTCTCCTGTTCACGGTTCAAAACGCCACGGTATCTCTCCTCCACTATTTTGAGCACCTTAAAATTTATGTATTAAACAAGCAGTGGTAAAAAGGCATATAGAGTCAAGTATATTCGAGGTGTGGCCCATTTTCTTCAATGTTGTGAGTACGCAACCATTATTTACGTATTGTTTCTCAGAAAGTTTTATTTCACGGGAAATCGTTTTGCTCTGTAACCTGCCCTTCTATGTAAGATATAATCACCACTATCGCGGCCATCAGCGTGGCCAGATAAATATTAGACGCACTATAATTCAACTACACAATTCTGCCAGGTTACTGACGAATAGACACAAAGTATTCTATCCGTCCATTGGACCACACCAAGCTATTGTTTTACTAATCAGGTGCTTGGCTTACGCAGGAAAACGCTGAGAATACACATTACATAGGCTTAAAATACTGACCTATAAAAGATAGGTTAAAGGAAATGCAATTGCACACTTACTTAAACTTCTTTTCTGTAAATATGGAGTATGTTCGATTGAAATCAAGTACCCGTGTATAGTTATTGTAGTCTCGAACTTTGTCATGCAGGCAATACAGCTTTGGTTCAAGTGGACGAGAGCTCCAATATGTCCATACTACAAAATTTACTCCATACAACTAGAAATAAAAATCGATATACCATTTCTTGTCATTCTTTTGCAGGAAATAGTTGCTGATACAATAAATTGAATTTTCATTACTATGCAATTAAGTCGCACGTCATAATGGCTCCTTCAGTGCACGTGTTTCACAATTTATTTTTCGAATAAAAATTGCTCCGTATGCGTTATGTTAAATGTGTATTTAATTTTGTTGCCGACCTATTTTGAATTTTAAGAGCCCTGTGGTATCTATGTCTTAAGTTCCGCGTATCTGACTTACCCTAAACAACAATAAAAAGGCATACTCTATGACGAGTATGAAACGCGTTTGGAAGCTATTGTTCCCAATGTTCAATCTTTTAAAACAAAACCTAAATTAAATCTTTTAAATTTGGACTCGGAGGCATAACAATGTCTGTATGCCTGCAAAAAAATTGCGTTTGTAAATTGACCCAAGCACTAATGTGATCAGCGGGGCCATCACAATTAGGCAGTGCAGGAACGAATAATGCAAAAAACAAGTCCAGACTTTGGTTGGCAGGGAGCCCGGAGTGGAAGACATTTGACAGATTGCATGTACTTCCCATACCTAAGTAGCAGAACGCTGAAAAGAAGTTCTGTGCCTAATATTTAAAATAGTTCTTAACGAGAAAAAATTATATTTGTTTCCAAATTCCCACTCTCAGTGCTAAACACAGACGTAATGGTTTAACCTATATAAAAAGAAAATTAGACTTTTATTCGCCGACATTTGTTAACAGAACCCTGTCCTTACACAGAGTAATGAAACTGTTTTTTAAGGGCGTGACTGTTGGGGTTCGGCCACTTTTATGGGTATGCTGTAGGTCACCCGACACGATTCGGTTGGAGCAAGTTTTCAAATCACCAGATAGAGGGCGCAGTTTTCTCCATACATTCGACTGAAACAGTTTTTTAGACCTGTCAATAGATGGTTTAGTGGTGTCGCTACTGGAGACTTCTCAGGAAACGTTTCCCAGTCCCAACAATAAAGGGCACAGGGGTCTCGCAGTCGCGGATTCCTCTCCCTTCCGTTGGTAGGAAGATAATAAAGGTACCCTCCAGCCTTTGAAGTGTAGCTGCCGACTCAACATCGGCCTCCGCATTGTATTATTCGTGCAAGTGAAAAGCGTTTCATAATACCTGGCGCCAATGAGGCATATTTTATAGAAACATTTTTCAACGCCTACTGTAGGTGGAAACAAAATCCTAATGAAAAGTTTCTTGTAGATTCGATACCTGAAACAACCCCAGTGGCCAGCGTAAAGTTTCTTTCTACATGAGATTTTTGTGCCAGGGCTACAGCCTCAACTAGGCGTCTACGCTTGTTGCGTTTCTGCTTTCTGCGTCGCTGCTAGTATGCTTCCTATCCCATTGGAGCACGTAGTACACGCTGCATAGGCAGTGTGAAGTAACGTGCGGCCGGAGTTTTCCTTTGTCATTTTGACGTGGCTCCACCTGCGTCGGCTCGGCTTATTCTGGCAGTCATCGCTTCAGCTATGCTTCCCGCAGTAGTTCAACCGTGGCTTCTCTACTGCGAGAGACCATTTTTTGCTCCCTCCCCTCATTTCTGACACATCTCCAACCTCTTCAACGCGCTTGCTCATGGAGTTTCGCCGTTGCACTATTCTGCGTGCGTGATCCACTGAATTTTGCTTTCGCGTAGCCATTTGGCAGCTTGCTTTAAAACTAATCCGGATGTCAGAAACAGTCCATTTCTCTGCAATTATAGGGCCAAGTTTACCATCCGCCTATACGTGCATGACAGACCATTGAAGGTGGTGATAGATCATGCGTTGTCTTGGGGGAATAATTGTAAGGACGCCTCTTGCCGTCTCGAGAGATGAAGCATGCGTCTCTAATAACTCCAAGTGTACCAGGAAATATTCTTTTGCAGACAGCCGACCGCGCACCCAAATACCCACCGCGACAAGATTGCATGTTCTGCTAGGAATCGAGACGGAGAGCGACCAAGGTAGCTAAGCAGTGCACCATGCCTTTGTTTTGCGTCGCAATCGACTACCTTTAAAGACGCAACGCCACCATGCCAGAGGCTTTCAAGCGAAGTTATTCTGAATTATAGGTGTAAACAAATCAGAATTCATAAAAACACCCCGGGCCCCGGAACGAGAGCAAGTTACTGTCCAATCGTTTCAGGAGACCCGCGCTGGAAAAAAAATGAGGACAAACCAGTATTAGGCCCACCTAACTTCCAAGTCTCCATCATTATGTCGGTAGCTGCCATGTGCCGTGGCTGTCAGCGAAGCAAAATTTCGCCCAAAATTAGCCTGATCTTAGCCGGTAACGCCTGTATATCTAGACAATTCTTACCGGACAAACTGGACCTTAAACAAAACCGAGTTTTACATCGCCAGAGGAAAACAAGCGGGTTCCCGTAGCCACTTGATACAAGACACGCTATGCAGAGTCGACTACCTCCCCAAGTTGCCTGTACGAAAGATACTCAAATTCTTCATCCATCAAAAAAAATTTGCTTCAAAATGGAGGCCCTCAATTTCAAATAACTAACCGCGGAACGGCCTGCACTATAGGGCCTATACGAGGAGTTTTGGTTAAAAGCAACTGGGGTCATGAAAGTACCCTGACGTACGGGACAAAATTACGGGAGAAAACAGCGGCCCGCCTAAGACAATCGTGAGTGCGCTGTTTAGGCCAGCGGTAAACATTAGACACAGGGTAAAATTCTTTATGATTTGACCGTTCTGTACACTCAACCTATTGTGGGAAATATTCAGATCGCCACAGTAAGGGTGTCTTAAGCACGACTGCTGACAACGACACTCGTCGCCATGCTGCTGCGCTTCGACAGCAACGTTGACAGCCACACCGGCGGGCAAATGTAGGTGCAATGTGCGGAGACTGCCCGCCCGGTTCTCAAGTTTGCACAGAGTCACGGGACATTGTGGACAATGTCCGCTAAATTCATGTATGCCCACAACCTCAGTAACCGCCAGGTAATCGTTTTAGGGGGTTGGACTCAAATTCGAGAAAGCCCCAGCGAGAGGGCTGGGGGCGCTGCTTCTGAGCAAGTAGATTTGAACGGTGTGTTGGGAAACGTCTCTACGAGGTTGTCCCTGTCGTTAACTATGGTACAACGCACCTCACAGATGGCAGAGGCCGTTAAAGTTGTCAGACTCATTTCACATGATAAACTTTGAAAAGCTTGTAAAACTATTTGCTTTCAGCATCCCGTGGTTGTACTCGTATACCGGTCTCTACCCATGCCTGATGTTTTACTAGTATTTTTTTGTCTGCGCCTGGCCGCCCATGCTGTAATATCTGTCCTGGCATCAGAGCGAGTGTTTGCTCTTGTTCCCTTGTTTGCCGCACAGAAAATTGTATTCAACCCGAAAACGGTGCCTTTCCTGAGGTCACTATCTAACACCGTTCAGATATATTCTAGGTTTAAAGCTATGTTAGTCCTAAAACTCACACTGTAGCTTGATCTGTTCCGAGAAAACGAAGGGATATTCTCATTTTGACGATCAAGAGTGCATGCCAAGTCGCTCACTACCTCGTCGCCGCAGGTGGTTTCTTTTTTATGGTAGCGCAACCGCGCTTTATCAAACGCAGTTACTACATGCACATTGGTTGTTATTTATTGCATGACAACATACTTTGCTTTGTAAATTTCACTATCTGCATTGTGACCTGGTGCAAGGCTTGTGCAACGAGACGGTTACCGCCTCCAAGCACGTTAAGAGGGAGCATTAATTACCCTATAGTATCCTAACCGATATTCTGCACTTGAGCGCTAGTGTTTTGTGTATAACGGATTTCTCAGCTGAATGTTTCACTGGACTCTTGCGTGTATAGTAATACAATTTTGTGGGTGCGCTGTTTGCTATAAACAATAGGATCAGTACGCAAAGGGCCTTGACAAATTACGGCACACAAACCACAAAAAATTAGACAATTACCTTACTAGCATGCATTTTGGTGATCCAAGGATCTCACTTAAAATGGTGTCAGTATGGTAAAGGTAATATAGTGCTGTTTAATTGAAATATTGAGACCGTCGCATGGTCACCTTAGTAGGAATTTTTTTACTCACACAGGGAGTATTTTGTCACGCATTATATGGCACCATACCATCTAACATGTCATTGTACTAGAAATCGTTCTGCGGATATGTGTCTCTATTTATCACTATTGCTTTTCAAACTGAGATTATCGTATAGATTGTCACTGTAGGTGCACAGATTTAACCATAGTGCAAACTCCCGGCATAGACCCCGTGAGGAATTGTTTCCGCATCTCTTTGCACACTGCACCTTCTGATTTTGAACATAACAAATAAGTGATGTGTACAAGTTTTTTATTGGGAAACTTTCGCAGCTTAACACAGCGACTTCTATTTAATTACAAAGGTTCAACTGAGACTCACCCATTTCTGTGATGGGTAGTTCTCTTTTTCCAACAAGTTTTAAACACCTTATTTAACACATGTGTGCACTAACCCAGTTAAAATATAGGACAGAGGAGGTGGGTGGTTTGACGCTAAATATATGTAAGGTAACTACGGCATGACAGCCTGTATACATTTTATTTTCAGAGAATACTCAAACAACATAATTTGTAGCAGTCATCTGGTACCTGTTGCCTGCCCTAATGTAGTTACTTATTGCTTGCTTTGTCCAGGATGTGATAGACGTTTCCGAGTCATATCCCATGTACAAGCCGGATGTAGGTGCATCCCTTCAAGACAAGTATTTTCTAGGCCACAGTTTAAAGCAGCAAAAGGAAGTTTAGGGTAGTTTCAGAAACAAAAGTTGTTTCTCTGCTATTATCGTATATATTTTGCTCTCTACGATGGGTCCGACAACGCTCAGCGGGCCAGAAGAAAATAACAAGGAAACAGAACTTTTCATTAAACGTACTAGTACTGTTGCAGGAGTATTCTTATCATATACAATATAATTGGTTTTGTGGAAGGCCTGTTTAGAAATCATTATTTGGGCAGCAAACGCTGGATTGACGGTAATACTCATATAAGAAGTTTTTTTCCCATAAAACCCCCGAAGCAAAGAAATAACCACTGGACAAGTTAAACAACTAATCGTTAGACGCCACCTTAAACCAACGCTTCAAATACCCGAAACACTTACGTCTTGGATGCGTGGCCAAATGTACTCTTTTTCGCAGAAAACATACGGTATACACAAATCGTTAATAACTACTGTACCCAGGGCTGTTAGCAAGAGTATGGAAGTTATCACGTGCATTGTGAGTAATAGCAAAATACTCTACCAAGTTTACGAAAACAAGTTCTTTTTTATACAGTCTTTTGAGTTTTAGAACCGCAAAACATCGCTAGCCCAACAATGATATTTTAGCGGATCACCGCTGACAACATGTCTCTGACAATTTTCCCTGAATGAAAGGCAATTTCAGTTACAGTTCATGTAAGCGTCTTCTAGCTGCGGCATGACACCTCAACGCAGAGAAACTACGCCCTAAAATGCCGAGATATTGAACAAAAAGTTTCATACGAATACGCAGAAGAATGCCTGGGGTGTTACTCATGGCATTAAAAGATAGTTGAAAGATAAACACAGTGCCTTCTTTCTACGACTACTATTTTTAGCCACCTTGTTTGACTGGTGGTATTTTCACGAAATAATATTTCGGCCACCAAAAAATTCGTTTCGCTGCTCGCAGTGTTCTTGGTTACTCCGCGAGCATCGAAACTTATCGAAGTGTTCTCATTATGTTAATAACACAAATTGGAAAAGAGAGTGCGAACTTTGCGAGGACATCTCCCATAGTTACTACAACTAGTATAGATTAGCGTAGCATTGTAATATGAATATTTCAAAACAATTATCCAACCATGCTGCTCAAAAGCAAGAGCTAATAACACACAAACAGGTGAAAAACACTGGAAAAAATGTCCGAGACACTATTTTACTGCTCATTCAATCACTGATCGCCCCAAGACGAAGTGATTTATTTGAAAAATAAAAAAAGCATCAATAATATGTAGAAAGAACCCTGTTCCATTATCGCTTATGTACGACTACGTATCTATCGTACGTAGTCGTACATAAGCGACTAGTCGTTAAGCCTGTTCACAGTATCTGAATAGGAACCCAAGCAGCACACGCATGTACGGCTAAGCATGAGCTGTCCATCTCTGGCCAGGTAATTTCTGCACGGCCATTCCCCCATGAGAGTGCAAAGCCCATACTCAAAAGTGGGCCTTGGCCATGTGCTGAAAGTTCCCTGGTGTAAGCTGAACAGCAGCTCACCTCTGACCAACGCATCGCCAAGGGGCCTACAACCGCCCTTCGGCCGCCAGACTTCGCCGCCGTCCTGCCGTTCCTTTGTTGGCCGACGGCTGTTCAACCTTTAACAACCCACGGCCGTTCAACTTTCACAGACGACGGCTATTCATCCTAGCCAGGAGGACGGCTGTCAAACCATAGCTGCTCAGCCATAGTTGAACTTTAGCCGTGCAACTTACTCGTCCAGCCGTTCCACTGCAGCAGGGGTTTTAATTGGTTGTTGCAGCTCTCATCCAGCCCTAGAATAAGTATAGCCAAGCTGTTATACAGCCAAGTGCAGAATTTATAACCTGTAACAGCAATCATTCGTGCTTTTAAGGAAAAATTTAATTCAGCAACTGACAAGACTGTTTATTACAAAATGTAGGGCAGATTTATTCCCTGAATTGCTGCCCATACAGTGATACTGCTTCCATTTGATGCGACCGCTATGGTGGTCATGGACAGAGTACAGCTGCTTTGCTCCAATGGAAACCACAGCTGCCATGCTCAGGAGTGCCTGCAGCAGGGAACAAAAAGAAAAAAAAGACGAGTTACAACACTGCACAGCCCACAGTCCCCAAACTCAGCAAGGCAGTTCGAGGCCCCTACCGATATTTAAACTATCAGATGTGGAAAGCATCTTGCTTTAAAGGGACCCTGCAACACTCTGAGGAGTGGAACTGAACCTGCGCGACGTTTATATTACACTGCCAGGGATACCTGAGCCAAATATTACACATGCACGTGAAGCAGTGGGCGTGAAAATCACGCTGAAAGACGTAGAAAAACCAACCGCGCTTTCTATTTTCCTCATTATGCACCCCTGGCATGGCCTAAACGACGTCGTTGCAGCCATGGCTGTGCTATTAGCTACTGCTGGTCAACTTCGCGGCTTATTTCTCGCAGTTCCTGGGACGATCCGCCGTCATCGGCGCTGCATACCAAACTCTTCTAAGCCTGAACCTGTATGCATAGGTTTTGGGGTTTCTTTTGTGCTTTGAGTGCGCGGAGTTTGAGTGATGGACTGAATACTCCCCTTTCAACGAGGGCAACTGGACAACAAACGTTCATTGTTTTTAAAAATGCCCTACCAGCCTGAGTGCGCATTGTGAGCAGGCTGCAATGCCTGCTTTTTGTGTCACCACACCGGAAATACCTTCCACTATTGCGGAAGAACGAAGAAAACTCCCCGGCCTTTGATATAGTGAAGGCACCCAAAGAAAATGCCGCGAGCCGCCCTCACTCTAGCAGAGAGCGTGCAGCTTTCGTCGCGTTGTATGCAGTGGAGTTGAGAGGGAACAATTTTGCACGATTGCCCATCGCGTGTAGTTTCGGTTATAGCGAACAGATTTTCATAATTCTTGTGGGAGGAGATTGCTGGGACACAGACTTTATTTAACCAAAATACATTCCAAGTAGTCAATGGTAAGTGCTGCAGGTCCCTTCAAGAATGCAAAAATTCCAGAAAGAACATTTACCATGAATCTCAGTTACCAGTATCTTGTTGTCTAGTTACAAAGACTTTCAACAACCTTTAGAGGTAGTTCAAACAATGTATGGCCCAAAGCCATTTTTCAAAGAAGATACAACTCGTTCAAACGTGCTGGTTCAAAAAGTGAACCAGTACAGAGGAAATAATACAAAGTAACAATAGTCACAATGTTTTAGCAGACCGGGCTGCCCAGCCCCACTGAGTCGAGACAAAGCTGAGAGTTTCTAAATTTAAACTATAGTTATCATTTAAACCATGCTTTATCCATAACCATTACTCATGATGCACAGCTAGGCTCTTTCCCACAGTTTCAGTGGCTGCTGCCAGAACGTTTCAGTCGGTACACAAATAGTCCATACTGACATGAGCTCACTGACAATGACTTGTTTGCTGGCCTAAACAACAAGCAAGACACTGCTACAAATTAATTTACGCTTGCAATGACTGTGCCTTATTTGTAGTTAACAAAGCAACCGCAACTCCAAAAAGCAACATATGCTCCAACTCCATATTTTAAAGGTAAACTGCATTACTTCATTGTGAAGAAACTTTAAACCTTTTTGAGCACAACTGCCACAGCTTCAATTGTAGACTGTTGGTTCAGGGAAAAAAAGTTTATTCAGCTATTCCAAACTATGCAAGCTTGCTGCAATAATAAAGAGAGCTGGGCAATTGGTTCCGCGACAGTACAATGAAGGCTGTTAAATTAATTTTTTGACCGTAGAGGCACTCTGCTCCCATAAGCTAACGTGCCACTGTACTGACACCAAATTCGGTTGTAAACAGGAATTGGGACAGAGAGCGCAAAGCTATTTCAAATTCGTGTGCGTGTGTGCTTCGTGTTGCGTGCTACAGACCAAGGTCGCCTTGTGAAACTGATGATGCTCTTTTTCTCCTTTTTTTGTTTTGTATTTTATGAGCGGTGCGCTGTCTATCGCTCCCCCATCCGACCGTGCACGCCAGCGCGGGTGCAGCGGCTGGTTTTGGTATTGTCCTCCGGGCGCTTCCCGCTTCTTGCACTCGCGAAAACTGATGTCTATCTGATTTGATTCACTCAAAAGGTGCCGGCTTGTTAACTCTCTCGTTTTTATTTGATTTTATCTTGTGTTTTTAATGAATAAACCACATATATGTAACAACATAAATTATTTTTTGTCACTTTATGGTCACCTTAAAAATTACTATAATTTTTTCTCGAAACAGATTCATCCGAAAAATTTGAATCAGCAATAAAAAAAATCGTGGAGGTCGCATTTGGCAAAAAAATTGGACCCTCAAAGGGTTAACTGCTGGGCAGTGCAAAGGAAACAGCAAAAGCAAAATGTTCACTGGGAAGTCTGCTATGATGATGCAGCTGGAAGAATATTCAACTGCAATTTCCAGACATGAAGTTAAGCTTGATTTTTTTGCTCAAGGTGATGGAGAAGGCACTGAAACCGTGTAGTTCACTCCTTTAGTGGCAATGATTATAAGATTTCTGAAAAGCCCACTGTCCTCTTCAAGTCAATTTAGTTAAACTCAAAGGCTAAATTTATTTAATATCTGTACTGACCCCCTATGTACTTCATGTGTTTTTGGACGCTTACATGAATAACCCAAAGTGTAACGGGATGACTTGGAGAAGTTGCCCACATGTCCCTCCCACTTTTATCAGGCCTAGTGATCTAGTACCAAGCAGTGTTTTATGAGTGGTAAATTCTCTGGTCCTGAAATTACACAAACAAAGCAACAGTCCTCAAGATCAGAACTGCATAGTGCTTACAGCAGAAGCACATTAAAGGGGTCGTGAAGACATTTTCTAAAAATAGTTGTGTGTGTGTGGGTACTTATAACTGTGGAACCTTAATAAACAATGCATAACCGTTTCTGCTGCCCGATTATTCGCAAATAGGAAAGAAATGCAGGTTAATGTTTCACCGAGGCTTTCCTCCTCACATCGTGAAGTGACCGTCTTGGTAAGAAGCCAATCACAGTTCCCCCTTGTCTGCATATGCCAGCACAAAGTGGGCTCGCAAAGGGTCAGATAAATCTGCACCATAATGAAATTCACCTAGTCACTGAACGGGAGATGTTTGATCCTCCGATGCGACTGATCAACATGGTCGAACTTTCAGTTAACAATGAGGGTGAGTGACCGCAGGCAGGGTAAGCAGGTTGAAAGTAACTGGGTATTTGTAAACTGTTTACGCTGTTTCGCACGAGTCTAAACTATAGACGTCTGTCTCACGCAGCCTGTAATGTGAGTTGCACGAACGTGAAACCTCCGACCTGAGGAGATAAATGACCAAAAGCTTAAAATGAGAATTTACTACCCAGGGCGTTCATCGAAGGAACTTCGAGTAGTGGAAATTTAAAACCAACTTGTCATTTACTCATCAAGCACGAAAATAACTAGCGAGAAGCAGGGACACCGCGCTGAGTCCCACCATCATGCAGTTCGATTGCTTTGCTGTTTCCTGCAATACATAATGGTGTTAACGCGTTTCGTTGATTTGGTATGCTCCCCTTTTGCTCACTGCAGAAACGCTCAACCATAAGTTGGCGGTGAAAGCTCTAAGTTGACTAGAATTTATGAAAGCACACATGAGTGCTGGGTTACAAATGTGAAGCGGCTTTTATGCTGCAGTTTTCTGTCGCGCGCGCTTCTTGCGTCGATAAGGTAGTGGGTAAAGTGTCTGACATCAATGCAGGCTAGCCGTAATGTTGGACTGGCCCGGCAGCCTCAAGTTCAAATCGCACATGGGGCACTTTTTTTGGTTTGGGACGATTTTTGGCCATTTGATATAAAACAGGTACCACTCTGAAGAGAATGCAGCAAAACGTGAACTTTAGCGGGGAAACTGGCTACAAATCGTACAAACAGCCAGTAGGTCTGAGTCATAGCCTCTACAGGAGGCTATGTCTGAGTTCTGTTACAATGGTTGCCACACAACAGAAGCGGTCGCGACACCGGTCACGTCAATAGAAAACTGGTTTGGTAACGAATAAAGAGGCATTATTTTTAAAATATTGGGTTTGCAGTTGTACAGAACAATATACACAAAGAGCATTTAACTTTTGACTGTTTTTACTGTGACGTCATTGCTAGTTGCACTGCCAACTGGCGATGTGCGCATAGTCGCTTGCGATGCACCTCAAAACAAGAATTTAGAAGTTGTCTCCTAATTTCCAGAAGCAATGAATTGTGAAAATATTTTGGATTTATGTTCTTAAAAGGTCACTCAAGTAGACAAAATTAAGAAAAGACAAATGGATTTTCTCTTCACAACCCCTTTACATTTCCATGAGCTTCACATTTGAAGACATTCGATTTGAAACCAAACTTCCCTTTCTTTCACTGTGCCCTAATCCTGCCTTTTCATATACACAGAATCCTGCTAGTGCCAACGCTTTATTTGAACAATGCTGCCTATGAATATTTGCATTACCTGTGTCTAGCAATGAGCGCAAAAGTGGCTTGAAACAACCTTGTAAACACAAAAAAATATTGACAACCACAAAAAGTGAGTACCTGACAAGGACTGGCACAGACTATCAACTATTATTCAATGCAAGAACACAACCAGAGGTACATGGATGCACATGCATAAATGAATGTCATAAGGAAAGTTTCCACTCTTCTTAATCAATACGCTCTTCTGCATACTTCATCTCTCCGGTAAACAGGCCTCTTGACACAATCATATTTTTTCTTATGGGGTAAGCCTCCTGCGTTTGCTTCAAATGCGTGTCGCTGCACTAACACCATATTTTTTCTTGCGCAAAGGGGTACTGGACTCCATATCTCTGCCAACCAGTGCAAGTCATGCCTCCACAAAGTTAAGGACTGCTTCGGCGTGCAGATTGTCAGGATAAAAGAATTGCATTCCTGCAGTCATTTGTGTTAGCAGCAGCGCATAGACTAAAAAGAGAACTGAAAATGCGAACAGTAACACTGAAAAGGAGCGGAAAATAAACACCGTGAAGTTGCGTCACAGCTTCAAAATATGTCCCATACCATAAGATGGTAATGAATGACATGAGTTGAGGTGCTGTTTCACCCACTTATCAAGCATGCAGGAATGTGCGCCCGCAGTGTAAGCAAGATGAAAGGGACCCTGCAACTTGCTTTTGAGCAGTAAACAAACCTACGTGATGTTGTCGATTACACTGCGAAGAATACCCAAGCGAAATATTACACGTGCACACAAAGCAGCAAGCACGCAATCACTGTAAAAGACGCCGAAATACCAACCGCACTCTCTTCAATTTTCTCATTAATTTATGCACCACTGGCACCCCCAAAATTACGTAATTTCTTCCATAGCTGTCTTATTGGTTGTTCTGTAACGGTCTGCCGCCATCGGCGCTGTGCACCTATCTCTTCTACGCCCCTGAACCTGTACGAACAGTCTCAGCGTTTCTTTTGCTTTGAGTGTGCACGAAGTGCGAGTGGAACTCAATACTTCCCTTTCAATCAGACCGCTTGAAAACAAACTTTATTGCTTCAAAAAGCTTGAGTGCGCACTTGCGCGCAGGGTAGCCATGACTGCTTTTTTGTTGCTCCAGACCGGAAATTACACCCCTCCACGTTATGGAGAAAGGAGAAAACTCCCCAAGCCTGTGATATATCGAAGGCCCCCGAAGAGAACACCGCGAGCCACCCCCTTCTACCGGGAGAGAGAATGCAGCTTTCATTCGCGTTGTCCTACTTGTCCGCAATGAGTTGAGAGGGAATGAATATGTGGCGATCTTGCATCGCACATACCTTCTATCATAGCGAACAGATTTTCATGATTCTTGTGGGAGGTGATTGCTGGGACAATAGGACTTTACCCCAAAATTACATTCCGAGTAGTCGAGGGTAAGTGCCTGCGGGTCCCTTTGATAGGCAAGGGTGCGAGAAAAAAGCCACTACCAATGCTTACGCAAGTTGCTAAGAAGGGACATTGCTTATGAGATACCTCTTTCAGTGTGGAAGGTCTGCATTGGTCACTCTGGAAGGTATGTGAACGTGCAATTGCTGTGAACATGAACATAACCTCTCAGTTGAGAACTGCACAAGTGGGCATCACCCCATCCATAGCTCTGCAAGTGCATGCATGACGCTCTTAAAAAGCAAGTGAAAATTGTCCAGGTGCAGTGGTACATGAGGAAGGGAGATACAGGAAGCTTACCACATAGGAAAGAACGGATGCGATTGTGTCAGTGACATTTCAACGGGTCTTCATATGAAAGAGCGTATTTATTAGGCTGTGAACTTCCCTTATCACAATTTTTTTTTGCATGCAAGTGGAGCCACATAACTTTGACCTGCAATTATGTGGTCTTACGCTGCCTAAAAGTTAGTTGCTAGTCATTGCCTGTTCACACCAGCTACTTTCTGTGATTGTCAATATTTCGCACCAAGTTCAAGTATCGTTAAGATGCACCAACTCGCCAAACACATCTTTCTAAGCTTGAAAGAAGGGATGAAATAACCTTAAACACAAAGCAATCACACTGTGCGTCATGGCTATGCCAAAGAACCCACCAGTAACTATTAACAGCAGGTATTGTCTAAGGCCTAATAAACTGCATGTCAATTTCTTCGATTTTAAGATGCAGAAATCCACAACCTTGCGAGATTAGCCAGCAGTGGACGCAGATTTCGCCGCACTCTCATCCACAGCGTTTGTGGCAGGATCAGTAGTAAGAAGCTCATGCCAGGCACTGCAAAAAAAAAAGACCACACATAATCTACGGTACTTTGCAAATGAAAAATGGACAAGCAACCAAAACAAATAGAAAACCGGGCAAGCATTTTGAATGCTTGAGCGGGGTCAGAAACTGTAACAAAATTGTAAAAACATTTCTTTCTTAAGATCTTCGCAGCAGCCATAAAATTTTGGAATTTGTTAGCACCAAGGAAATAGTCTGTAAACAGGTCCTCTGACACAGGGGTTCCCTCTCACAAGTGTTGCAACTAATAAGAGCATGCTTGTCAATCTTCCCACGTTGTTTGCAACACCCAGAAAGTTTTCATAGATGCCACCCATCCCTGTCACAAGTGAAGGCATCACGAACTGACAACCTGAGGTTGTCCAGTGCTTCATGTTCAGACAGATATACGAAAATGCTATAAATCAGGGGTTGGCAACCCGCAGCCCATGGGGCAGTATTATGTGGCCCCCCGGCACAATGGTAGAGCCCTTCTCCTCTGTCACTTTCTACCTGAAGGCCTGACATGGCAGTTTTGAACCTCAACCGGCATGAAGCTCGTGACATTCGTGCTGAAAATAAACATGATAAGGATTGCTAATTCTAGTTTTGTACACTGCTTTCAATTTCCCCCCCAAAATTTATTGGCCCTGCAAAGCCCCTTCCCCCTCCCAACCATGTGCCCTCCAGCCCCCCTCCGTGTCCATTGCATTAAACCTGGCTCTCCGCCTGAAAAGCTTGCTGACCCCTGCTATTCAGCAAAAGTTGCAAATTTTTCATCTGTCACTGCTTGTTCAATTTGAAGTGAATGAAATAAGTAAGATCTCTCCTTGGTATGCATCACGCAGGCATACAAACCCATTAACCCCTTCGTAATTTCAATGAAGGGCCCATGAAGGGGCCCATGCTAGGGTTGAGGCTAGGCCAAGTTGATTCTAAGTTGAAAAAGACGAGACTGCCAAATGGGCGAGATACATCAGACAAAGAAATGAGGAAAAACACAAGTGCTGTTGTTTCTACTTCATTTCTTTGTCTTTGTGTTGCCTGTTTTGGGCATTTCCTTCCTTTTCACCCAAGACGACAGCAGACATTTTTTTAAAGACTGGGCAGTAGCTCATGACTCTCGAAATTGTGTTCAATAGAAAACACTGGCGTCCATCACTGAAGGATCTGCGTTTTCTCAGGAGGATCAGGCAGAGTAGGCCACCTTGGCTACGTCATGGGAGCCCTGACATAGGCCAGTTTGGGGAGAGGCCACACATGGCATCACACTGATGTCGGATGTTGAAGGAAATCTATCCTTAAACTTTTTCGAGCATGCACATATTAAAACTGCCTTAAATATGTTCTACCGCAACAGTTACAGGTTGACCTTCCTGAGGGGTATCTCTATTTAAAAGAAAGCGTTTTATGTAGTCATCTGTGCTTTGAAATTTTGTGCCAAGCCACTCCTTTAAGGGGTCAGATTGAAGTTTTCACTATTCCCCACACTATAATGTCGGCAAGGGCTCTGTGACACACTGGAAGGCAGCAGCAAAAAATGGGCAGTCAGCAAACTAGATTCCACACCATTGTGATGAAACCAAATCTTGGAATCGCTGATCAACCTTGCGGAGCTGATCAGGTTTTTTAAGTGCAAAATGATATAGCCATGGTGGCTCATTTTTGCTTTAGAAGCCGGCAAGTGAAGCTCACCTGAACCCCTGAGGGAGTTCCAACGGGAATGCCAGGCATGATTTACATGATGTGCCGATAATTCTTTCAATTTTAAAAGCTGCCATGCCAGTTGAAGAGGCAGCCAAAAGGAATTGGTGGCAACATCCTACCATTTGCAAAACAGCTTTCCTTCATTTTATGCTGCTCTCCTTATGCAACTGCATTGCAGCTGTTTGTCCTTCATGTTATCATTAGAAAATATTGTTAATTTTGACATGGAGGCCCTAGAAGTTCTGGCAAAAAGTCAACACAACTGTTTTAATATTCAAATATTTTGATTGTCCCCACACCATCCCTTAATTGAGATTAATACCCTAGGTTACATGGCGGAAGTAAACTGTCGTTACATTTAACGGTGGTTACTAATTTTAACCGCGGTATGCGCAAACTGCGGCTTGGCTGTTACGTGCGAAATTCCAAGTGTGTCGACAGTGGTCACTTGGTTGTGAGCGTAACAAAAATAAAGTAACAAACTTTTAAACCTCAAGATAAAAACAAAAGCCGAAAGCAGTGTAGACAAAAATATCCTTAAAACAGTTGCTTCAGACCCCAACGCGACGCACTCGCGCACGGGCAAAAAAGGGGCTTGCCCAGCAGCTCGCGACCGGCTTGTTCTCGGGTCGGTTCGGTGTTGCGAACTGAGGATCGTGGTCGATATTTGACCGGCTTTATTCAACTGCGAATTACAATACATAGCCCAATTTTTTACCTTTATAATATCCACTTTGTCGCAGGTGAACTTCTTTTCCGCGATCAGATTGATTTCGAAGAGGGGAGACAAGCTGTTGCTGCCGTAGTCTGGGCTGGTTCGAGACCACTTTCAGTGCCGTGCGGACAGATGCGGCCGGCGTGTTTGCAGGAACGGCCGACGTGCGCGCAGATCGTTTCCTATGCTGAAAACGCTTCATGATTGCTGCTTTGTCTATTTTTTTGGCGAACGATCAGCGGAATTTACAAATTTAGGCGTTTCTCATAGTTGATCGGGTGGACCGGGAAACGAGCTGCTGCTCACGCGCGGTCATGCCGACTGCGAGAGCGACGCAATGAGCACAAGCTCCTTTGGGGGCAGCTGGCAGCTTCGGGGCTCCGCTATTTGAGGCCTGTGTCTTCTGCGAGCGCCAGGTGAATTTTTTACCTACGCTGATGTGGCCGCCACTTGCATGCAAACTGAATTGTGCGATTTTTTAACACTGCGGCAGCGGCAACTGCGGTTAGCGTAACCGAACTGAGGTGGCCAAGCTCAGTTTGCGTTAACCATGGTTAGGGGGTAACTGTGCCCGTGTAACTAGGGTATAGGTGTCCCAGTCCACTGTGGGAAACTAGCAGGCGAGTTTTACTCATTACATAACCAACTGAAGTGTGTTAAAATCGGCCATTTCAATCTCTCATTTGGAAAAACAAAGCCCATGAAATGTGTATTTTGAGTACACTTATTGATACAGTTCTGTCATTATTAAGCATCATACTATATTTCCCTACCGGTAACTTTATCAAATTACAAGCAGTGCATCTCAGCCGTGCTGCAGTACATTAGCATTTATTCGAATAATCACTAAGAATCAAAAAGCCTCATAGCAGCCACTGAGTAAAAGGTTTGCGCGAATGACGGGAAAGGAATGCTTCTATCATAAAAATACAAAACCTGGACCTCGTACTTATATTATTGTAACTTTTTACAGCCTACATACCGTTGGCTTTATGTCAGTTGTCTCAATTACGGGCATAGTACCCGCATTTCCTCTTAGTCTTGTGTAACAAAGCGAGGGTATTGTAAGAAGCACACGCCGCAAAATTCCGCGCATAGGTGCCCTCACAAAGTTGAACCTAAAAAAAAAAAAGCACACGCAATAAGAAACAAACAGGCCCAATTTTTTTGCACTACGGCTATGAATGGTCAGTTGCCTAGATTGTAAAAACTCTGCTGCCCCAATATTGATGAGGCTACGGAAATGGCAGGGAACAAACTCAGTACGCTCACACCGAGCTTTGCAGCCACAGAAATTGCAGCGTGCAGGTGCGTATGTGTGTGTAGGGGAGGGGGGGGGGTGAGGAGGGGGCATCAGTAGTTGCTCACTAAAGCCACCAAGCGGTTGTCTTACAACTAAAGGTACAAAAACTACTTTCTGCCAAAAAAAATGCGTGAATACATTTGACTACTCACTGTTTAGCAGTACAGCACTTTCCAAGCTCACTGGACTTATTTTTAAGAGGTTCACAGCATTGTAGAAAGCCACGGCCTTCTTTCTTAATAACTACGACTGCTCAAAATTACAGCCAGGCTGCATTCTGAACTTCTCTACTAGAAATACTGTTTTGTGAAGAACAAACTATTCGCCGCAGTGTTTCACTCAGCATCATCTTTACTGCAAATGCACCGTGTCGCATGCTGTCTTATCAGATTCATGGCCTCTGAGTGGTATATTTGTCATGCAGGTCCTCTGAATATAACAGCTGTACCCACATTTTTCAGACTTTTTTTTCCTCCAGCCTGCAGGTCGGCATGCCTTGGGTGAAATTAACAATGTGCAAAGGCTACTGTTTGAGCGTCACTGCACAGTTGTTGAGTACACCAAAAAATAACACAAGATCGCTATGCATTAAAAACCATACATAAGGTTTTTGGGGGCCCTGAGTGCTTCCACCGATAGATTATCACACCCAATTGAACATATTTGAATGTAGCACCTTTGCAACAATACGCCTCTCGTTTGCTGTTTTTAGAGCGCAGTTATTGATTACCATCCCATTATCTATCGCTAATTTCTGTTCACTACAGGTTAGCAGTGTTCTTTTTATAGACGAGAAACCAAACAATAAATCAACCCTTTTCTAGTGCTACAGCTCAGCTCTGCGGGGACAATAAGCGCACAGCTAATTCGTAGGGTATAGGAGTCGGGTGCCGCAATTGACTGGAGAAAGCCTGGCACAGAGAAATACAGCTCAACAAACCGCGTTTTTGGTGAGAACCTTGCACAGCATGGTCCATTTGCAGCCTGTGAACAGCATACGCAATCCTCGCATGGCAACTAGCTTTCACTCGCCTTCAACCCACTTTCTACTGCCACTGTTAAACTGGGGTTGCAAACTGTTGAATATGAACTTACCAATTTTCAATCAGATTAGGTGTCCGAATCAGCCACACGATACGCAGTCCAATGCGGCTGGTGGCATGTGGCTGGGGCCGTGGCTGCTCCCGCTGTCCTCCCGGGAAATGCCTGCACAGCTCCACACCAATCCCGGGCAAATGGCGCCACCCTGGGAAGGTTGGAAAATTGTGGTCTATAGTCAGGGCGCCTACCAAACTGATGCGTCAAAATTTCCCTAGTTTTTGAAAATTTCAATCAGTGCTTCAGCAATTGCCCTGAGCAACATGAGTTTCATTCATCTCTAGGCAGTCTGAAAACGTCACATGATGCTGTCATGCTCAAGTATCCTGAACAATCAAAACAATAGGAGGTGAACAAATATCATACATTTCTTAAATTGAATTTAAATAGTTAAATACAAATACGAATTTTACTGTATTTAGTCGATTATAACATGTTTTTCTTTTTGCAACCTGAAGTCGACTCTCGCGTTACAATCTCAATACCGCAACTGAAGTTGCCTAAAAATTGCAATGGTGCACCCATTTGTCATCAATGGCTACAGTTTTGACCATTTTGCAATCTATGTCAGCAAGATGTGTCAGAGTTGTTCGGGTCCATTATAAGCTAAGATGAACTTTTTCCGTTTCCTTGCTTTTTTCTGTGGTGGTTGACAGCGTGCGCAATGTTTTTTTTTCCTTTGTTTTTGCGCCGTATATTTGTATTGAGGCATAGGTAACTTTCATTGCCCTCAAGTGTTTCAACACCTATTCAGCTTCCCTTGTTACGGCAACGTGTTGCACTCAGTATGACCCATGCCTATTTTAATGGCTCAAGAAATCGGCAATTCGGCAGCTCCCCGAAGAGTCAACATCGACCGTCTGTGGATGGCAGCTACTGCGGGAGCGCCTTTTTTACATGCGAACCCTGCCTAAAAAGTTTCCAAGGGCCTTGCTACAGCGGCCACATCGAATTACAAAAAGGGTGTTGCTGATTTTGTCGCCAAACAGTGCAACACACCTCTTGGCGGTCAGTGTTGAACTGATACAGCTCAAAACAAGCGATATCGCTGGACAGGTGGGCTTCCTGCGAAGTTATAAGTGTCAAAGGTGGGCGCCCAGCCAAAGTGTTTGAAAAATAAATGTGCTTTTCCATAGTAACCCTAGCCTCACAAGAGTACTTTGGCGGCTTTTTTTTTTGGCGCGACAGAAAGTTACCCCTTGAGTTACTTTAGTGGTTTTAATTTTTCTTTCTGGATGCGATGAAGTCACCCCTCACGCTACAATCGTGGTCACATTACAATTCAGTAAACACGGTACGTGGTTGTCTTTGGCATTATTATTGGAAGGGCAAAATTCAAAATTAGCATACACTATGTTCTCTGTGCTTTTTTTAGACCGATATTGATCAGAAGAGCAAGACTATAAGCAACAACGAAACGAAATCTTATTTGTGCCCGATCATGAATGAGAGACAAGCTTTTGAGGTATTAAAAAATGATGAAGGACTGTTCCAGGTACCCCTGCTTGGTACACAGGGGGGTTGCGGCCAAATCATTAGGGAGCACTGCCTTTCTGCCCCAATATCTACCTATAGTAGACCATGCAAAAGCACAAGCCAGCATGGGCTACTTTAGGTAAACCTACCCATCCGTACCCGCTGCGGTGGCTAAGTGGCTAAGGCATTGCGCTGCTGAGCATGAGGTTGCGGGTTCGATTCCCGGCTGCCATGGCCGCTTTTCTGATCGAGGCGAAAAGCAAAAACGCGCGTCTGTACGAGTGTGTACAAGATCCCCAGGTGGCTAAAATTAATCCGCAGCCCTCCACTACAGCGTGCCTTATTGCCGGCGTTGCGTCAACGTGTTAAACCCCACAATCAATCAATCAATAAATAAATAATCATCATCATCATCATCTACCCATCCGCTACCATTGATGCATTTTATTTGCCAGGGCTATCAACGTTTGCCCCCTCATCCCACCAAAAGGCTCTGACAAATATCACGTGATTACGTTACGCCGTCGGACTGACTGATGGCAGGGTTTAACTTGCTGAAGCTGCACATGGGCTATGAGGCGTGCAGTAGTGGAGGGCTCAAGATTAATTTTGAGCACCTGGGAAACTTTAACTTATGCTGAGTCTCGAGGCAAGGGTGTTTTCGCTTTTCGCCTCCATCAGAAAAGCAGCCACCGCGGCCGAGATCAAACCTGCATACATGGGCTCAGCACCACACCTTAGCCACTGAGCCTAGCTGCGGGTGCATTATGCTGTCAGTGTCTCAAGCTTGCGAATACAGTAAATGCAAAAAACCAAACTTTTGACTGCACTTAATTTACATTGTTTTGGTACAATTTGTTTTTTTTTTCAAATCCTTCACACACTATCTAGCCAAATATATTTTCAATATGATGACCAGGCGGTTGATGCCTCGCCAGAATTACCACCCCATCAACATGTGCAGTCACTTTACTGGCCCGAAAGAATAAAATCGTCAATTCTTATGATTCGAGAAGGCGAACTCATGATCTTGAGTAGCATGTGGCTATGCCTCATTTAAAAACAGAACCCAGCATGTAAACTTTTGTCTGCACACATTTAGAGCCACTAAAGCCATTTTATATAGATGAAAAAATATGGCAAAGAAAGCATAACGGTTCGTTTTGCTGCGACAAAAATCTATTTGGTTGAAATGATTGATTGATTGTAGGTTTTAACGCGCCGACGCAACGCAGGCGATGAGGCGCACCGTAGTGGAGGGTCCGGATTAATTTCGACCACCTGGGGATCTTTAACGTGTGCTGAATTCTCGTACACACAGGAGTTTTCCCTTTTCGCCTCCATCAGAAAAGCGGCCGCCGCGGCCGGGAATCGAACCCGCGACCACGTGCTCAGCAGCGCAACGCCTTAGCCACTGAGCCACCGCGGCGGGTAATTTGGTTGAAATGAATTTGAACTCATACAACAACTGAGCCTGTGCGCATAATGTAAGCACTGTGCTTACAGCATTTTGAGCAGTCACAGTATGCAGTCACAATAAAGAAATGAAGCATAAAGATGCCTCACTCCAGGTGCCACCAACAGTGCAGCTCAGTAGCATAGACATGATCCTTTTTCAGAGGAAGGGGTGGGTGAGCTTGAATGCAAAAAAAGGAAAGAAATTCAATCGACAGATCAGCTTACAACTCAAGTTCACAAATAACTTCGGGACCTTGCACGCACACCCAGCATAACCTTCCCACTGTTTTTTTTTAGTTTGCTTGACCCATTGCAAAACAGCCGGCTGATTAACTGACCACTGACACAGAACCCATGCAAATTCAGTGCATAGATAGCGCCAAAGGATGTCAGGAGTCTGTATTCACAGAAAAGAACAGTGCGTTCCTGTATCTGCAAGAGATTCAGCTTGACTAGCTCACATTCACTGGAAGCATGCAGGCTATCCTGCCAGAAGTGTCTACTGAGAGCACCATCACTCCACTGGCGCGGCATCCAACATCCAATGCATAATACTCAGTGACACGGTAATACCGAAGAATCCATAGGTATAGAGGGGATATTGTGGCCGATATGCATGACATATATGATATGCTGCTGTCAGTTACCGCTGGTGCAGCTACACAGACCCGAGTTTGGCCCCAGCTCCAGCATTCCAATTACTTCTTGCAGCACTGGTACTGCACCGGCAAGACCTCGTGCTTACTCACATTACAAGCATTATGACATAACAGCTGCCCAGCCTCAAGCAGATGTTGAAGACTATTCACCCAGAAAACCTGGTTTGCACAGGCACTACATTGTGTGCAAAAAAAAATATAAAACAGGAATTCACTTTCTGCACGTATAAAAAGGTACATTCAACATAATTTAAATGTCCTAAACATGCAGAGCATTCTACCGCTGAAAGGGCTATCTACTACTATTATTCCTGTGGTAATGCAAGAATAAACAACTCCCACAAGTTAGGTGGGCATAATTCCTGCTGTAAAGGCCCCACATCCCTCAAACGCATACTTATAGGTCCAGTTCTATTTCTGGGTTCCTATAGCGGTCACATAAATGCAGTACGTACCTGTTATTGCTTTTCATCTTGCCAGACAGCCCCCGTCCTGAAGCTCCAGCCACTTTTAAATGAAAAGGTTGCAAAGAAAAGTCACTAAGCACAAACGTCGTCACCTGACTAAGTTAAAAGCTCACAGTACACTGCACATTCCGAGAAGTAAGAACACTCACTCAATGATTGTTTTATTATCAAGACAGTTATGTTAAAAGACCTAACCACAGAATTGATGAAAGGTGCTTAAAACCAATGCTATGTAAGGGTAGATAGCGTTTACAGCACAATGAAATATACTCTACCTAGGTGCTCCTGAACTTACAAACTGTTTGAAGAAAACAAATAGTTTCCAAAGAAAGAGAACGCGAAAAAGGGTCAGGAAAGGTTTTCAGCCAGTAACAAGACGATAAAAAAATATCAAAACACTTTTACTGCCAAGTTAAGATGTTCAAAACTATTTCCGGGTTCCATTTTTCTCAAAGGAAGTTTTACGTCCGATAAGTTGAGCAGTCGCGCATTGTATTTTGCTTTGTTCAAAGTGCCACAGCTATCGAAAGAAAACAAAAGCGCGGTGAAACCGCACGGCCGCATATAGAAACAGACCCAATGCGATAAAAACCGCATACGAAACAAAACACATCGATTCCTCACGATGTATAAAGAGCACCGGCAATTATTTCAAGCTTCCTAAGGACCTCAGCTGCGCCCACCACCTGTCCGTCAGCAACGCTAGACATATCGAGCAGCGCCAGCAAATTGCATTTAGCTTGCACGAACCACAGCGTGAGACTGACGCGGAAACGAGAAATCAAGCCAATAACACGTTTCTGGCACCGAACCTTAGTCGCGCTAGAAAAGGTCCAGCAAAAAAGAAACTTACCGAACTTCTTTGTCCGGGCACAGGAAAACGCCGCCGTTCTTCGATCGTTTGCCGCTGTATTTCAGCTTATCCTTAACCTCGCGTGTTTCCAAAGTGGCAAGCAGGCTTTATCCACAAAGGTCGAACACATTTCACGACGGTATATCGCACAAAAAACATGAATAACAACACGGACAACGCGCAACCACCGTAAATTTCGCCGCCAGCACTCGTTGATGGAAAAATTACATCGGAAACGACCGCAGCGCTGGAACGGCCAAATACATGAGCAGAGTTACGACTTTATATTTTTAAGTGCGAATGCACTTTATAAGCGACCCCAAACCATCCACCGCCGGCGTCGGCGGCGGCGTCGGCGTCCGCAGTGCTCCTCTATAAAGAAACAGCATCCGGCGCCAGGTTTCGATCCGCGGACTTTGCGGCCGCAGCGCGACGCTCTACCGACCAAGCCACGGACGCGACGTTGATATCAGCGTTAGTGACGCGCCTTATATCTTTAACGCATTCAAACTACGTCGTCAGCGGCGTGCGTTGGCGACTCAGCGGCGTATAGCGGCTTGATAACTGCGTGGTGTACACGTGATACTACAAACCCGATGGAAGAGATGGAAGAGAAGGCGGCGAGGCGGTGGGCTGCGGGGGCCGAGCGCAAGCGCCGCAAGCGGGCCGACAACCGTGCATTCGCACTTTCACATTCTCCCCCTCGGGGAAATGCGGGGGAATTTTTAATTCAAAGTGATCATACAACATTGCCAAATGTTTCAATATTCAAAGAATAATTTATTCAAAATTGTTATTGCTTTTGGTGTTCACAAGTACTCCAGTTTAAATAGAATCATGATCGGAAACGACTGCAGCGCCGAACACATGGAGGAAAGAACCTTTTCCTTCCTCCATGGCCGAACACATGGAGGAAGCCGAACACAAGAGCAGAGTTCACTCTTTGTATTTTCATGCAAAGTGATCCCACAACATTGCCAAATTTGTCAATCTTTAAAGAATCATTCATTCAAAATTATTCCTTGTGTGTTCACACGCATTTCAGTTTTAATAGACTCCTGATTGCAACTTTCCCGATCGCTGCCTTCTTGCTTTTTCTTCTTAGGTGGTTCGGGTGAAAAGGAAAAGGAAGTGCACTGGGGATATTATTGAGCCCAACTGGGGGCTCACCTGCATACAACCCAGTGCGGTGGGGAGGTGGAGGAGGGGGATATAAAGATTAGAGGAGAAAGAGGTGATAAAGAGATAGGAGGGGGCCTTCTTGCTCCCAGTCTTTTCCGATTCGCTGCCAGTTTTGGCCAGAAGATCTAAGCCCATCAGGCTGTATTTTTGGCGCATGGCAGCGCCCAGAAAAACCTTGAACGGGGATGATGATGGCGAATAAAAGTCTTTGAATCGGGGTGACGGCATGTGCCATTTCACCCGTCTTAGCTATTTATTTTACCTCGGACTTGTCTTAGCTGCCGCTATCTATGTCTCTGATTCCCTGCGCCGTACCCGGTCTCGTGGACTAGTCGGTCATAACGAGACAAATGAAAATTCACGTGTGGCTTACAATGCTGTTCAGCTCGGACAAAATTTGGCGTTCGGCCTGCTTCAGCGCAGGCTTGCAGGGGAGTCCTGAATCATTGGGTTTGCGCGTTTGCAGATCGTGATGTTGCATCAATCATTTGAATTACTTCAGGGTGCGTAATCATTACCGAGGGAAATCTTTGTCGCAGGTGTCGCTCGCCTTACGCTTTTTCAACCGCTTGGTTGGTAAATCTATAACTTCTCGTAAAAAGGTACAGCGTTTATGTGAGTCTTTACTGTACTCGCACAGGACTATTCACTAGCATTTCTTTTTTTGTCGGGTGTTTTCTTCGTAACTCCTGCGAGGAAAACTGGGAGGGAGGAATACCTTTATGATACGTAGAAGTCAGCCTGGAAACAAGATAGCTTGATGAATGAAAATGACGACAAGGAATGAATACACCAGCACAGAAAAACGCACACATACACGATCAGTACTCTAGAAACGCAAATCTGAAAGACGCACAAACGCGCACACAGTGCAAACATTCACAGAATTTCCTCAAAGCGCGGTCACGGAGAAAGGCAAGGCCTTCGCAGCCCTTGTCGCAGACGCAGTCGAGTGCTGTGAGCCTATGCTAACGCCGAGTTTCAGCACACAGTGCAGGTTCAATGTCCTAACGAACACTACAAGAGGTGATACTCGTCTCGTCATATGCATGCAGGTAGTCGTTGGCGAAAGCGATGTTGAGGCTTCCCCACGTTTCCGTAGGTTATGCTGAAGTAACTGGAACTGGTCCACGCAGCATTCGGGAAGCCCAGGCGGGGTCATTTCTGTAGTGGTCGGTTGGCAGTTGTAGCTGCAGCGGCGGCTAGCTGTGGCTTTTTGTGTATGCGTGACAGCTTACTCACCCCGTAATTGCGCATATTAGGTAGTAGACCCCCAAACGAACGAGTTCCTCTAAATAATTACCTTTGGTTAAAGCTAGTTTTGTATAAACGAAGTATATATGCTGTCAATCAAAAGTATTAGAAATCAAACATAAAGTGCTAGCTCTTCTGAAACGTTGAAATTGCATTGCTGACGCCGTCATACAACTATACTTCTGATGGAGGCCAAAAACGAAAACGCCCGTGTGTTCGAGATTTCGGCGCACGTTGAAGATCCCCAGGTGACCGAAATTAATCCGGAGCCCTCCACTACGGCGCGCCTTATCACTTGCGTATCTATAGCGTCGGCGTGTTGAGCCACATAATCAGTAATAAATCAACCAATCACAGAAATTTACGTACCAGTTTATTTTTTTTTTCAGGGCTATAACAAAATACGCTCAAAGTATGCACCGTTCTTACTGGTAACGTCTGAGGGGTTGTAAAGATAAGATTGGGACCACTTCGCCTTCCACAGAAACAATGAGGGAACTAAAATTTAGGATGCCCACGTGGTCTAATTAATGAATCGTTGCCTTCATATTTAGACTGCTATCATGGCTTCGGCGGGTGAAATTCTCGTTTTCTTGACGGGTGAAAAAAAAAAAAACGTTGTCTCTAACCTGAATTTCGGCAATTTTTTTAGCCTTATCGGTACATAGATCTGCTGTCATGTTTAGCGACCGCCGAGCGTTTGCACATAGCTGCTGGCCTTTTCTCAGTGCAGGAAGCCACGAGCTTTCGCCGCTGTTCGGGTCCATGTTAGTGCATTACTTGACTACTACTTAGGTGCTAAAGCCAGGGGCTCGTTCAATAGCACATACGATTTTTGCTTCTTTCCATCAGCACAGACGGCGAATGAAAAGGGTTGCTTGATGGCACGACATGGGCCAGTTGCATGTATTTACTGCTATCGCGATGAATTCTCCAAAATACAGATTCTATAGAATACATATTTCCGTACGAGCAAGGAAACTTGCTGACAAACGTTTTGCGTACAGTGATTTTGACGTCCCGAGGAAAAAAGAATGCCAAGAGACCGCCAAAAGGGCGGTCTTTTTTAGTCTAGGTAATATGCGTTGTGCGCCCGCAGCATTGATCCTTAACCTCCTCGGCGTCGCGGTTCGTCACAAAGCTTACGTTCTTAACTTGTGTCAAAAATTACAATACCAATGAGGTCAGCGTCTGTACCAATGCGGGCAGTGTCTATGCAGGCTCGCAAAGCACGAGTTGTTTTACGCGCACTGCTTCTTTAGTCCAAAAAAGTGACATTTATTTTTGGTTTTAAGTCTAAAGAATGGCCTAAAACGTGTAATGGACAAATGAAACGCGAACACGAAAATATGAACCAGAACACACAAATAGCGCCATTTCTTTCCATGCAAGTGAAATAATCGCGCCGCTATAACAGTAACAAAAATTGAAAATGTGTCTTTCCAAATGTACCACTAGCGAGCCATTATTTTGCATTCACTATCCATATTCTTTCATCTAGAGCGTTCCGTTTAATATTTTCGTTTTTTCATGTATTCGTCCATGAGTGCACATATATATACAGCACACTGTGTTCTGTGGCTGAGCGCTAGCCCACGCATGACCTTCGGAATTCCAGTGATTGGGCACGGGTGGTGCTAGACCTGTGACAGACATCAGTCGTTCACCTTTCGAAGAGCAGGAGCGTGAAAATTCATAAGCGGACCAGGTAACGTACGTTTCCAAAGCAACTTTTGAACAACGGCTGCTGACGAAACACGAGTACTCTAGAACCGGATAACAGCCATTCATCACGTGTTCCCCGGCAAGCGGAAACAAAGCGGTCGCCCGGTGGCCGAGCACAAGCTGATCATCTTTTGTAAACCCGCTTTCAAGCAACAAGCGAGTACTCGGTGGCGGGAAACCTGCCGCCTGTCTTTTGATTGAACGTTGCTGCAGCAAGTGCCGTTCATCGACGGTGGTTGAACCGCCAGGTAACTTCTGCGAAACTTTCGCCCAGCTGAAACCGTGTGTACGGCTAACAAGCGACAGTTGGCCAACTTTTGAACATTGGCTGCCGAAAACGTGCGGAGAGGATGGTGGCCGTATTCAAAAGGTTTATCTTAAGTTCAACGCTGGCCAATTCGTTGCCGATGGCCGAGCATGCCGGAGAACAGCCGTAGGTTGGCCAGTCAAGAATCGGACTGGCTGCGCTGCCTGGGAAAAGCAATGGAATTAGGAAAGGGTGCTAAGTTTCAGAACAGTAGTAGTACCAACTAGAAACACGTGAATGGAAGCTGGGCGCCATCACTATGCGTACAAAGACCGCGATGACAGCTATGAAACCTGGCGGTGCACAACATATCAGCTAATTTGTTAAAAAAATATTCACAAATTGTTTCTGAATTTTTTTTCTAAAAAGCGCATAGGTGTTGATACTTTTTTGTAAATAGTGATTTACAGGAACGACAGATTAGAAGTGCCTACGAACGCGTCCCGAAGGTCTTTTCTTGTATTGCATGAGAAAGCTTATTCTAATAATCATGTCGGGAAGGTTTCTGCGAGGTAACCGTACTTTGGTAGAACACAACCGTCCTATAATGATAACGTATCGGCGTTCGCGTTACCGACACCCCGTCTTCATCGTTTTCTACGTGTTTCCGCGGTGCCGAGATGATCAGGTGGAAAGTGTAAACAGGTAAAGTTCTAATGCGATGCTCCTTACTGCTCACTGATCAGGCCGTTCATCAGGCCAAATGCACTGTAGTAAACCCAGGTGACCAAACAGGTTTCATAAAACGATGATGGTAAGCAAAGGAGCCCCAAGTGCCTCACCAAATCCCTCCCCGTAGTCAAAAGCCAGTGTGGTGCTTCGCATCACGAAGGCGACGTCTATACGAAATCGCCATTTCGAACTGTCCAAGTAGTCTGGATCTTCTACTTGGACCGCGCTTGCTTGGAAGAAAGCTTCACGTTTTAACCATGTCCTTGTTTAAATATTGGCTGTAAATGTTTAGATGAGGCAATTTAAAAATTTAAATTTTGATGTAGCCCTGACCCTTGCAATATTGTCATTGCAATGGCGGGGCTTTGTCTTTCGGCGTGACGGAATTTTACATATTTTCAAAGATAGTGTTTCAAGGGTTCTTTCTTGTGCTCGCAAACACAGCTGATCTACCGATATCTGTTTTACATCTCTAATTAGGAAATTCGGATTTCGTCCCGGTTTACACTGACTACAATAGGTTTATTTGCCTTCGAACCCGTCTTTCTGGACATCTCCTCCGGTTTCTGTGATAGGTGTTGTGAGGCTTCGGTGAAGTGCGCCCGCCAGTCCCCCGAAATAAGGGCGGAGAACCTGCAAGCAGAAAATTCCCGCAAAAGATGGCAGAACAGAAGAAGACGACGTGATCCTTGTAACAGGAAGAGGAAGATGTCGGCCGAGAAGTCGGCAGCAGAGGGAGAGACGGGGAGCAGAAGAGGAAGAAGAGGATGTGTCTTATGAACTCAACAGAGAAAACGGGCCAATCTTTGGCGAATGGGTATGCGCCTCGAGGAAAAAACACACGTCGTAAAGCAGGATGAGCGGGAAGAACATGATGGGGCTCTTGGGCGGACGAACGTTCGGGGTGCGATGTCCCGTGCGACTGCACCGGGACATCGCCGGGTACCCCCTCGTCACCAGCCAGATCCGCTACTGCACAAAGCAACAGCTGGGGGATCCCTCTCTTGCCATTGCTTGCGGCGCCTCGTGGCTTCGTTTTCCGTTCCGGTCGGGAAGGGACCATCGACGTCACTGGTGACCGAGTCACAATGGACGACATAGGTTAGACTGCTCTGTTTTTCTTCACGCTCATGCTCGTTCTCACGAATCGGCGCCGAACTGTGACAGGGTAGGACTTCGTCCCGATTACCTCTCCCTTTGTGTTTCATTCAGTTATTTTTTCAGTTTTGTTTTTTTATCCCGTTCTGCGCGTCCCCATTTTCCCGCTTCGTGCAACACAATGCACCTGTTTGACCTTCGTGCTGTGGCTTCTGTCGTCATTGGTCTTGTGTGCATGTCTCATGGTTCACACCACCGAACCCTCACATCACAATTTGCGTCAGTGACAGAACCTCTTGAATGACAGTTCGAACAGGTCAGGAGGCTTGTGCAAGAGGTGTGAGGACTGAAAAGTGATATTGAGGTGGAGAA
The DNA here is from genome assembly GCA_013339765.2 of Haemaphysalis longicornis. Classification (NCBI taxonomy): domain Eukaryota; kingdom Metazoa; phylum Arthropoda; class Arachnida; order Ixodida; family Ixodidae; genus Haemaphysalis; species Haemaphysalis longicornis. The sequence goes on from CM023455.1 coordinate 44,888,244, forward strand.
GTTAGTGGCCAACGGAAAGTAAGTGGGACTCCGCGATGCCTAACTGCAGGAATGGGTCAAATCGGAGCAGGATTGGTTGCGCAGAACGGGAAGGTCTGAATGCCGCAGCCGAGCAGGAGCTGGCAAAGGAGGAGAGCCTACGGATACGCTTAAGGGTACAGGAAGGCGCACAAAACAGACCACATGCTGAGGTCTCCGTGACCGCCCAAACTCGCGCCGTGCCTGTGATGTCAACGAGCCCGCATAACTTTACTCCCACTGTTTGATGAGCGCAAATATGCCCTGCATACATAACTCCTAAGGTTTTAGAGGCCCGCTGCAGCTCAAAAATTGCCGGAGGATAAATGGGCCGTCGGATTGAGCAGAATGCATGCGAGTTACCAAATTAGCTACCACATCCCGCCTTTGCGGTCCTTGGCATTCTTGACTGCCAATTGTGTTATTTCTGTACTATTTCAAAGAGCCCCTCATTTCCCATTTCTGATTTGCTACATGCATAGCGAGGGCCTCTGTTCTGGCAGTCTAGGTGCCAAAGGTAGCTTAAGAGGGTTCAATGCTGGTCGACCACTCTCGACATGTAGACACTCGAGTAACGGTCCGGGGGTAAAAAGAAGGCCCCCTTCACCCCAAGTAGTCCCAGTGGCGCTGGCTACCACCCCCAAGTACAGCAAACCAAAAATACCTAACGTAAATACCCAAGAGGGTGGGGGGGACAGTTCTGCCGGTAGCGTAGTGGTTATCGCACCAGACCAGTATTCTGGAGGTCGTGTGTTCAGATCTCACCAGGCGGGCATTTTTTCACCACTTTCTTTCTGACTCAAAAATTTCTTCATCTGTTTCTATGACCCACCACAACCTCCCCTTTGCTTTCAGTGGTTTCTTGACGGCCAACCGTTATTTTTGTGTCTTAATTCACTGAGCCCCTTATTTCCCATTTCTAATTAGCTACATGCATAGCGAGGGCCTCTGTTCTGGCAGTCTTGGTGCCAAAGGTAGCTTAAGAGGGTTCAGCGCTGGGCGACCACTCTCGACATGTCGTAGACACTCGAGTCACGGCCCTCGGGTTAAAAAGAAGGTCCCCTTCACCCCGAGTAATCCCAGTGGCGCTGGCTACCACCCCCAAGCACCTAACATAAATACCCAAGAAGGTGATGGGGAACAGCCCCGCCGTTAGCGTAGTGGTTATCGCACCAGACCGGTCTTCTGGAGTTCATGGGTTCGGATCCCACCCTGCGGGCATTTTTTCACCACTTTCGTTCTGACTCAAAAAATTAAAATTATTCATCTGTTTCTATGACCCATCACAGCCTTCCCTTTGCTTTCTGAGGTTTTCTTGACTGCCAACCCTTATATATATATATATATATATATATATATATATATATATATTGCCCTCACGAAGGAAATGTCTTGCCTGAAAGGTTGACAATAATCGTTGCTTCTACCTTGTTCGAAGTTTTCTTTTCTTGTGTTCTCTACCCTCTTCCAAGTTTTATTTCTCCGGATATATACATGTGTGTATATGTATATAAATTTGATGAGTTTCGCCTAAGGCCCAAAAGAACATTTCGGTATAAATATAGAAACCTTCGCGGTCAACATATATATTACTAATTTGGCCATCAGTTTTAACAGTAGTTATTACCTTCTGGAATATTTTATGACACCCAAAAAACTATGCAAGAGATTGCTTTTTCCTCACTCTCCTCAGGAAGTACCATCGAGAAAATCAAACTAGAGAGAATAGTAACGCAGGCGACAAACATACAGCAGTTGCAACGCAAGACAAGGAAAACGAATGGGTAAAAAAACTAATGAGTAATAAAAATGGGAAATCAAGAAGATTTGGAGACAAAACTGAAGGAGGAGAGAAAAGGAGACAGCAGTCCAACGATAGATGGTAAGTGGGTACAATGTGGTGAAGAGGTTAGCCACTACGAGGATGACGAAGAAGAGAGACCGGAATTCAGCCAAGGCATAGACACAAACTAGGGGAAAATGGGCGGGGGGTAAATTGGAGCTGAAGTCCTAGGCCCAACGTCATACATGCTGCGCATTATGCCCGCCAGGAGTAGACGGCCCGCCTGGAGGAGAGGCACTGCTTTTATTAAAGCATTTAAGGTAATTCAACTTTTGATTATCTGCAGCGTCACATTGAGGCGGCAGGACAAGTCTCGCATAGCAGGCAGCGGCGCGCCTCAAGACCAATGCCCACGGGGAAAAAAGATCACGCTACAGAAGTGACCGATGGGTTGTCCTCGGAAAGGGCAAAATGGTCTCCAACTTTCCGCAGTGGTGACGCAGGTATATACGTATGGCGCGAAAGGTGTGAAGTTTAAGGAAAGGCCATGAGAAGAAACCTTTTCGATTCCTTGGCGGCATTGTACGCAAACTATGCAAAACTTCCACCCAAATTGGGTCCTGAAAGCGGAATAAATACTGCCAGACCAGTATTCATTGCCACGCGGACCTGTTTCCCTCTATTTTCTTATCGAAACATAAATCTATTCAGCGTTTCAGTCACAGATTGCTCAGCAAGCCGCTACATGCTGGAGTGTGGGACTTTAGGAGCTTTTTTTAAATTCCCTTTGTATGCGCTAGTTTTTAAGGTAATAGTGGGTGTTCTAGAAACAAAGACAAAAGGTTGGGGCTAAAGCAACTCTACTGCCATGTCCAATTAATAAACTAAGATCTGCTGTAAAAGGGAGGTCCAATGTGCTGCGCGCTGTCTCACTCATATCATAAGTAAGGATTTTGAACTTATAAAGAAGGCAGCGTAGTTATGAGAGACCATAATGCTAAAGTAGGCAAGAATCAGTCTGGAGACAAGGCCGTTAGGAACTATGGTCTCGGGTGAAGAAATACCCGGGAGACTACTAGTTGAGTTCTCACAACGGAATAATCTACCCATCGTAAATACTTTCTGCAAACCGGAGAGCCCGAAGTTGAAGAGGAGGAGCCCGAATGGGGAGCATAGAAATGAAATACTTCATAATATGCAATAACCCTGGCATCATGCAGGATATGGAAGTGCTTGGAAAGGTAAGGTATAGTGACCACCGTAGGGTAAGATCTCGAATTAGGCTAGATTTGAGGAGGGACCGTAAAAAGCTAGTACGAAAGAAGCTGAATAATGAGCTAACCGTAAGACGTAAAGTAGAAGAATTCAGGATCGCGAAGAAGAAACGATATTCAGCTGTTACCGAGGAAGCAGAGTTTACGACACAGGAAGCCAGCGACAATATTACACGCATTATCACGGAGTGTGCAGTAGAAATCGCGGGCGCGATGGCTAAACAGGAAAGTGGCAAACTTTCTTAGGAGACAAAACATGTAATTAGGAAACGGCAGACCTTGACAATTTCCTCCCCAGCTGACCGAATAGAACTAGCGGAGCTTTCGAAGTTACTCAATAAGCGCAAGAAAGTTTACAGACGGAAATTTATTACGTACCATATAGAATGAGCTGTAAAGAACGGAGGTAGCCTGAAAGCAGTGAAGAGACGTCTTGGCGTGGGGAAAAATCAGATGTATGCAATTAAAGACAGGCAAGGCAATGTCATCGCAAATAGGAATAAAATAGTCAGAGTAGCCGAGGAGTTCTACATGGATCTCTACAGTAGCCGGGACATCCAGGATAATGCCGAACGAGAAAGTAGTTCTGAGGAGATAGACATCCCACCAGTCATAACAAAGTGAAGAAGGCTATGAAAAAAATGAAAGGGGCAAAGCATCGGGTGAAGATCAGATAACAGCAGACCTCTTGAAGGATGGTGCAGAAATTGTACTTGGGAAACTGGCAAACCTGTATACGGAATGCTTAATGACCCCGAGTGTATCGGAATCTTGGAAGAACGCGAACATTCTCCTAATTTATAGGAAAGGTGACATAAAGGACTTGAAAAATTACAGGCCCATCAGCCTACTGTCAGTCTTCTACAAGGTAATTACCACGGCAATCGCTAACAGAATTTCGGCAACCATAGATTTCTGTCAACCTAAATAACAAGCAGGTTTCCGTAAAGGGTATTCAACAATGGACCATATGCACATTATCAATCAGGTGATAGAGTAGTGCGCTGAGTATACTGAACCCCTTTATATAGCCTTCATAGATAATGAGAAAGCATTTGACTCGGTCAAAACCCTAGCAGTCATTCAGGCATTACGAAACCAGGGTGTAGATGAGCATTATGTAAGAATACTAGAGGATATCTACAATGGTTTCACAGCTACCCTAATCCTTCATAAAAAGAGCAGTAAAATACCCTTAAGGAACGGCGTCAGACAAGCAGACACAATCTCTCCAATGTTATTCACAGCATGTTTACAAGAAGTATTCTGAACATTCAGAGCCTCAGATTTGCTGAAGACGTTGCCCTGCTAAGTAACTTGGGGGACGATATACAAAGAATACTTACCGCACTGGAGAAACAGAGGAAGAACCGTGGGCCTCAAAATATTATGCAGAAAACAAAAGCAATGATCAATAACCGTGGGACTGCACAGCGGTTATACATAGGTGGCCAGGCAGGGGAAGTGGTAAGTGAATATTTCTACTTAGGCTAAGTTGTGACCCCGGATACCAACCCCGAGGCAGAGATAATTAGAAGGATAAAAATGAGGTGCATTGCATACGGCCGACATTCTCAGATAATGAATGGAAGCCTACCGTTGTCCCTGAAGAAGAAAGTGTATGACAGCTGCATCTTACCGCTACTTCCCTATGGGCAGAAACTTGCAGGCTCACTAAACGGGTTCAACTTAAATTGAGGATAACTCAGTGAGCAAAGAAACGGATGATTATAGGTGTGCGGTTAAGGGATAAGAAGAGCGCCGAGTGGGTAAGGGCGAAAACGCGGGTTAAGGACTTATTATTGAAATTAAGAACGATAAATGGACGTGGGGTGGGCATGTAATCCGAAGGCGAGATAACCGTTGGTTATGAAGGGTAACAGAGTGGTTCCCTAGAGAAGGCAAGCGTTGCAGGGGGTGGCAGCAAGTTAGATGGGTAGATGAGATGAAGAAGTTTGCGGAAATAAATTGGTCTCAGTTAGCACACTACAGGAATATTTGGAGATTAATGGGAGAGGCCTTTGCCCTGCAGTGGGCGTATATAGGCTGTGATAATGATGATGATGATGAAAGAAGGCACAACTTTTTCTGTTCGCATTCGCGTCTTTGGTAAAAATATGCTTTAACATGGTGACTTTTATATAGTTCAACGAGTGTTTCGTGAGGCTGAGATATCTTGAGAGTGACAAGTTAGATTATGCTTCACCGTGAAACCGATAGGTATTAGAGCGCGTTCATGAGGCTCCTCCTGTTTGTCGGGTGTACTGCATGCTGCAAATGCCATAAAGCGGCACGGAGATAAGAACCCAAGCCCTTTTCTTCATCCGCCTTTGTAATGATATCGTTATCAAGCTGGCGCACAATGCCTAAGCAATATTGGTAATTAATAAAACCGACTCCATAAAAAAGATCCAGACATCAGAGTAACGGGAATGGTTAAAACAACCTACTGTAAGCCTAAAATAACCAATAATAAGCCGAGAATACACAACACAGAAATGGCGGCATATCTATTGACTTGTTAATAGCTAACACAGCCAATGTCCACCTGGGTGCTTTGACCTCCTTTTTAAAATTCATAAAAATTGTAAATCAGACACCCAATTTTCTCTTGCAGCGATACTCCGATGGAATCAATATCCAGCTTCTTCCTTATCCGCCTGGTAAATATTCAATATCCATGCAAATTTATTTTAATGAAAACCTAATGTGTAATATCCAGTTCAATATCCACATGTTAAATAAACAGTTTCCCCATCGCAGCACACATAAAGGGCACGAACCTCTTTCTGATAGAGGGGTTTGCACTGGTAGTCTCTCCTGACAGCATTGCCGTTAAAATAGATGTTTTGTCGTTGCACAGAAATATTCCTCCTTCAGACGGCGTCCAGCATACAGTGAAAGCGTGTGGAAACACTGCGATAGCAATACACGTTATTGGGCACGTCCTTGCTACACTATCCCACTTGGTGCGTCGTCGAAGTTGTTTTGAATTTGAAAAGTATTCATCCACCCTAGCTGTATAACTCCGGGCACAAAAAATGGCAACTAATTGTGCGAATGTGTTCTAGGCATTGATCTAGATACCGGTGTTTTTAGCGCAGCACAGTCGTTCTCTAAATACATAACGTTCAGAGATTACAGATTTTTGTTTGGCCCCATAAGAAAGCAAGTTTGCGAAAGTTCGTTTCGGGCTTGCGTGCGGTCCATGCGTTCATGTCTTTCCCGCTCAGCATTATAAAGACATCGGTAATTTTCAAGACGTTGCTATCCAGGGGGTACGTATGACCGCCTCCACAGCATTTTATATAAAACAACGCAATCGCCGGCAGTGCCTGCACTTCAAACGAGAACCTACACCTCATTGCAAGATGAGCATTCGTATGCGGGAGCTATAGGTGGAGCAGAATTTGAACTACTAAAACGAACTTTGATTGCAGCTCCCTGGGACACAACGATACCTTAATCCCTGAAAAGCACCCAGCAGCAGAGGTTCACTACATCGTCAACAGGGCACATAATTTAAATCGCGGCAAATTTCTAAATGAAGCAAACCCCAAAAATGAAGAGAACCGCACAAACCTTGACCTCAGCCACCTATGTGACTTTTATTACCTTAACCATGTGTTTACGAGATATTTTAGAATAATAGTCAAACCTCGATATATCGAACACGGGTATATCGAATTATTGCCTATATCCAACACTTTCTATATCACGCGGAAAATCACATGCATTTTTAATTTGTTATTTCGAACTGGGACGGACATGAAATGGGTATATCGAACTCCGCCACCCAACACTGCCCAGACCGCTCGCGCTCTGTTGACAGGCGGCGAGCTATCCTGCAGTACCCTCGAGGATATCGGTGGCGCGATGGGCGTTCCGGACTGCTGCGCATCGGTTGCGGTGAAGCAGAACTGGGCGGTGCAAAAGAAGAATGCGAGCTTGAAGAAACCTGGGGCCAGCTGGAGCGCTTTGTTGGGGCTGAGCCACGAAGCATGTGCATTGATGACTTTGTTGGCGGTGACGACAGCACCGGAACGACGGCGGAGTTGACAGATGTGGAGATGCTAGCGGACGTTACTACTGAGCGCACAAACGAAGACGCTGCCGAGGTTGTACCCGCAAGCGCTCATAGTGCCCCGCTCCCGAATTCGACAAGGCTTCAGCGGTTTTGGGGCCCACCGCACCGGTACTGCAGCGCTATAGAAGGCACCGGCTTGTCGCTTGTGGAACGTTTAGACTACGTTGAGGAAGTCGTGTATGACACGCCAGGCTACCCTGCTGCAGTACTTTAAGCCAAAATAATGAATACTTTGAAGCACCAAGTGAATTATTTACTGCACAGTTCGCTCATTTGGTGATTTTTACCAGTTTATGACGCGATTTTTACGTGATTTTATATACCGAATTCCGGTTATATCGAACTATTTCGCGGGCACGCAGCTGTTCGATATATCGAGGTTTCACTGTATAACAAAGCACCCGCCTATCTTCAATCTTTCCAAAGCCCCGTCGTGGTTTACGGCTTAGAAGAAACTTGATAGATATGCTAGTCAAAGGGAAAACGAGTACCAATAGAAGCATTCAGAAAGGTTCCCTTCCGTGCCTAAAATCCTGTTGCAAGATCGGTTCAGACATGGCAACTGCTGCCACTGCTACAGGTAGCTACTCTGACCATGTAATCAAAATAAAAGCACATCTCAACTGTGACGGCTCCAACGCAGTTGAATGTTTCACTGGGACATTTGTGGCATGCAGTACATCCCCCAAATAGAAACAGCCTCAGAAAGCACCTTAATATTCCCGAGCCTCAAGGTAAACTACCACCAAACACACCGCTATCAGGACATATCATTTTCCAGAGAAATTCAAATAAATTTCACTCTGCTAGAGCAATGTAGTTCACGCAAAACGCGGCCGCCAACAGATAGGATGGCTTCCTATGTATTAGTTGATAATGCCAACTCACAGTGGCATCGAGAGAGCAGGCATCATGTCGTGTCTCTAGGGGACAGCTAAAGTTGGTTCACAACCAGACAAGGATATACATTTCCTTGACCTTGTAACATCAAATGTGTGTTTTTATGTACATCCCACTATAAACTCGGAAAATGAACACCTGCGAAGGCGAATGGTTTTCCATCAGCTGCCAACGCCACGCATTCAGCGTGTAGCCGGTGGCTTGGCATTCTGCGTGGGAAACGGTATCTGATGTCATGTTGGGAGAATGGAGAAAAGAAAGAGAGCTCAGCGTGGCATGGCAGTGCCGGTCTGGCCTTACGTTATTGTTTTTCCAGGATCAGCACTCCCACCTTGTTTTGCATTCTTGATATAATGTTCATCGGGATCCCAATATTACTCTGGAAAGAGGAGCATACCAGGGCGAACGCTTTTCAAAATGCTCCGAAGGCCTCGCTGTCCAGCGTGTAGCCCGTGGATGGGCATGCTTTGCGAAAGACGGTACCTGATGTCCACGATGGGAAAAGAGATAAATGAAAGATGGGGCTGTGTGACATGGCAGTGCACGTCTTGCCATACTTCCCTATGTTTCCAGAATCACCTCTCCGGCCTTGTATTGCGTTGTTGCGTTGTTTTGGAAGATTCGTTTTTTTTGAAGATTCTGAGAAGACATTTTCCAGCTTCAACGACTTAAACTGTGAATGCGCTGGAGACCCAACGGCCCTAAAAACTGCCCTTTTCTTGTCTTTCCACCCCGACTGTTCATTGCGACTATTTCAAAGCGAAGAAGTTCAAATCAGCAGCTGGTGCTAACAAAAGTGTGGAGACAAAGATGTATCAGGGGAGCTGCAGCCAGCCGTAGGAGTTTGATTGCTGGATTACATCTAGCTCTATATCGTTCGTCTTGTTGATGCCAGCCTCAGCACTTACTTTACTACTGTAATTTATCACCCGACAAAGCGCAGCTAAAGAGCAAGCAGGGATTCTTCCACGAGACCATGGGAGCACTGGCCCCTCTCCCCACGAGGCTTTCGGAGTGGCCTCCAAAGCGGTGGTTCGATGTTAGAAGGCAACGCTGCTACACGAGTTTCCCTCTCTTGTGACAGAGCCTTAAAGATAGCCGACAGAAACTCCCTTAGGTTGTTTTGAAGTTCCGAGGGTTGTTGCTGTGACGGCTGGTGATGTTAAAACCGGTGTTTGCGTTGCGGTTTTGTGTGGTTTTACCGAGAGCAGTTTTTGACGCAGTCTGGATCAAGGACTGCGACAGAAATAGTGCCAGTCCTACCATGCATATCCACAGTAATAAATTTACCAACGCAATAAATGTGATGGTACGAGCCGGCTTGTGCGCCCTGCAGAGGGGTCCGCACCGAGTTCCAGTGAAATAAAACCTACGGGGATGTCTCTTGCTCGGTGGAAACGTAGGGAGCCGTACGCCTGTGGCCGATAGTGCCGGTGGCCAAAAGCGCAAAAAAGCAAAAATATCTCCTTGCAGACGGAGCTGCGCATTAAAGACCATCTGAACGGGCGTGCAATGGAGTCCCAGCTTCAAAGTAGCCCCTTGAGTCAGAAGAACCATCGGCAGCATCGTTTCTGCCTTGTGTGGGGTATTTGGAGAGCAGGGAAAACGCTCAGCGTGCCCGTTACAATACGGTGGTATGCCCTGCTACATGCCGTACTACAGATGTCAATAAAAGCCGACAGGCCATTAAAGAGTGATAACTCTAATGGGCGACCTCTTTTGGTCGTAGTAGTTGATAGAAGTCACTAGCGGGCAACTCAGCCTGCGACGAATTCATTGGCGATTATTATGCTACTGATGTCGGAAACAAGAAAAAAGTCCTGTCGACGCATTGAAGAATTGACGCAAGTTAGTAGGTAAATGTGACGTTTTGATGAGGGCCAGAGCAGCAAATTGTATATATACACCTTTTTTAAACAGTATATTAGAGGTGTAACTGAACGCAAAGGGACACTGGACTCTCAGTATCATTTGTACGGCTGGCATATGAGGCAGCAGTGCGCTCACCTACGTCCGTCCTTGTTGATGCCTGGCCACGAAAACGTTCATGAGCAGCAATTGTGTGCCTAGTATGTTGCGAGTATCATTAAAATGCATGAGAAACGGTGCGCCAAGATTTTCTGGACTAGTACGGGAAAGAGGATAAAAAAATTTCAAAACTCCGCGACCGCACTCAGTGGGATGACAACTTCCCCAATTTTCAGCAAACGGTGTGATTGTGGAGCTCTATTATGTCGGCGTGTTCTTGCTGCGATGTGATAGGTGCGGCGAAGTCAATGTTAGCCGAATTGTGGCTCTGGATCTGGGAGCAGCAAGACGTGATACCGCATACAATACGGGGTTGTCGTTGTCCTGCACGTGCCGTACGTCAATTCTGAGTTCCTAAAAACATAGATGTCAGGTTGAATGAGGGAAACATTTTGCAGGATTCTGCAGGATACGAGAATTCTGCAGAATTAGGCAGGAAAAGTTTGTAGGAAACGTTCATGGGCTTACAGTTCGTCTTATAATGAACTCCATTCTCCAACATGGTACAGTGGTATACATTAGAAGGAGTTCACACAAGAGCTGCAGCGTGTCTATGTGGGTAACGCCATCTGCAAAAACACCAACACATTGCCAAGCATTAAGACAAAACTGATGCCGGAGAGCTCCCACTCAGCGTCAGAGGCACCAGGGCTCAGGCGAAATGAAACTGCCGGCATCGTATAGACGGGAATGGTTGTGTTCGACCACTTGGTCTTGATTTTCTAAAAAGCAGTTAGTACTGAGGCTAGAGTGAGCTCGTACGCTTTGGTTTGTTTCCTCCTGGACCATGTGTGCCGGAGCGCGGAGAACGGCAGCGACGTTCGGGATAAAACAGTGGTAACAATTCAGAAGGCCAAGACATTCGCTAAGCTGGGGACTAAAAATGGCTGTGAAAACCTTAGATGGCATGAACCTCTAAACGTCCTTAGCCTTAACTGTTGTAGGCCGTCCTTGTATAGACATAAACAAATGTCAATCTCCTTCCCTCCGAACTCACAGTTAGGCCTATTGGTTATGAGGACGCGTTCTTCAAAAACAAATAAAACTTGGCGCAGTTGCTGGATGTGCTGTTCTGCATCGCTACTCAATGGAGAAAAGTGATTGATGTAAACGAAACAGAAAGATTATCCTTGGAGCACTCTGACGATGAGCCCTTTCATAGTTTGAGCATAGTTCCGAATGCTCAAATGTATGCGGGCGTTCTCTAAACTTCCTAACGTAGGGATGATTACAGTCTTCGGGATATCCATCGGCTGAGGAGCCCGTCGCTGAGGATCTCTGACGAGCCCGTCGCCCATTCAGTGCTACTGAACAACTCGGGATGTACGGAATACGGTAGCGATATCGAAAAGTGTCGTTGCTAGCACGCATTAGTCACGCTAAGATGCCGGTCTCTACGTTACGGCTTTTGAAATCCTGTGCAGTGAGGGTACTTAAGGGCTTGACCAAGGTGTAGTGATTCTGATCTCAGCATGTGTTCAAACTCGCCGCGGAGGATTTTTAAAGGATCAGATTGTAAGCCACCAGCTCTAGCATAGTTTGGTTGCTCAGTTGTGACGGGCCGAGAGGTTGCCTACTGTCTGAGGTTTTCCTCGGTGGCAACCTAAAAAACAAACTAGGACAACCTCAATCAATAGAAGAACAAAAGATATTTTTTACACATATACCTCTGTGATTGGACAAGCCCTCTTAGGCAAAACATCCCATAAATTAAAGCGGCATTGAAAAACTGTGAGTTCATAATGCTACGTTCACTTGACTCGATGTATTGAAGTGTAATTGTTGCTACACATAGTGTGAGTTATTTCCTTTGTGTAGTGCCTAAAACTCCAATATTAAATACTTCATCAAGAGCTCTACCGTATATTGGTCTGAGTAATATTTACAACTGCTGCAAAGAATTTTTTACCGGGTAGGTTGACGATATATTTGTTCACTGCTGCCCTATGCGTAAGCGCGAGCTATTGGCCCAGCCAGGTGACATTTCAACCTCCTTTTGACTTGACCCGTGGGCATTGTAAATATGCCCATATACAAGATTTAAATAGAAATCCGAGGTGACTGCAGTCATTTCTGAGGCCTTGTCTTTCTTAGGTTCATGTCCAGAACAAAGGTTTTGGCAAACCGCTTGCATCCGCCAAACGCAGTTTTTTTGTTGCTATACGAAGCACAGAGGTGTGCATAGTACGACGACAAAAGTGCGTCCTGGGCACATCAACTTATAATTAGTAGTTACAGGCAGAGCATGCAGTAAAATTGAGGTACATAAAATCAGCAACAAAAGACCATCGAAATCTTCTCTGGAGACCAAAGTTGAGTGACATTTATTGTTATCAGTAGTTGGCAATGCGTTTTCTTGGCGGCTTGTAAGTATTTTGTTGCTTCTCTTCAAAACACAGCTGATAAGTGCGTGACGTTCTTCTTCTCGCCGCCATCGAAAGAAAAACGCTTTCTGGTGTTTTTCGTTCATCAATCAAAACAACAAGCTGTATATGAAAAACACAACATTCACGGCTTGTTATGATCTGCGTGACCTTTTTGTGGAAATTTGCAATCCTCCATGCACTTTCACGCTGCTCCTATAACGCTGCGGTAAAACCGGTGTACGCTTTGCTTTTATGCTGACGGTGAAAGCCAGCACAAGGAGGAGCCCCGTGTCAGATATCGCTTGCGTCAGATTAAGACAGCGGCGGGCTGGTATAATAGGTTGTGGTCTCCCTGTAGTATCTAACGGCAGCGTCTGCAGCGCAGATGAACACTGCGTTCTGTGTGCTGCTTTGTATCTCAGAACGTACCGCGAGCGAAATGTTTAACGCGAAAATTTTCATAGAATCCGCACCGTACATGAATGGGCAAGTTGGGCCAGAGGGGATAAAGGTAAGGTGCCAGTGGTCGCTGTACCATACGCATGGATGGGGACAAATGTTGTAAATAGGTCCCAAAGCAAATCTTGATTGTACAAACTAATTTTATGCAGCACTACGCTATACAAAGGCCTAATTACTGCACGATATATATCTTTGAGAAAGACAGCCCCAGCTGCCGGGCAGCTTCGCGATGTCTTGGCGAATTCTCAGAGTAGGTGGGAGTAGTCCCCACTCGCGATACGGGGTTCTCGACGTAGCACCAACAGTGGTGATTTATCGTCGTGGGTAGGCTGCTACACATTGTATCTACATTTGTGGAAACCTACAGGCATCATTTTAAATTATGCCATATTTTACACTGTCCTTTTCGGAACATTTATTTCTCCTCAACATCCTTGCATTGTTTGTTGCGTTCCAAAACGCACTAATGGCACAGCGAGCAATGCAACGTACGATTAGTGGAATCTTCCCGAAATAAGCGGCTAGAGGAAGCTGTAAAATTTTTTATCACAGCCATAACACTGTGAGTACAAAATATCTCATATGCTGCAATGCTGCAGACTCAAAAACATTTGTGATTCTCGCAACCTGAATATAGCAAAAAAAGCAGTCCTCTATGTTTTTCTTTTGAATATCTTGCACGTGGCGAAACGCCAACACAAATAGCGGTGGAGGAATTGATTATTGATCGGAAGTAGTATTCATGGCACACTTAAAAAAAATTGCAACTGCGTTCTGGCAGTAGAAGACAATAGGTTGGATGTGTGGCTACGATGATTAAGTCATACGCGTTATGGTTCAGTCTAAGCTAGAAGCTGGTAAAACCGAGTGAGTTGTTTCCGAGACACAGCATTGGCACGCCAGGTAAAAATACTCTGCAACGCTACACTGCTTGCGCAAGACTTCATTATTTAGGAAAACAGTTCAGTGATAGGTTTGTAATGAGCCCATTGTAAAGGCTCATACAAAAAGGTCACTTGTAAGGGCGCGAATTTTGATGTCAAGTGAACTTGGCTTATAGCTATATCATCATCATCATCTTCATCATCTATATTTCTACGTGCCCACCAACCGCCAATGGCCTTAAGCGGTCGTGCACAGGATGAAACAGAAAATTTGATGCAAACTAAACCAACTAAATATGTAGCCTCAAAAGAGGAAAAATAAATAAAACGAGAACGAAAGAAAAATACGATCAGTGCACTTCAGTCAAATCAAGCTTAAACAAATGCAAATTGTTGTTAAAAATATCAAGGAGACTTGCCTTTTCATTGTACAGTCTAAGGAATATTTGCATAGGAGAACAAGTAGAACTGATGCAAAAAAAAAAAAATTCACGAAAAGACTTATAGGGAACTCTAATCTCAATTGATGACGTAAGGTCTTCACAATCAATGATGCTGTGTAAAGACTGAAACAAAAAAAAAAAGCAAATTCACGTCAAGCCTCTTTTTAGACAATGTGGCCAATTGCAATTTCTCCAAGATGTTTTCATACTTCTAGTAAAGTCGGCGATCGAAATGCCTGTCGTATACAATTCTAATAAAACGTCTTTGTACATTTTCAAGCTTAGCGCTACTTGTTATGCCCAACCTGTTCCAAACGTCAGATACAAAATGAAGTTTTGGGATCACCATAGTTAGGAATAATCGAAAAAAACACAAACGATTAGAAACAGATCTCGTAGTTCGCCACACAATTCCCTAAGAGGCTGTAGGCCTTGTTCACAACAGAATCAACATGCGAACGAAAATGCACTTCCTAATCTACAACAATGCTGAGATCACGACTTTCTTTAACCCGTTTGAGCACTGTTCCATTTAGTGTGTAATCATGTAGCACAGCAAGACTTTTTCTAGTGAAAGTCAATACATACGTTTTGGTGACATTATTCAACAGCTTATTTTCAGCACACCAATTACTGTATTTAAGATGTCAGACTGATGATGATGATGGTTGGGTTCTTTATGGCGCAAGGCCGACTAAGGGCAAAGAGCGCAAGAGAAAAGTTTATTTAATGAAGTGAAGGGGTTACCACAAAAAGGTAGGTAACAAAACGTGTCAACCGAATAGAGTAAAAGCAGTTAGATAATGGTGATGGCTGGTGTATAGGGCCAGATTTTATTATGCGGGATTGGAAATGAGGTTTAAAAACTTAACGCCTGACAAATACTCAAACACACGTTTCACAGAAACACTGGCATCGTCATCTAGAAACAGCGATAGATGTAGTGGGATATGTTGTCTGTAGAGTTCTCTGAAGTGTTTGTGTCGTGCTGTGTGAAGTCCCTTGCATGTGATTAGTATGTGCACTACGGATAGGGTCTCTCCGCACCTGCTGCACAAAGGTCTTGGAGATGCAGTGAGAAGGTGCGAGTGTGTTGCATGTGTGTGCCCTATCCGTAATCTAGCCAAGGCGACTTCAGTGTGTCTATTGCGTGTGTCGGTGGTGTATGGTCCCAAGTGTGGTTTTATTACGTGGAACTTGTTGTCTGTTTGTTCGCTCCCGTGTGTTTGCCATTTTTTGCAATGTTGTTGCCTGATGTGTGGTTTCACGTCGGTGTAGGGTAATGTGGTTATGTCTACTGTATTCAAGAGTGTACCAGCAGCAGCCATTCGATCCACTGCTTCATTCCCGGCTATAACACAGTGGCCAGGGAGCCAGCAAAGGACTAGTTCAAATTTGTGGACATACACAGACATAATACCCTTAACTATTAGATTTACAACGTGATTTTTTGAAGACTTTGTTGACGACAATGCCCGCACGACACTGAGGGAGTCTGTATATATAATGGATTGTGGGATGTGACTTTGAAGGATATGATTAACAACAAGAAGTACACCATAAGCCTCTGCCGTAAAGATACTGGAATTGCTATTAAGAGTTCTAGTGACAATCAGGCCGGGCCCATGCGCCGCGCAGGACACAGAGGATGCAGTTTTAGAGGCGTCCGTATAAAATTCAGAAAATTGATACTTCTGCGGCAAATACAAGAAGTGCTGCAGAATTGCACATGTGAGAGCTCAGTTTTTATCTACATGTGTTAAAGATGTGTCGCATAAGACAGGGCGGAGATGCCATGGTGATATAAAATCTGTTTGAGAACTTTGTATGGTGTCTAAAAAGGAGACAGAAAGCTCGGACGCTTCCTCTATAACTCTGTAAGAGAAGGGCGCAGAGAACGATGGTCGGTTTAGGAGTAGTGCAGTCATAGACGTATCATAAAAAGCTGATTTAAAAAGATGGTGTGGCATAGATGAAATTTTAAAAGCAAAAAGAAGATCTGTGTATGCTCGCTGCCGTTGAAAGGTTCTACTTATTACACTCCACATAGAGGCTTTCGACCGGGCTAGTCCGGAAAGCGCCACATGCCAGCCGGAGCCCGAGATGAAGCACTGGGTCCAGCATTTTCAGGGATGTGTTACTTGCTGACCGATAAACAACACTTCCATAGTCCATCGTGAACCTTTAAGGCTAGTAAAAACACGTAAAAGAAGTTGTTTGTCAGCACCATATGAAGAGTGGGAGAGAACCTTCAAATATTCATAGCCTTTAGGCATTTATGTTTGAGTTGTTTTATATGTGGAATGAACGAGAGCTTTTCGTCAAGGACTACCCCTAAAAACTTGTGTTCATTTCTGACTGGAATTGAGACACCATTGAGTTTGATGTCTGGATCCGGCCGAATGCCACGCCTTTTCGAAAACAAAACACAAGTACACTTCACTGGATTAAATTAAAAACCGTTGCTATCTGCCCAGCCAGCTAGCTTGTTAATACCAAGCTGGACTTGGCGCTCGCAGATAGACAGGTTACAAGACCCAATGAATAATTGCACGTCATCTACATAGATTGAGCAGGAAATCGACGGTGGTAGCGCCTTCCGAAGAGAATTCATTTTTACAATAAAAAGGGTGCAACTTAAAACTCCACCTTGCGGCAGGCCGTTTTCCTGCACATGAACCCTAGAAAGTGCAGTTCCAACTCGCACGCGAAACGTTCTTTCCGACAGGTAACTGGCAAGCGTGTTCATCATGTTACCCGACATGCCAAAGGACTTCAAGTCGCTAAGGATGCCGTACCGCAGCAGTATCGTACGCCTTTTCAAGATCAAAGAATACTGTTATGCAGTAGTGCTTGTGGAGGAAATCATCTTTAATATATAACGCTAACGCAACGAGTCGATCGTTAGTAGATCGCACCGCCATGAAGCCTGCCTGGCAGCTCTCGAGAAGCCATGGTACTCGAAGAAGCACACGAGTCTCCTGTTTATCATCTTCTCAAAGAGCTTACACAGGCATCTTGTCAGGGCAATGGGACGATAACTGGCGGGTGAGGAAGGGTCCTTCCCTTCCTTTAGGAAAGCCACTACAATGGCCTCCTTCCAAGAGCGTGGAATGTGCCCCGAAAGCCATATTTTGTTGTATAGGTGTAGGAGTGTGTCAAGTGTGTCTGAGGGTAAGAATTGTATCATTGTGTAAGTAATCTTATCTGCCCCTGGAGCTGAAGGTTTACATGTGGTCAAAGCAGCCTTCAGCTCATAAATTGAGAAAGGAGAATTGTAAGAAGTGTGCGACTTGTTGCTATCACGCAGTGACTTCTTCTCCGCAGATGTTTTGTGTTTCATAAAAGTGTTTGTGTAGTGTGCTGAACTGGACACGTGTTCGAAGTGTTGTGCAAGCGTGTTGGCCTGGTATTCCAGTGTGTCCCCTGTTGTACTAACCAGGGGCAGGCTGTGTGTCTGTTGTCCTTTTAGTTTTCGTATTCTTGTCCAGACTTTGTGTGTGTCAGTGTATGAGTTGATGGAAGTGAGGAAGGTGCGCGAACTCTCCCTTTTGCCTCACGATGCACTAGCTTCCCAAAAGCCTTTGCCCGTTTAAAAGAAATTAGGTTATCTGACGTGGGGTACCGGCGAAGGACACCCCACGCCTTGTTCTGGGCCTCTCGCGCCCGCCTACAGTAGTCCTCGTTCCACCAGGGCCTCCTTGGGTTGCGGGGCGCACTGGAGGCCTGGAGGCATAGACTTTTCGGCGGCGTCGAATATGTGTGCCGTGACGAGTTGGGCTGCTTTCTCAACGTGTAGGTGTTTTATGGTTGTGTGGTGTAGTTTAGATGTTTCTGTGAATGTACTCCAGTTTGCTTTTGATTCATTAAACCTGTTATGGGAAGATGGACTGCATGGGCCTTTACCTATGTACGTTAGGGAAGTGGGAGAGTGGTCACTACCATATGGGTCCGTGCCGACGCCCCACTCAAGACATGGAAAGAGAACTGCAGAACCCATAGCCAAGTCAAGATGTGAGTATGTATTGTGTCCTAAGTTATGGTATGTAACCTGTTTTTTGTTGAAAAGGCATGCTCCTGAAGATCTAAGAAACTTCTCTATCAGGCGACCTCGGGCATCCATTCTAGAGGAGCCCCAAATAGAGTTGTGAGCATTAATGTCGCCGGTTAGAATGTATGGTTCGGGCAGCTGGTCGACCAGCCCCCCGAAATCATAGTTCGAAAGTGCATGATCAGGAGGAATGTAAATGGAGCATACCGTTACCAACACATTAAATATTATCGTACTGATTGCTACAGCCTCGAGGGCAGTGTTCAGAGTGACAGGGTGGCAGGCTAAGGATTTCCGGGCGACAATTGCCATACCTCCTGAAGAGTTTGTGCAGCCAACCCTGTCCTTTCTGAATACCATGTACCTATTCAAGAAATTTGTTTGTTTAGAATTGAGGTGGGTTTCCTGGAGACACGTGATACTTGGCTGACTGGCATGCAGAATCTCACAAACATCGTCAAGATTTTTAAGGAGGCCTGTGCAGTTCCATTGGATGATGTTTTCTGTTCCCAATATTTAAATTTAAGAATAACTGGAGTGTGTGTGTGTGTTTGTTTATGTGTCGTCTTTCGGGGCTGTTGTTCTATTATTTTTAGGCTTTTTTGTCGGCTTGGACATCGGAGGCTGCTCTTTGCGCTGCGTTGCTGGCAGGAACGGCGTGACATCCATCTCCTCGTCGGATGCCAGAAGGGTGCCCGGCAGACCAGGCCCCCGGACTTGGCCCCCTTTCGGGAGCCCTTCGTTTGAGGCGCCACCGCCGAGGGCGTCCGGAGCACCAGAGGTGGCACGGGAGGTGCGGTGGCGGTGGGAGCCGATGCGGGGCCCCCGGTGTCCATCCGGCCAGCACCCTCCAACGCACTGGAGGACGGGGAGGCAGAGGCGGGAGCGGCACCGGTCCCTACAGAAGAGGTTGTCACCACAACCGCTACTGCCTCAGCAAGTGGCGTGGCAACGGATTGGGATGCCTGAGGCACCCCAGGGGGTGTTGGCGGAGGGACCAGGTCAGACTCGCTGAACTGGGTCCCTGTGGACACCAGACGCCGCTCCGCCCCCCGGCGAGCCGCGTCGGCGTACCTCCCCATGGGAAAAGAGGCGAACCTCTTTCGCGCCTCTGGGAAGGTGATGTTCTCAGTTACCTTTATGTTGATTATCATTTTTTCCAGTTGGAATTTTTCACACTTGCGGGAGTACGCTGCATGCGGCCCGCCGCAGTTCACACAACAGAGGGTGTCGGATGGACAGTTGTCAGTCAGATGATCATGCGCCGCGCATTTTGCACACGTCGTTCGGCCACGGCAAGAGTTTGTACCATGCCCGAACCGCTGGCACTTAAAACAGCGCCGCGGATTCGGGATGTACGGACGGATGGAACAACGGATAAAACCTGCATGTATGTGTTGTGAAAGAACTGCGCGGTCAAAAGTCAAGATAATCTGCTTGGTGGGAATCTCCCTGTCGTCTCTGCGGATAGTGATGCGTCTCATGGCAGTGACGCCCTGATCCTTCAAGCCGGCAAGGAGATCCGCATCCGTTTCGTTCAGGAGATCTGTTTCGGATATCACACCCTGCGAGCTGTTGAGGCTTCGAGGGGGTGTGACCTTGATGTCGAGATCAGCCAGTCTAGTCTGAGCTACAAGCTTTGCAGACTGCTGCTTGTCATTTATTTCTATTAGGAGTTCAACAGACCTTTGTTTTTTTTTGCACTTATACGATTTTCCTATTATTGATTCAAGATACTTGGCGATCAAGAAGACTGACTGAGATGCTAGAGGGTGGGTTGGATTGAGGGACTCCATGACAAGAAATCGAGAGTAATGATCTGGTTCAGGAAATGACAAAGATGGCAATAGAGGAAACGATACTTCGGTGCGGCCCCTTTTAGGGTGCCGATCACGGTTGGGGGGGTTTAGAAGATACCATACGGCATAGTATAAAAGCAGGGAGACGGGGGTACTTTCTTTTTTGACCTTACCCTGGTAGTCAAAGAGGTCCCGGAACACCCTGCCTGGTAGACACGCAGGGAGCCCGTCGGCCGGAGCTTGACCAAGGCTCCGACGGCCACCGTTAGAGGTTTCTACTCTTCAGCTTAAAAACACATCACCACGGTAGGTCACAGCTTATGTTGGAGGGCTCGGGGTCCGCGGTATCGCCAGTACCGTCACCAAGATTACTCAAGGTGCCCCGTGCGGGGAAGATGTCAGACTGAAGTAGGACGTAGTCATCATGCGTGCTAATGTCTTGAAACAATTTGATATCATCTGCATACAAAAGAGTGCGGGAATTTTCGACACGGCATGTAATATTGTTACGGTGACGTGAAGAAAGACGTGTAGCCAAGCGGTACAAGATGTATCTGCACAGTGTATTTACAATCGCAAGAGCACCCCGCAGGCCAGGCGCAAGATCCTCTTCTACATCGACATCCAACTCGTTTTCCGAGTCCGCGTGCGCTACCGTCATCTTCGTTCGGCTAGTATCTGGCACATGTCCCAATGTGATGCATAGGCTAAGCACGTACCGTAGCATAACCCCCGCGGCGGAAAGCGCCGTCTAGGTGCTAATTATAGCGACGCGGGTCGTCTTACCGTGGTACGGTTTGAGGCGGGCTACGTGAACAACGTCCGTTGTTGAACGGTGGGAATTTGGCGATGCCATGGCCGGTGTTATTTTGTACGTGACATCGGTGACTTGTCGGATAAAACGGTAAGGACCAGAATAGGGAAAGAGGAGTTTTTCAGAAAGTCCCACGCGGCACGATGGCGACCACACCAGAACAAGTGATCCCGGCGGGGAAGTAAAGGTTTCAGTGTCGGGAGTCGTAGCGCGCCTTTTGGGAGACTTGTGATGAGAGAAGGTTAGAGCGGGCAACTTGGTGAGCGTGGTCGGCACGAGCGATGGCGGCTTCGGCATACTGAGTTGTGGGCTGAGAAGGCGGCAAAAGGGTGTCAAGCGGCAAAGATGGCTCGCGGCCGTTGAGCAAGTAGAATGGGGAAGAGCGTGCAGTGTCGTGACGGGACGAATTTTAAGCGAACGTGACGTAAGGCAACGCCACGTCCCAGTCGCGATGGTCGATGCAGACGCACATCGACAACATGTCTGTAAGCATCCTGTTGAGCCTCTCCGTAAGGCCGTTGGTCTGCGGATGGTAAGCAGTGGAGATGTGTTGTGTTGCGTACGCACGAAGGAGGTCCTCAACAACTCGGGACAAGAAATAGCGGCCTCGATCAGTAATAAGCTGGCGAGGTGCTCCATGATGAAGATTTACATCGCGTAGAAGGAAGTCGGCAACGTCGGATGCGCAGCTGGTGGGGAGAGCACGGGTAATGGCATAGCGTGTCGCGTAATCGGTGGCGACTGCTACCCACTTGTTGCCTGAAGTAGACACTGGAAAAGGACCGAGGAGGTCAACACCAACACGATAAAAGGTCTCAGTGGGGATGTCCAATGGTTGTAGGAGAACGGGCGGTGAAGCGGTGGGCGTCTTGCGGCGTTGGCATAGGTCACACGTGGCCACATAACGTTGGACAGAACGGTAAAGGCCGGGCCAAAAAAATTGACGACGCACACGGTCGTACGTTCGGGAAACACCCAGGCGAGCAGCCGTAGGTAGGTCGTGAAATTGTTTGAGGATGTCTAAACGAAGGTGATTAGGGACAACAAGCAGGAGCTCAGGGCCATCTGGACGGAGATTCTGGCGGTAAAGTATGTCATCCTGGAGCCGAACGGATGAGTGGTAGGTGCAGGGGAGCCGATGGTGAGACTGTCGATGATGAATTTAAAAGAGGGATCGCGACGCTGCTCATGATCCCGAAATGGACAAGAAGCAGGATTGGGGCAGAGGCTCAGGAGGGTGAACCGGATAACCAGATAGACGGTCAGCGTCCCGATGAAGGCGACCAGACTTGTAGATGATGGAGAAAGGTTAGTCTTGAAGGCGTAGTGCCCAGCGACCCAAGCGTCCGGTGGGATCTTTCAATGAAGAGAGCCAACATAACGCATGATGATCGGTGATAACAGTGAAGGGCCATCCGTACAGGTAGGGCCGAAACTTTCCAACGGCCCACACAAGTGCTAGGCATTCCCGTTCGGTGATAGAATAGCTTGCGTTCAGCAGGCGAGAGGAGGCGACTGGCGTACGCGATAACGCGGTCCTGACCGTCCTAGCGTTGAGCCAGTACGGCGCCGATCCCGTGACCGCTGGCATCAGTTCGCACTTCGCTAGGAGCGGCTGCGTTGAAGTGGGCTAAAATTGGGGAGGATGTAAGGAGGGATATTAGGGTGTGAAAAGCCTCATCTTGGTCGATACCCCAGAAGAACTTAACGTCTTTCTTGAGAAGGTCAGTGAGAGGACGGGCGATATCAGCAAAGCTTTTGATGAAACGTCGAAAATAAGAACAATGTCCTACAAAGCTACGCACGACGTCTGTGGAACACGGAACCGGAAAGTTCTTCACGGCGTTGACTTTGTCTGGGTCAGGCTGAACTCCTTCAGCGCCGACGAGATGGCCGAGGATCGTAATGCGTCGGCGAGAAAATCGACATTTAGAAGAGTTTAGTTGCAGGTCAGCATGTCGGAAAAGGGAAAGGATGTCCGAAAGGTGAAATAGGTGACTTTCGAATGATGGGGAAACACAATGACGTCATCCAAGTAACACAAGCACTTCGACTATTTGAATCCGCGAAGTAGAGAATCCATCATTCTTTTGAAGGTCGCTGGCGCATTGCACAACCCAAATGGCATGACCTTGAATTGGTAAAGACCATCGAGTGTGACAAAGGCGGTCTTTTCGCGGTTCATCTCGTCGACAGAGATCTGCCAATAGCCCGAGCGGAGGTCAATTGAGGAAAAGAGCTTAGCCCCATGAAGGCAGTCGAGGGCGGCGTCTATTCTTGGCAGTGGGTATACGTCCTTCTTTGTTATTTTATTGAGGTGGCGGTAATCGACGCAGAAGCGCCAGGTGCCGCCTTTCTTTTTTACCAGAACCACTGGTGACGCCCACGGACTGCAGGAAGGCTCGATGATGTCTTTATCGAGCATTTTTTCTACTTCTTTTTGGATTACTTCGCGTTCCGCATGGGACACTCGATAAGGTCGCCTGTAAATTGGCCTGGCATCGCCTGTGTCAATCCGGTGCCTCACTGCATGTGTTTGACCCAAAGGGCGGTTCTGGAAGTAAAAAATGTCAGAATACGATAGAAGAAGCTTGCGGAGTTGGGCTTGTGGTCCTGAAAGTTCGGAGCTGATCATTGCGCCAAATTTCTCCGCTAAGTTTGGGTCCCGCTAAGTCCCGCTAAGTCCCGATGTCCAACCATAGGCGAAGACGAGGAAGTGGCTGACGCGCAGCCGGTGTGAGCTCGGCGATAGCCGCCATGTAAATAGTGTCAAATACATCATCCGCATCTCATGGTTCATGTCCTGTGCCAGGTAACATGTTTGGTGGAGTGTGTGGGTTTCTCCTCGTCCTGGCACCGGCGTCGCTCCGTCTCGGCACCGGCGCAAACATCGAGGGTACGCGGGCCGGGTCGGGCAGCCCCAGCCCTGCCGCGACCAGCGCATGACGATACCTCGCACCTCTCCCAAGATGTTACGGTGACGTGAAGGAAGACGTGTAGCCAAGCGGTACAAGAGGTATCTGCACAGTGTATTTGCAATCGCAAGAGCACCCCGCAGGGCAGGCGCAAGATCCTCTTCTACTTCGACATCTAGCTCGTTTTCCGAGTCCGCGTGCGCTACCGTCATCTTCGTTCGGCAAGTATCTGGCACATGTCCCAATGTGATGCATGGCTATGCACGTGCCGTACCAATATTGTTATTAAATACATTAAACAAGAGAGGGCCCAAAATAGATCCCTGTGGAACGCCAGAAGTAGAAATAAAAGGCTTGGACAGCACACCGCTAACGCGCACGTAATTACATCTACCGGACAAATATTCCATAATGAATGTACAAAGTTGATTGCACATGCCATACGCTCCTAACTTTTCAACCATTCTCTGGGGGGTCAACTAAGTCAAACGCTTTGGACAGGTCAAAGTACACGGCATCAACCTGACCACAATTTTCAATATAATGACTTGTGTACGCCAAAAACATCATTAGATTAGTTTCTACGGATCGGCCTTTATAGAACCCATGTTGTGCATTCCCGATCTAACGTTTACAAACGAACCATAGGTGATGAAACAGGGCAATTTCAAAACTTTTGCAAAAGGGCTCTGCAAAGTTATAGGTGGGTGTTTAGTGACGTCACATGAATCACCAGATTTATTTACAGGAACAATTACGCCGTTTTTCAGTAATTCAGGAAACATTCCGTTCGAAAGAGAAATAT
The DNA here is from genome assembly GCA_013339765.2 of Haemaphysalis longicornis. NCBI lineage: Eukaryota > Metazoa > Arthropoda > Arachnida > Ixodida > Ixodidae > Haemaphysalis > Haemaphysalis longicornis. The sequence goes on from CM023455.1 coordinate 44,912,873, forward strand.
TGAAGATATGAGTCAAGACGGGCACAAATATCGTACTGCATCCTTTAACTATGAAGCTAGGAATGCCATCGAAAGCGAGTGAGAACTTCGGTTTCAGTGCTGATATCGCCCTTTCAATATCACATTCGGAAAAAGAAAACGTGTGCAACACATTACCGCTGTCGTTTGAAGGAAAAAAGGTACAATACGAGTTCGAAGGAAATGTGTTTGCAGACAGGACAGCTGATAGAGCCTGCAGACAAGATGTTTGCAGACAAGATGAGTTGATAGAGCGTGATATCTGGGCATTAAAACAGTGAGACAATTTAGGTGCTGACACGCTTGAATGACATCGCTGTAACACTGAGGGGCATAAATGGCATTGGTGATGCTTCTATTCCTAAGGGCTTCTGCACGTGGGGGAGCTCGGGAAGAGACGGGAATGTTTTTATTCGTAGTCATCAGTGTTATTTTATGAGTTCAACTTCTTAGAAAGTGCTCTATATGTTATATCTTATGAACATTTCTTAGCAGACATAAAAAAGAAGTGATGCCTCAAACTTCACTCACATAATTTTTGAAAAACGTTCATAAAGAATACAAATGAATCGTTGGGTCGCTTTTAATAATGAAGTTGTTATGACGATCGCACGAATCACCAATACGTAAGAAAAAAAATTATGTTTTCTTGGATAATCATGAAATAGCAAATCTCGGCCTAATAAACGAAGTGTTCTCAGCAAACCGCGTTGGTTTCTATTAGGGATTTTCCATAGTTTCTTCCTGAAGCACATGCAGTTCATTGTAAATAACATGGCGCATATGACCCGTGGTGCATTATCAACCTCGAAACAGACTACCGAAACCACAGCCCACTTTGACGACCGTAATGCATGTATTTGTGCTGCAACTAGCGCGTCCTTATTGATGTTTTCCTTAAATGATCTGCTGGCATCACTTGAGAGCTGTGCACGAGTCCAGTACAAACGTGTTTTTGTATACGTTTATATTTGGGCACAATTTTTTCTTCACTGAAACAGTTGTTTGGAGAGCTCAACATGCGTGTCTTATTTGCTACGAACACTTGGAAGCTAGAAGCTCTGCTTAGCGTTCTGAGCGACCAAAACCGTGGAAAACTATGCTTCCACCATAACATCATTACGAGTGTGCTTCGAGGACGTGCTGCTGAAACTTCAAGCTCTTAAGTGCGCAACTATTGATTGTGTACGTACCTTCTTCCTCCGTTTTCCTGTGAAAAGTAAAGGAGTCTAAGCATTTTTTCATCGGCCACTTGTAAAACGGAGCAAGAGGATCGAAGTTGCTTGACTGTTGACAAACTCGCCGGTGTCGCCATGAAATTCACGAGGCGTGTGCTTCTTATCATCTAAAGTGTAAGCATGCACTTTTGGGAACTAAAGTTTGGCAGGCCTCTCTTGTTGTCTTTGTACCGGATGCTTTTACTAGCCCCATATCGTCGATTGAAGAGCGTAAAGGCTGCTGCCGTATTTGTGCTCACGTGTTCCTTTGAATTCTTACGGTATCGGCGAGACATGTGTGCCTTGGTAAAAGCGCGTGCTTCCTGATGCTGCACCTCCGACCAAAAAATTTGTGCTAGAAGAACTGTACTGAGGCCTTCAGTGCACGAGCTCCGAATTGCCCAGAAGTTCATGAGATGTATCTTCCAAGGATAAATGAATCACAATGGGCGCGGTATTCTGTTTTTTTTTACATTTTACCTCTCTTTTTGGGTATGTAGAACTTCCCAGTCTGAGTCCATTACTTCTGATGAACGCGAAATCTACAAATAAAATGAGGTGTAGGTACTTACCGCGATATTGAAGGGATTGCGCTGACTGTCAGGATAAAGACAGACTTTAGCTTTTACATTCTAATGCTTATTATAATTTCTCAGTATTTTTATCTCTGCAAGCGTGCTTTGCTGCCAGATCTCGGCAATCACTATCGACGACTTTTTTTGTGCTTGATAGTTGTTATGTCTGCTTCTTCACGTCCATTTTTTCGAAATGCACGCAAATGGCATTGACAGGTTCTGAACTGCCATGTCATTGAGAGGTTCTCAACTGCCGCCCATTTGGGGCTTCTCTTTTTTACGTTCCATTTTATTGTCTTCTGTCACGTAACTGCAATTGCCATCTAAAAATAGGATATTTTAGCAAAATTCACGTTGTTTTAGGTAACGTGCTCTACTAAACTGTAGTGAGTGTATTTGGTCAGGATGCACACACTGGTATAATTTTTATTTCATAATTGGCACCGTGAGCAGGTAGGTCTGTGATCGTAGATTGCGATCCTAAAGCGATTGCTTTGTTCAATGTCGGTGCGAGCTGAATTAATTGTTTTTAATGCTTTGCAGCGGTGTTACAAATTACAGCAGCAAAGAACACAACCTTGCGAAAAGCGGGAACATAAGGCTTCTCTTTAAATGAGCCTCCAGAGTTTTCAAAGCACCGGTAACCAAATAAATAAAAGAGGCCTCCCTGATTTGAACAAGAGTTTTTAATACGTTGTCTCTGTTGAAAAACACCTGTGGACACGGCATTTTCAGTATTCTTGAGGCATCGTCTCACGCCTATTACTAGAGTGCAAGTAATATTTTCGGCTCGCTTTTTGGAGAGAACCAGGAAAGTTATTTGTCTCGAAGATTTTTTGCAGCCCTGTCAAACAGTAGGTGCCACGACGGGGCTCTTCTACTCTCGATTGTCTCAATTTGTTACGCGAAGTAGATTTTGGTCCGGGTGCGTTTTTTTAATAACATTGGTGTTATGGCATTAACCTTGAACCAATAGTGCTTAATAGAAACGCAAAACCTCGCAGCAAAAATTGCGCCATATAGGCGTGTGGGGTGCCGTGAATGGCCAGACTTGCAGCAGCACTGCAGCATGGCTGGCTTTGAAGATATTGACCTACCCATGCTTGGTGATTTCGCATGCCAGATGTTTCTTGCTTGTAACGCTTTTAGTTATGTCACTGGCCATTATGCCATCTTGCACTGTATTCGAGCCACATTTCTCTTCTCTTTGTGCGTTTGCTCGGCCTACCATCGTTCCTGTCTTGTCGTATTCTCCGTCAGTTTTCCCTGTTACCTTGGGAGAACTTCACATCTACTGTTGGAGTGAAAATGTACCTAGATGATAGTTTTTTCACCGAACACAACTGGTGAAGCTTGCACTATGTTGCTCCAGGCTTGAACCATCGCGATATGCAGGCGTTTTTGCTAGGTGAGCCCTAGAATACACATCACACACATTTGTGCAAGTTGGAAATTGTTTATTTACATGTTCCTTCCTCGCTTCTAAGTGTGATAGTAGTCCGTAATGTCTTACGTATCGATATCATCCTGTTCTTTATGTCAAGCAGTACATCCGCGATTGCGCTTGAGGGCCGCTAGGGTGCAGCGGCAGCGCGTATGTGCACGACGCATGTGTGGTGTTCCTGGAGTTGCGTCGAGGTTTTGTGGAGCCGTTGTTGTTGCTCGCTGTGGCGTTGTTGGTCGCTAGTCAAGGCAAAACACTCCTCAGGGTTTTTCACAGGCTTTTTTGCTAATGCAACTCAGAAGGCCTGCGATACCCTCAGGTCGGCACGCGCTGATGAGCCCTAGGCATCTTCTTGCTTCTTGAGGTTTCGCCATTTTTTGGTAAAGCCATTGCGCGTGCTTTGGACGGTTGGCGGTGGCCGCGAGGCACGTGCCCACGAGCACTCGGAATTTTCCGGGTTTTTTTCACGCATTACGTGTCACACGCCACAAATTGAGGCTAACTAATAGCTCAGCTGTTAAAATGCCACTTTTGCTAGATTGGCGAAAGTGCGTTCCCGCCTGGCGTCCACCCAAGCGAACGCTGTAAGGATTTACGGACAAACGCGTTCACAGCCGCAAACAGTTTCCTAACGCATCTCAACGCCCCAGCAAACCACGTTACGTACTTCAGATATCGGGAAGATGTAAGCAATCGACATTACTGATGTCTAGGAGACGTACGATTGGGGTCGAAATTACGTATATTTAATGTTGCTACAACTACAAAAAACCTATCCAAATCATACAAGGAATAACGTAGAATCTACGGCTCAGGGTACCTTTATATGCTGTTATTGGTATGTTACCTTAGTGGTACAGCGTACCAATATTGTAGTGGTACGCATGCAAGACGTATATGTATGTCTAGTCTACATTGTTTTGTCGTCTTTGGCACAAACATTAGTTGGTTATATCCTTGTCTAGTGTACGTTAGTATATTATTGTGGAGATGATCATGTAGGCCTTAAATTCACATTCTTTATACATTATTTGCAGCTTGGCCAGCCCTTTTTGTCAGGTCGCCTATGTGTTGTGGGCACTTTTACAACAAATACATGTCTTGCTAGCTATTAGGAGCTCTATTTACTGTTACTTTGCACCTGGGGGGGGCAAATTCGACTGCCACCTGCTCGTGGTCCCCCCTGCCAGCTGGCTGGGCAAAGGCGGGTTTCGGCTGCCTAGCTTTGGTCAGTTGCTAACGGCAGCGGTGGGTGGGAGCCAGGTCCCACCCGGGGATGCAAAAACCCCAAGGGAGTGGCAGCGACTGCCTGGAACTGTATGGTCCAGTTCCAGCCCCAGAGCCGATGCTGGACGCGGAGCCAGGTCCGGACAGCCTTGGTGGCTACCGAGGTTGGCTCTGGGAACTTGGCATAAATGCGGTGAAAAAGTTCCTATATTATGGGAACGCCGCAGTCACCCCACGCGGGCACGACTGCTCGCTGCCGACACGAAGGTTCCTGGACAACAGGATTCAGGGCCTTCAGTAAGTGCCTATGGTGGCCAATTTCTCTGGCCTTTAGTGGCGAACGGTCTAGTAGGCGCGCACTAGCTGGAACCGACGAAAGAGGGGATTAGTACGCTCTCCTTAGCGAAAATTCTCGTTCTTAGTATTGGAAGTAGGGCGCCAGTTCCTTTCCTCTCGGGTTCGCCTGATTACTGCTGTTCGTATGGGGAGAGGGGGGCTCTCTGGTGGGTTAGCAGTTGGCACCGAGAAAACATAAGACGTTCGTCAAAACCTGAGTTACCTCTATAAATCCCGAAGGGTCTTCCTTTGGAGATAGTATCCAGGTGTACATAGTAATCGACAGTCTAAAAGGTTGCTCACACCATTCTGTCGGAGAAGACTACCGGTTCCCGAAGCTCAGAACAGGCGAGGACTAGTACCTGAGGTCTGCCGAAAGTCTTTTTAGTACTCGGGGGATCTGGCCGGTGTTCGTCGAGCGGCTTAGTACCGAAACGGGTTTGGAGGATAGTGTCGCCACTCCTGCTAGGGTTCTCCCTGCTTGCTTCGCTGGTCGGAGCCCAAATAGCACGGAACCTATTGTGGGGTCCGCCAAATTCCAATTGGCAGTCTGATGCCCATCCTGAGCAATCAGGCCTTTTATAGGAATCAGACCTCGAAGGATTAGATCCAAAATCTCGCTGTCCCCATTCCCGCCCAAACTCCCATAACCCATTCCTATATTCCAACTTCCCTTCTCCTTCATCCCAACTCCTTCCGCTGCCTTCCCAGGGGAGATCAGGGGAGTCTCCCCGGGCCCGCTCTCCTGGCTGTGGTGTCGCTTCGTAGCTTTTCCCCTTTTATTTATTTCCACTTCGGTGGTCGAAAACATCTTTTTCCTCTCGGCCAATTATTTTATATTATTATTGGGTTAAGCCTATTATACGGAATGGCACAGGCTGAGGCATTCAAATATTTTATATTCTTTTTAATCTGCCTCACAATACCCATGACCCATGTTACTTTGCACCTGGCTTCTAGAGTAATGTGTACCCCTTTTTGAAGTGCTGCATATTGAATGAGGTCTCATATGTGAAGGGCCAATGTGACCGAAGACTCTTGAAGAAGCACACAAAGCACAGCTCCAAACAAGAAATGTCACATCGAAAACAAGTGGCAGTATGTAACAGCAAACCAGTCCTGATCAGCACAAGCGCCCTGGACACTAAGGCAACAACACTGGTGTCATCGAATTAGACCACACAGCGCGGCTGTACAAGCCACCTGCAAATAATCTATCAGAAAAGCAAATAAAAAATTACACTGATCAAAATGACAGTCTTGCCAAGCTAGCTGTAAATAAGTGCCGCTGGGCAGAAAGAAAGCGGTCAAAGTACACAAAAAACACAAAAGAGTTGAGGTAAAACAGTTTATATTGACTTCAGTATTATATAATACATTTTCGGAACACCAGCACTTAAATTTTGATGCCTGTTTGGCCTGGCCTAAAGGGTGCAGATTGTGTAATTATAAGAAAAACAGAAACTGCATGACTCTAAATAAGTCACACACAATAGAAAGATTGGCAAAACTAGGAAAGAAAGGAACACTGTAAACCAACAGTGTAGGAACAAGATATAGTTATGCAGCTTGAAACATCCCACACTAGTAGAATGGGTGGGAAACAATGCAAGAAAAGTGTGGAAACAGAAATGATTGAATGGTGGTTACCAGAACAAGACAAATTTACGAATCTTTAAATAACTCACACCTAGTGACAAGATTGGAAAACAATAAAACAAAAGCCCCTTGGAAACACAGAAGTAGTGTTTAGTGGTGGTTGCGAGTGCCATTAGCTACTTTAAATAAACCCACATCAACGGAAACGGTTATGAACACTAGAAAAGGTGTATATTGTCACGAAGAGAAGACGGAGAGGACGAAGTTGCTTGCGTGGTGCGTGGCTTTGCTTGGTGCTGTGATGAACACCATCATGTATATATTTTGGTTCACATTCAACCATTGTTCCTGTCATTCGTCCTGCTGCGACGTAACATTTTGATGGAGGTGCGGGGTACATCCCTGTACGACACTTAAGCATTGCCCGCCTCTTCTCCTGATGCGTTTTTCTGAGGGTTCCTGGATTGCGTCTGCTTGCCCCAGCCCCGGAGCTTCATGGGCACGTCCACGTCCCCAGCCCCGTGTCCCCAGCCGACGAGCCGCCGTGACCAGCTGAGAAGTAACCCGACGTGGCCAGAAGTGACGACGATTCCGCTCCCCCGTCCATTACACCGGCACATCCCCAAGGGCATTCGGCGTTTCACCTGCATTGGCGAGAATCACGGTTCGTGGGTCGTGGTGCATCAAGTTCATCCCCTTGATCCGTGTCAGCATGGACTTCCTCACTCTTTATAATCATCTCATTTTTTATGTCGCATACTCGCCCATCCACTGCGCCCTCGACCGGGACGGTCGACGCATCGACGAGGGGGCCATGTCACGAAGAGAAGACTAAGAGGACGAAGTTGTGTGCGTGGTGCGTGGCTTCGCTTGGTGCTGACGACGAAGAAAGTGCTGGTGGACCCTGCGCTGGCTTTCTAAGGGCCACCATGCAAATACTGTACATAGATCGTTCTACCTTTTCATAAACCGCATCATCTTTCACCATGCTTCCAGTCATTTGCTCTGCTGCCACCTTACATTTGGGGGAAAGAGCGGGTCGTCATCCCCGTCCTGGCCACAGCTTCGCAACGCATCGGCCTAGGCGCAATCATCGATGGTGCGTGAACCGCGTCGGGCAGCCCCAGCACCGCCGCTACAAGCACTCGATGACGCTTCCCCCGCCCCGTGTCCCTAGCCCGTGACGAGCGACCAGTGCCGCCAAGACCCGACGACGTGTGACCAGACGACAACGACGACGTGTGCTCCGCCCTGTGGTCCAACGTCATTACAAGCCCTCACCAATTCGTCATTGCCTTGGGGACATCGCTGCGACGGTGTTCACCAAATCCATCACCTTCATCCGTGATGGCAAGCGCTTTTTATATGCGGCGCATCTCTCGCTCTGAGGCATGTCCCTCCTGCGTCGTCGGCGGCGGCGTCCGTCCGCAGCCCTCCTCCGTTCGCCTCTCCCACAGCTGTGTGCAACACTATGACTACGGCGCATTAGCATAACGACAGCTGGCGCGCTTGGTTGGCGCGCGCTTCGCTGCGTTGACGCTGCGTTAACAGCTCCTCCGATACGCATGTGCGGGTATGAGTGACTCTCCTCCGCGGTGTCCTCTCCTTCAACCCAATGGAAACGCCAATTGAACCCCCAGATGCGCCGCATCGCACCAGGGTTCCCTCGCGGGGAGATGCAGGAAATTTTTTCTTGTGAATTTTCTCGCTTTTTTCATATGCATCCCCATCCTCATCTGGCCGCAGCTTCGACCGGGATGGTCGCCCTCGACCGGGAGGTAATTTCACGGGACATAGTGGTAGATAATACCACACAGCGCCCTTAAAAACATGAACGACTAAGATGACGAGAAATGTTCTGGCGTGCCCAGCGGTAGCCACCTGATCACCATCTTGTAAATAATGTAAATAGATTCTTCGCCTTCTTCGTGGTTTATCTCATCTGCTTTGCCGCCACGTTGCAAGAAGACGATGAAGAGGACAATGCAGCTGGATGCTGGAGGCTGGGATGACAAAGCCACGCACCAGGCACGCAACTTCGTCCTCTTCGTCTTCTCTTCGTGACAATATACAGACTTGAGTGTATGGCAGTTACACGAGCAGTAGAAATTTACATGACGAAATTATTCACACCTAGCAAAATGGCAGAACAACAAAAGAGCAAAAAAACTTGAGAAACAGAAATTATTGCAAGGTGCTTAGGAATACCACACAAAGTTACGCTATTTCGATATTTCACACCATGTGATATGCTTTGGGAACAAAAAACACTGGGAAACTCTAATTTGAAAATATGGTTACAGCGCAGTTTTTACGAAGGATATTGTCTCCGGGGTTTCTAATGGAAAAGGATTGACCAAGAACAGTGTGGCTTGGTAGAAGAGGAGGTTGAGGTGGTTACTGCGCTGGCAGCTTCCAGATCTTATCGGTTGGCTCTTCCCGGACCACATCACTGTAAATAAAGCCATTTCATCCATCAAGACCGTGTCACGTGGTAGAGGTGCGGGGTAGCAACGTCCTGGACCCTGTGGACCCAGCGAAATCCAGCGTTCTCCGTTGGAGTAGGCGAATCGCCGACTTGGATCCAGCTGACATGGCGCCACCCCGGAATGGTGAAAACACTTCCCCAGTGGTGGTCAACGGTTGGCCCCACAAGGAACCACGCTCGTTCTCAGGGAACAATGACGAAGATGTTGAGGAATGGCTCAAACACTACGAAACGGTGAGCAAATACAATCGCTGGGACACAGCAGCGCAACTAGCCTATGTAGTGGTGTATCCCGTCAAAACAGCTTTGAATTGGTTCGAAAACAATAAAGCAAATCTCAAGACATGGGCTATCTTCGTCGAGGAGCTTAGGAAATCTTTTGGGGACCCCATTTCCCGCCGCAAAAAGGCAGAGCAGATGCTTGCACAGCGAGCACAGGTACCGGGCGAGACTTGTACGGCATACATACAAGAGGTCCTTAAACTCTGCTGCCTCGTAAATCCGACCATGACTGAGGAGGACAAGGGATGCCATTTCCTAAAAGGTACAGCGGAAGACGTATACAACTTCTTCATTACAAAGGAAAACCTAGCCTCTGCAGCAGACGTGGCCAACCACTGCCGCACATTTGAAGCTTTCAAGCTTCGGCGGATTTGCCCCAAATTTGGCCGTCTTCCAAACGCTCCCACTGTCGCTAGCATGGACACTGCTCCATCTGATGATATCGCATCCTTGGTTCACCGTAATATACGAGAGGAACTAGGGCATCAAGTTCAAGCATACACCACCAATCCGCCGCCTATTCGGGGTCTCCTGCAAATTGCGTGTACCACGAGTGCGCCGTTCATGAGCCTTGTTTTCAAGTACCAGCATCCAGACCACAACTCCGCTACACAGAGCCCTGCGGTACGATTTCGCAAGATGGAGTCAATGCTCAGAGCTTCCGAGCGCCATCCCGGTGACTCGGCTACGAGAACAAATCCCGTAGAGTTGTCGCTGGCTACCCACGCCAGTAAGTCGAACCAGCCTGCTACCGGCAACAAGGCGACCAAGGCCGCTATCGGGAACCACCTGTTTGCTATTTCTGTTGCGTCAGTGGGCACATCGCTCGCTTCTGTCACCGTCGTCAGCAGCAAGCTCCGCGGTTCTTCGCTCCTTCGCCCAGCTGACGCGATGGCCCAATTCACCAGGATCCCCTTTTCCACCACCGGGCTCCGCTCACCAACCGCAATGCGTCTCCCTCCGTCTCTGGCCGTAGCATCACGCCACCGCTCCGCCAGGGCTGGTCGCCGTCACCTCGCCGCCGGTCCGGGCCCCCACCGCTGAGAAACTAGCTGGTGCGGCCGAAAGGGGTTAGGTCGCGGAACGGTCGGTTTTACCAAATCCCCTGTCAGTAGTAATGGTAGAGAACAAGGTGTGTATTTGTGTCGATGGTGTGAACGCAACTGTTTTGGTGGATACTGGTCCTAGTGTGTCAGTGATGAGCTTGTCATTTAAAGATCGCCTTGGACATAAAGTTATGTTTGAGTGGGATGGAACTTCGGCGGGTAGTTGGAATTATCTCGGCAGACGTTGTGCTTGGCGGAGACACCTTCAGAACTGAGTTCACCGTAATCGAGTATGCCACGCACAATGTCATTCTGGGCATGGACTTTTTGAAAGAGTGTGGGGCAAAGTTAGATTGCGGTGCTGGAGAGATTTCATTGCGATGTGTATTGCCTGTGTGTATCCAGCAAGCCACCGAAACCGGCCGAGGAGTGTTCGCTGTTGCCGATGATACGCTATTGCCTCCTATGTCAGCCATGTTCGTTCCCGGGAAGTGCAGCCATATGAGCACGGGTAACTCCTGTGTGGCGTTAGTTGAGCCCGAACTGGACACAGCAATGAAGAAAAATTTGTTCATACCTCGGGCTTTGGTTCATCAGGAGGGCGGCTTTACTCAAGTGTGGACAGTAAACGCAAGCTCAGAATGTGTACTTCTCCCTTAGGGCCTCATGCTTGCCACTTATGGTGGTAATTTTGATACTTCACTGGACGCTATTTCTATGGCTGGCCCTGCGACTAATGTGGAACCGGATTATACAGCCAATTTTATCAAAATGGTTAACAAATTGTTGCCCTCCGAGCAACGAGACGCATTGCGAAAATTGCTGGCTCGGCACGCTTCGGTGTTCGATTTTGTACAGGGTAAATACCCACCTGCGCCGCCAGAGTCTCGGACGCAACATCGAATTTACACCGGCGATGCACCACCCATCCGGCAGAAACCTTACCGCGTGTCTCCTGCTGAGCGCAGCGCTATAAATGAGCAGACTGAGGAAATGCTCCGGAACGGTGTGATTCAGGAATCTACCAGCCCATGGGCCGCCCCTGTAATACTGGTCAGAAAGAAGGACAACACGTGGCGATTTTGCGTTGACTACCGTAGACTTAATAATGTGACGAAGAAGGACGTCTACCCACTTCCGCGAATTGACGACGCCATCGATTGTCTGCATTCTGCCTCCTACTTTTCGTCGGTTGATCTTCGATCGGGCTACTGGCAGATTCCTATGCACCCGGACGACAAGGAGAAGACAGCATTCGTCACACCAGATGGCTTGTTCGAATTTAATGTTATGCCGTTCGGCCTGTGCAACGCGCCTGCAACATTCGAAAGATTCATGGACTCTGTCCTGTCGGGGCCTGAAGTGGGAAGCCTGCATGTGTTATCTAGATGACGTCATAATTTTCGGCAGGACGTTCGACGAGCATAACCAGCGGCTTAATGTTGTTCTCCAGCGCATCGCACAGGCTGGCCTGGTCCTGAACTCAAAGAAGTGCCATTTCGGAGAGCGCCAGGCGCTTGTGCTTGGCTTCCTTGTTGACCACTATAGAATCAGGCCCGACCCCCAAAAGATTGCTGCGGTTCACGATATTCAAAAACCCCGATCACTTAAGGAACTGCGGAGCTTCCTTGGACTGTGCTCGTACTTTCGTCGGTATATGAAGGACTTCGCCAAGATCACCTGTCCCCTCACAGCTCTTCTTCGTTAAGACACGCCCTTTGTGTTGACTCCCGAATGTGACTCGTCTATCACGGAGTTGAAGCATTTGTTGACATGCGGTCCTGTGTTGCGCCACTTCTACCCCTCGGCCCCCATTGAGATCCACTCAGACGCCAGCGCCATCGGTGTTGGAGCTGTGCTGTTGCAGCCGCATGGACATGCGCATAGCGCTGTCCCCTACGCAAGTCGTACCCTTTCGAAAGCAGAGCGTAACTACACTGTGACAGAACTAGAATGCCTTGCGATGATTTTCGCCATTCAAAAGTTCAGACCCTACTTTTATGGACGTCATTTTACCATTGTAACAGACCATCACTCCCTGTGCTGGCTTGTCGGACTACGCGACCCCTCTGGTCGACTCGCTCGCTGGTCTTTACGGCTTCAGGAATTCGATTTTGCTGTTGACTACAAGAGCGGGCGCCGCCACACTGGCGCTGACTGTTTGTCACGCCTGCCTCAACAAGCGCAGCTATTTGAGGAAGAACACCATGCCGATTCCTTAGCTTCCATCTCGACCACGCTCCCCAATGCACTCGTGTTTCACGAAGAGCAACAAAAAGATAGCAGTTCGAAGCCATTTTTTGTCTCCGCACAGGCGTCTCAAGCGTCGCCTTCACCGTTCGTCGTCCGAGATGGCTTGCTCTGGAGACGGAATTATTCGTCCGATGGTGCTTGTTTTCTGCTTGTCGTGCCTGAGAGCCTCCGGCCTGTCGTCCTGCATGCTATGCATGACGACGTCACTTGAGGACATCTTAGCTTTGCCCGCACGCTTTACCGACTCCGTCAACGTATCTACTGGCCTCGCCTCTGGAAGACGACGAAGCAGTACGTCGCCGGAGACCAGGTATGCCAGTGCTACAAGCATCCAACAGTTCCTCCTTCAGGGCATTTGCACCCGGTGCGTCCACGAACGTCAGCTTTTGAAAAAGTAGGAGTTGACTTGCTCTGCCCGTTTCCAAAGTCGGTAGGAGGGAATCGATGAATAATTGTCTGTGTCGATTACCTGACAAGATATGTGGAAACGACTGCTCTGCCATCTGCTGCAGCTTCCGAGGTCGCACACTTTTTTCTGCACTTCATCATACTGCGTCATGGTGCCCCCCGTGTGGTTATAAGGGATCGCGGACGACAATTCACAGCGGATATCGTTGAAGTGCTCCTTCGTCTCTGTGGGTCACAGTACCGACACAGCACGCCATATCACCCACAAACCAATGGTCCTTACGGAGCAAACCAATCGTACACTGACAAAAATGTTGGCCATGTACGTATCCTCAGATCACAAAACCTGGGACGATCTGTTACCTTTTATCACACGCGCTTACAATACCGCTAAGCACGAGGTCACGGGATACGCACCTTTCTTTCTTCTATACATGCGACTGCCAAGTAGCTTCCTCGACACTGTCCTGCCCTTTTCTCACCATGAAGAGGTTTCTATAGCGCAGACTCTCTGTCATGCTGAAGAATTCGCGCCGCCTTGCCCGACTACGGACTTTGACGTCCCAGGCGAAGACTAAGCTGCGATATGAACGACGACACGCACCACCTTCGTACTTTACCTTGTCTGGCCCTGGACGCCGCTACGCAAACATGGTTTGTGCCAGACGTTTTTGTCAACCTATACCGGCCCCTTTGTAGTTGTGGAAAAATTAAGCGACCTAAATTAGGAAATCGCTAAAGTGCTGTCGCAAGATAGTCGATCCCGCAAGACTGAAGTTGTTCACGTCGCCCGCCTGAAGCCTTGTCTAACCCCGACAACTTCTACTCAGCATCGCCGTGAGCTTCGTCGTCGCCCCGGGGAAGTGTCACAGCGCAGTTTCTGGACAAAGGATATTGTCTCCAGGGTTTCTATAGGAAAGGGATTGACCAAGAACACTGTGGTTTGGTAGAAGAGGAGGTTGAGGTGATTACTGTGCCGGCAGCTTCCAGATCTGATCGCTTGGCTCTTCCCGGACCACATCACTGTAAATAAACCCATTTCATTCATCAAGACCATGTCAATATTTACAATACAGATTTACAAGACTACGGAATTCATACCAAGTGATACACAATCAAAGTACAATAACCCAAAATAAAAATGCATGGAAGCACAGAAATGATTCAATGGTGGTTCAATGGTGCGTCCCTCCGTCAGTAAGTTATGACAGGGATTCTTGAAAAGTTTGTGTTCTTCTTTGTGGTGCCAGAAACTGCCAAAATGGTCGCAGACCAGAATGGTCGGAAAGTGAGAAAAGAGTTCATGGTCCACACGCTGAAAGAAATTTAATACCCCTTCTACGAATAAAAAATTTCCCCGCATTTCCCCGAGGGGAAGAATGTGAAAGTGCGAATGCACGAGTTGAATTTGCGCGGTTCGGTAATGTTCGCGAAAGAGAGATCACACACACACACAACTACAAAGAAAGAAAGATGCATTTATTCACAGACACCTATTTGTGTTGTCGTTGTACTTGAAGGCTAGAGCGGATCTCAGCTTTAAAAGTTCGTGTCAGTACTCCTTTAAGCGGGTGCATTAGCCATTCTCACGCCCCATTCCTGGCCAATCCCCCACGTGGGTATGTGCCATGCACAGACACCTATTTGTGTTGTCGTTGTACTTGATTGCTAGAGCGGATCTCAGCTTTGAAATTTCGTGTCAGTACTCCTTTAAGCGGGTGCATTAGCCCTTCTCACGCCCGATTCCTGGCCAATCCCCCACGTGGGCATGTGCCATGTCAGTGGCCAGGCAGCGCGCGCCCATCTCCCCCCGTTGCCAAGGAAGACGAGGAGATTCCTGGCCAATCCCCCACGTGGGTATGTGCCATGTCAGCGGCCAGGCAGCGCCCCCCATCTCCCCCCGTTGCCAAGGAAGACGAGGAGCGCGCGCACCCGCAGCTGTTGCTATGTGGACGGACGGCGGTCAACGGAATTCAGGGTCGCTTATAAAGTGCATTCGCACTTAAAACTAAGAAGCCAAAGGTTGTCGACAAAGCTGATATTTTCACGGGATGTGACTGGAAAATTAAACCTTGGCCCTTCACATTATGTGGTGAAAGAAATTGATGTCATTAAAACCATAAAAATATAGTAACACACAATGCAATGTTCCACTCGCAGGTAAGAAAAAGCATGCTTCGCTTTTTTCAAACCAAGAGAACTCCTGTGACAAGTTGACCATCAACACTAGCTTGAGCAGACACCTTGTGCACACTGTTGCAGTAGCATCTCCCTTGCCAGTCAGTTATTCAACCTAGGCATGGGTACAGAAGAGTGTATTGGTAATACAGCATTTAACATTCATATAATAAAGTATGCCAGCCTACCATTGTCCAAGAAAAGAAAGTGTATGACAGCTGCATCTTATCGGCACTCACACACAGAGCAGAAAGTTCGAAACTCACTAAAAGAATCTAACTTAAATTAAGGACTACTCAGCAGTGAATGGACACGACAATGATGGGTGTAACATCAAGATACAGGAAGGGAGCGGAATGGGTAAGGGAACAAACTTGTGTGAAGGACATACTAGTAGAAAAATAACAACAAATGGGTCTGAGCAGGGCATGTAATGTGAAGGCGAGATAACCGATGGTCATTAAGGGCAACACAGTGGATGCCTAGAGAAGGCAAGCGTACGAGGCGGCAAAAAGTTAGATCGTCAGATGAGATCAAGAAGTTTGCGAAGATAAATTGGTCGGAGTGAGCACAGGACCGGGATAATTGGAAATTAACGGGAGTGTTCTTTGTCTTGCAGTGGGCGTAGATAGCCGGCTGATGATGATGGTGATGATACAGAAATTAACGGTATGTTTATTTGAGGTTACAACACTGCACACCAGTGACTATCAGCGTGTACCGATATATAATATAAGTTTTTGTGACCATTGAATCACTTGCTGTAGCAATAAATGCATCTGTATATTGTTTAACTTGGAGGTGGTCGACTGAAATATAATACAGTGTCTGTGGGCACTCACTAGTGGAGCAGTCATCTCACAAAGTACACTCGCTCCCCTCCTCACACTACACCACCAAAAAGTAAACACCAAAGCGTGCTTTCATTCACATATTTTACTTCATGCCACGTTACAACTCCAAGCTCGCACCCACCTGAAAATAACGAGTCACTGTCCACGCAAAAATTAGTTTGAACGGAAGAATGTGCACCCGCCCTTCTTGCTGCCAGAAAATGATGTAGCAAGAAATAAAGATTAACATATTGCGCTGTGATCAAGGTGCAGATTATGATTTCTGAAATTTGGAATATAGATGCACTTTTTTATGATCAGTAAAAACTCATGTGGATGATGCGAGCGGGCATGTGCATGAGAATGCTTTATCTGTTTTTTTGTCCGAATACATTATGTGCGTAATGACAGCATGGTTGTATACAGTGACCAGTAAAAAAATTTAAATTTTCTGGATTGAATGCAGTAAAGCTACACCTAGACATGTATGCTCTCTAAAGAAAAGGCCTATAAACTGATAGCATGATCAAACCATGAATGTGAATCAAAGTCTCCACACGTTGAGCAATATTATTTTCACCTCTAGTTCCATACCGCTGCCGCTGTTAGAATAAACCGCAACCTTCGATTATCCGTGCAACACCTTAGTCAATAAGCTGCATTGGCATGTTAAAGAAATCTTAGGCACGTTGAAGATGGCCAACAAATAAAGATTCATTGCTGGGGCCTCAATAATTGAACACATACCTGGAAATTAAGGAAGGCACAGGTAGACCTGCACAACTACTGAGGTTGGTTCCCAAAATTGCTCTTGCATTCAAAACCTGAGACTCCACCTTTCCATGAGAGCCCACCCATAAGAGCAAGCTTTGCAGCTCTAAACATTACACTACAGACCGTCGCATAACCTTGAAAACAAGTCTTTTCCACCCACACTACGCTCATGCAGTAGGAGAGCGAAAGGTTAAAAAGCAGCCCTATGCAACACTACCTCTCGGCCAGGTGATTATCACCGAGTTTGCCGCAGCGGGAAGGATGTTTAGCCTCTCTCTCTTTTACCAAAGCAACTGATGAGTGTCTGCGGGCACTATTGATGACACCGGCGCGATATCGAGTGGTGCTGCTCTGGGTACAGTCACTGCAGCCTCAGAACGTTTGGCCGAACACAATACTGCTCATTTTTCTACCTGTTCAAATAGGCATTCATGTCACCTTAACAGGTGGAGTGTTTCTGAGTAGGACACATTTCCTAAAGTGTCTAAGAAGGGATTTGATTGGTTCAGAAATACTTATCGCTAAGTTAATGTGCCCTATTTTCTATGCCTGTACTTTCTTTTGAGCTGCAAATGTTGGCTTTGAAGTAAAACAATTTTATTAGTTCTACTCTGCACAGCCGAATCCCTTGGTGACTTCCACTAAGAAATCTTGTCTCCCTTTCCACTTACTCTATGTACTCAATAAGAATTTCCCTTTTCTGTTTAGTTTAACTTGAAAATTCACGCGTGCGCAACATTCTAAAAAAATAAAGGAATACTCATGTCGAACTGATGATGTTAAAGCATTGGTTATACCCTATACCATCTACGAATTAAAGAAACTGGCTGCTGGAGAGCATCATAATGTGCAATTATTTATTTCCCAAAACAAGATACACAAAGTCCGGCGTTACCCCTGTATCTGTGCAGTGCTTGGTTTCGCCTGTTGAGTGCTTTCCTTGTCCAGTGTTCGCAGTGTATTCTGAATAATTTGGCTTTGCTTATTCAACTTGTTGCTTCCCAGTGCACTCTGCATGTTTATTTGATATCACACTGAGTGAACACATTGTTGCGTTTGAGGTTCCCCATTTATGCATTCTATATTGCTGTATTATTCTTTCATGTGAACAAAATTTGTTTCCCTGTTATATGCACTTTATCTTGCATAGTTTTCAAGAACTACACCTGTTCCCCCGTTTTGTATAGATTATACCGGTCCGCCCTAAAGTAAAGTAAGTACTGAAAGTAAGCACTGAAAGTAAAGCTTTCAGTATCCTGTAAAATAACTCAATCAATAAATAATTTGGAGATTTCGGATATCATACAACTGATGCTGAGCACTTGTAGTAATAGTAAGTAATAGTAAGTAATAGTTTATTTTCCATAAACTGCACATGGTTATGGAAGGAAAGGAAAAAAGTTGCACATAAGCAACTTGACTGACCCCGTACCTTGTTTTCCTTTTCTGTACTTTGCTAAAAGAATGCTCTCACAGTAAGTGTTTGCGATGAAAAGTAAGCTTTTCGTTATTTCAGCCTTACTTTTCTTGGAAAAAGCTGCCTGCTAATCAAAACAGACGGAATAATGAAATACTCTTTAGTTTTTACAAAGCGGTTGAAGCAACGTTTTTATGTACTGGCCAAATAGTTAAAAATTCCTTACTCTCCATAATAAGTATACTGTCATGTAAGAAATGACGCAAACCTTGTTATAATGCTTCAGTTGTGGGGCTAGCCTTCGCAAATAGTCTCAGGTCCCAGTAGGGCAGGTCATGTCAAGTGAGAGCTCCCCACAAGCATGAGACACGGTCGCGTCGAACCGGCTTTCCCATTACCGGTCCGAACCGTCCGCCCTGGCTGCCCACCGACCCTCGCCCCGTGACCCTTCCCACTCGAAAGATGTCTAACAATTCACTTCTCCACTGGCGACCCAGCCATGCGGCCGTACAGAGTGCAATATTTCGCATCAGCGCTCGCCCACATTACACACCTCTACAAGATCGAGCGTTTCTGACCGTTCTAATTCAAGCCCCTTTGGATGGCAGCATTTACATCAAAAGAAAACATGCAACAGTTGGCGGCGCAATTGGAGATCACGGTGAATGGGAGGCGGTGCCTAGTGACTAACCCCAACCGCTGGGAAATAGTGGTGAACGTTTACTAGGTGCTACCGGAAACCCCTGACAAGCTCCTGTTGTGAGAGTTACAACGTTTCGGCCGGGTGCAGAGGGTGGTTTGCGAAAGATGGCAAAAACCTAACTCTCGCAGGTAACCGGAACCACGTGAGGTTTTCATGTGATCCCGTCGACTCCAACATCCCTTGGAGCGGTTCCCCACCAGGCTACTATAAATGGCAAACTCATATGAATTAAAGTTCCTGGTCATACACCACAGTGCCTGTGGTTGTACCAGATTGGACACTACCAGAAAAGCTACAATACACCATGGTGTCATGCATCTGTGCTTATGAGCACGACCAGGAATACTGCGCGCAGTGTTACGCTACCAGAGTGGCGCAGCAAACGCCCGCCAAAAACCTTAAGAAAACGTTGCCTACACCAGCAATTCCATGCGAGCATCGGGAAATGGACAGAGGAGCCCACTTCCCCACCACCCTTAAACCACAGTGGCCACTCTCCAGAATTCACTTTAGCTTGCAACGATTAATGTTGTGAGTCACATTTCCCCAAAGCGCAGATTTGGAACACTCAACTTACTTGAAGACCATAATATCGACGCCGCCTTTATACAGGAGACCAAAATGGCAAATTCGGCACACTCAAAAAAATTCGCCAAGTTCTTCGGAAACAAATATTGGTGTTTTGGTATCGTGAAGGGCGTCTGAATGTAGGGTTCAGCTATTCTCAAAACTGGCGAAATTGTCGACTGCGAACTGGCGAGAGATGGCCGCTTTTGCATGGTGAATGAGATAATGGGTAGGGAGCTCACCTGTGCACTTACGCCCCCAACGATTGCCACCAGCGGGCTACGTTGTTTCATGTATTCCGCTCTCTCTTGCCATGCCCTGCAAACTCGATTTTTAAGGGTGACTTTAACTGCATCCTAAATGCAGGGGTCTGGACAGAGAGGTAAGGCAGGGTGGCCCGTCCGCGAGCATTTGTAAATCCGCGCTACAAAGCGGTATTTTGGTGGTTGCTGCCTTAAAGCAGGAATGTAATACAGTGCACTATACGCGCTGCTGCGGCCAGTTGGAGGCCCGCTTGGACTGCGTTTGTATTCCTGAGGATTTGTTGTCCAACTCGCGGCCACACTTTGGCTGCTCCAAAGCCATATAAGCGTTGGATAATGAACGCCATCATGCTAAAAATCCTTTGATTATCGAAAAAAATCACCCCGGAAATACAAAATGCCAAATTAGGTCATGACGACACCATTGCCTGGGGACAGCTTAATGAAAAAGTCAAACATGAAGCAATCACATTGGCAGAATGGATACTGTTGAAGATACAGCCAAGGAGCAGCAGCCTTTTAATAACCCTTTGGGGGCTCATCGAGGTCAAAGAGGAACCAGGAGATTTCCAGAAGGGCATCCAATTCGGCAAAACCAGAATTAAAGGACCAGGTAGAGAGATGCTACTGGCGAGCTCTGGTCACGGAGCACGCATCACTACGATAGACGCCAGCTCAATAAACAAACTTCACCGGTTATGGCCCGCCTATCTCTGGTATTCAACGTACGAACCCATGTGTCGCCCCAACCTTTTGTGGAGTCTATAGAAAAGGGAGGAGTGGGCCTGGTGAATGTAGAGCTCAAGATGATCATACAGCACTCCTTGGTTCCGCGACCAGCCGGGCCTTTTTTCTTCGTGCGGCTTTACAGTGCCTTGGCTCCGCACACCTAAGCAGCTTGCTCACCACGCCAGAGGGCCTTAACCACAATCTGAGTCACACTCGTTTCTACAAAGAGGTTGCCACTGACATCGTAGCATTGGAGGAGCAATTATTAAGGGATTACCTCCACCCCGCTAAGCACGACAGCGCTACAGGACCTCTTGGCAAAAGTCCTTCCCCTGCCTCTGCATCGGCAACCCTCCGAGTGCATGCCAGGCAAGGATGTATTGAGGCGTATCTGAGCCCTGCCTGTGGCCACCTGTTATAAAGATTTCCTCTTGGGGCTCCTTTGTGTCCTACAGAACGAGATGCATCCTGTGCAGTAAACCGGAGACGCATGAGCGCGTCTTCCTGGCATCCCACACTGCCCACTAATTTTGGGACGAATTACATACCTTCTTTTGCACAAGATGGCAAATAACCTGGCTGAGCCTCAGATACCTAAGCGTGGAAGTGGAATGTCCCCCCCTTTGCGACCGTGTTCTCGTCGTGCGACCTTCACTACCTCAGGAGGGCCCAGGTCGATGCAGTTGAGTTCTCTGTGAGCCTAAAACCTGTCTGGCGTCCCCTTGTTAATAAACTCAACTGGACCACAAGTGCGCTAGAGGGAGCCGAATCTCACGAAGAATTGCGTGAGGCATTGGAGTAGGGTTGGCAGGCGGTGATTTCCTTCAAGGCAAATGAGGCCATCCGCTGATATAGCCATGCTATACGAAAGGCATAGGCGTTCAAGCAGTAAACTCCAAATACCGCTTGCGGTAATTTCTACCACCGTCATATCTTTTTTTTTTGCTTTTCCTTTACTATTGATTATCATTGTCAGGTCGTTTTCTAGGCTTTGAATATCTCAAGTTCTGCTACTTGTTACTTCCCTTTCTTTTCCCAGATACACTGCGAGACATGTCCTCATGCTACAAGGTTTCTAGTTTTTTGTCTGCAATCGAGAACCTTTTTACCGTATATTTAGGCGAGAGAATTTTTATGTGTGAATGTCTAATGTAGTCACCCTTCGCCATGCTCTCATGCCTTTGCATATTAGATCATGTCTTGTCATGTCACTTGTAACCATATATATTCGTGTAAATAAAGTTATTATTAAAACACATAAGTATAAATTGAAAAAAGGCCATATCATGGCACTAGGGTTCGCTGAAAGCACAAGGTTGCTTACTTTTAAAAAGCAAACAGCAAAAGCCAAAAGGGGCAATATCTAAACCGAAATGGTGGAGCAAGTAATTGGAAACAGAGTTACTCAATATAGACAGTTGCGAAACTCCGCTTCAGAATCCAAGCGGCGCTAGCCCCCCCACTCCGTGGAAGCTGAGGGGCAAGTCGATGCGCGCGGCACCTAGGAGATAAAAACGGAACTTCGCTAAACTATAAATATTCAATTTTTTTTTGTAAAATAAAGATTGCTTTTTAAATTAAAACACAATAATTACGTAAAATTTACTTGTGTTTTTGCGGCTTTTCTTTTTATGACTTACGGCAGCAGCCGCAAGCACTTGAGTAGTGCTTCAACGTCCTGCCGACAGGCGACAGGCTAGTCAACTTGCCCCGTGCTTGCCCCGGCGCAGGGGGGCAACCGAAGACCGGCTTTCGATACAGGGGGCCTAGGGAGAGTTTCGCAACTGTCTATATCCAGTAACTCTGATTGGAAGTATCCTTTAACAGTAAAAGGCTTTAAACAACCCAAAGAGACGGATTTTGGATGCCACAAATTATACCCCCTGTTATCTTGTAATGCCCCAAGACAACACTTCGGGAAATGAGAGTGATGTAAGTTACACGTATTTAAACACCCGCGGGTGAGCAAGACCATCCACAGAACGGGAAGTGGCAGAAGCGACCCCACCTAATTTAGCCAAAGTTGCAGGCAACATGTGGGCAGCAGCTGGAAGCTGAGAGGAATAATCTAACAAATAAAAAATGTACATATTAGTAAAAGCACAACCGCATGTCTCAGCCTTTAGGGCCCCTACAAATTAGGTGCAGAAAAAATGTTCTCTTTTCGGAAATCTAGCATAAGAAGCAGGGTACCCTTCCGTACACAGTTTTTTTAAAAAACCAATACAGGACTTTAAGAGGGCTTTTCACAAAAGTAAACAGTACGAACGCAATTCGCATACATTAAATTTTATTGCAGAGAAAAAAGGAGAGGGCTCTCATTTAGTGCGCTTAGTTTCTTTCAACTAGACTAAGTTCTGAAGGTTGCACCTAATGTTTCATTTGATTAGATGAAATTCCTAAGCTCTTAGATTTTGTGGTATTTCTCAAACTGTCTCTCTTCACACGTGTGACGCCCCCTTACGTTTCTACATTTTTGGAAAATCCACGTTCAGAAAACCTTAAGTATGCAGCAATGGCTTCAAGCCTTCATTGCATGTACAAATCACCTGACCACGATTGCATACCAACCGGCACATAGGAAAAAGAAAGCAAACAAAGCATCAACGCCACCAGGGTGGGCACAGACCAGATAGAAAATAATCAATTATGATGGTTTGGCTGTTGCCCCTGGGTAACAGGTGGGGGCTCTCGGATGGGTATATATTTGAGGGCTTTCTAGGAATAAATAGTTTGTTGTTGGCACATTTTTTATTCCAGCCAGCTCATTTGCCCCATTCCTCCCGTTGAAACTATGTAATGTAGACTGGATTCTGTGGGTTTATAGTGCTTACCCGTCGTGTTGGCACTGCACTTGTATCCGTGAATGACTTTTGAGGAATTCTTCATTTACAGTACACACAAACAAGATACACAAACGGGACATAGACAAAGCAACGACACAGCAGTGTGTCAACCTCTTTTTTGTCTTGTTACTGTGTGATGCGCATAAAGAATGTGAAAATAACAAATAATCGACAGTCTAAAAGTTGTGCAACAGCACCTAACGCCTCCTATTCAATGACACCACTGTTGTGTTGGGAGTTCAATTGTTTGGACAGCAAGACTTAGTTTGACCAAATCCTTCTTCTCCCCCACACACTGCACACAGCCCCTATTCCACCTTGACCCACTTCCCCCTCCACATTAGAGTTCTCAAAGATCGACAGCATGTATATGTATTGAGGTGTAGGTAAAAGGCTCGGCCAATACTCTCAAGGGATGGTGCAGCACCTGCGCACGCAGGCCTGGACCAAGCAATAAGAGAAAAAAGCAGTTCACCCAAGGCGGTAGGGAGACGGTGCCCCTCACTACCGTGTATAAACAAAGCTCAATGCCGCAAACAGACAATTCTCAGGCTACCAGGCTGGACCTCATTTTTAATGTGTTGATCATAGATCTGACTGAACATGAAGCGAAAAAGGCGAGTAAGCTACAACTAAATTGAACAGTTCAGATTCATGTTTATTTCATGTAATTGCACTTTCGTTAAAGTAGGCACATATTGTAATATGTCCTTGGAGTAGGTGGCGATGCGCTAGACTCGCTGCGACTAACAACTCGAGACTTTTCGCCAACCTCGAAGTTGAGGCCTGCCAGACGAAAAAAAACACGTTGCCGATGCATGCTCACCTGCTTCTTGAGCAGAAAGTTTGACTAAGCATTGCAGGTGTTGCACTAAGCGACAAGGAGTCAGGTTTGTCAGGACCACACTCAATACATCATTCAATATACAATTCACACAACCTCGCCGAGTGGAAACCCACAGACTTCAAGATCTTTTAGGGATAGAAAAGAAGTTCGAGGACAATCAAGAGCTTGAAAACGAAAATTTCAATTATAAGTTTTGAAGTACCTAGGTGCACTCTGATCTATGTTGATGGACATCAGCAGCATGGCAAGGACTTCTACTTCTTCTTGTGACGTGCTCCGTCAATAGACTTAATCATTTGCTGACAGCTTGTTTAGCTGATCGCTTTTCATGAACATTTGCCAACGCATAAAGTTATAAGACGGATTACAACTGAAAACATTGCTTTTCAATGAGCACTAGATTGTCTTGAATGTGTATTCACTACTTAAAGATGCTTGAAATAATCAGAGCCTCTGTCTCCAGCACCGTGAGATTGTCACTGTGTTACTGGTCGGTACAGTATCATATGAAGGACCACAAGTATTTGGAACTGAGTAAGCTCAAAAGGAAGCATCAAACACTGATAACAAGCCTGCCTCTTAGGTATTGTGAGGCATCTATGCATAGCGGGTTAAGCTTTGTTCCATCTTTTAGCCAAGACTCTTCAACTGGAGATCGTGCATGAAAAAAAGGCTTATTAAAACGCTCACCACAAGGAAAACCACTCCACATTGAGAAATATTTTGCTAATTATATATCTCCTCATTTACATTCACGTACTGATCTTTAATAGCTGAGAATAAATCAGAGTTAGCTACAAAATATACAGGACATGTTTTCCTGCTTTTGTACATTTCTCAGTAGCCCCATGATGACGAGATACCAGTCTGCAACATTCTGCGGTATAAAGCCTCACAGAGGCCATCCCATTAACAGTTGTACTCTACGAAACCGCAAGGTAGTCAGCTATTCAGAGACTGCTGGGCTTCGGAGATAAAAAGTTTCCCCTCTCCCTCTCTTACATGAACACAAAGTTTGTGCACGAACCAACTTCAGCCTATTGATAATGCGCACTTTTGCAGTCCCAATAAATTTGAAGGTGATCATGGGAGCACCGATTACGGGGCCTTTTAAGCTGCATGGCAGCCGCATTCAGAATTTTTTTAGTTAAAAACAGTGTACACATAGGGCAAACGTAGTCACACTTTGTGCCACATTCTCAGTACAGAAGCCTAAAAAGCAGAATGTGCGATTGTTTCTCTCACTGAAACATACGTCAAGTCAGGTATTGTTTCTTATTTTTTGTAACAAGCCAGCAAGTCCATCAAATTTTATCGAAAACTGCGGCCCATAGGTTAAAAACAATTATGTACGATCCATCCTTGTACATTTTTGTATTTTTGAAGTCCAGTCTGTTTCTCTTGTTTAGCTGCTACTATAGCGCAAGTGGAGCCGCCATTTCCCAAACAGACAAGTATAAGAAATGGTGGTACACAGTCTGTACTGCATCATTTGCTGTCATTAATCCTTAATTGGAAAGTATGATGGGTCTTCAGATGTAGAATCAAATGGGGTTAATTCAAAGTTTCCTTTTATTCACACTGATGTTTTAATCATGCAAACATTATGTACATAATAATGCGGAAAAATGCACAGTAATAAAAAGGTGCCCAAATACACGAGTAATTCCAAAATACCACCGCAATAAACATCCTATCAGCAGAAGCGAAAGTAACAAAGTGCCACCTTTAAGCCTTTACCTAACAAACGCAGAAAGCGTATGACAGTTCCTGTGCTACGTGCTATCCTGTACTGGCCACACTTTCGGTCCCTTTGGCACGCAACAGTGAAAATTTTGATGGTAGCAAAGAAATTACTTCTCCTTTCCCCTCCATGAAGGCAGTCAGTGAGCATTGGAGCTAGCTTGCAAGCACTAAGCAACGTTTGCTGTGTCACAACACAGCATTCGAACACAGGCACGCGTGACTAATCACTGAAGTTCGCAAAAGGCATAACTACTCTAACCCCACACCGAAGTCGGATCACATGTGAAGCCTGATGCAGCACAGCTCACTAGGGTTCTTTTTTATCCTTCACTTTCGTATTTAAATTTTAGGTTTGGACGTATACGTCATAATGAAGCGCCCAGATATGTAGCAGCGTCATCAAAGCAACCAAATAATAACACAAGAAGCCCTAGAAGCACTCAGGGCCAATCTGAAGGAACAGTAATGTGAGGGCTTAAGCGAAAAGGAAAGGAAAACAGAACAAAAAATTGCCCCCATCTCCCCGCGAGGGAACCATGGTGTGATTCGGCGCATGCATACGCGAAATGAGAGACTACACGTGTTTTAGCGACCACCACCCAGCTCTTTATTACATTTAAGAATGATGATTTTATGGTCAGTAAAGTGCACAGTGAGCTGATGCCGCAGCAGTGGTCGAATCTTGGTTTCATCGTCGATGTTCGAGAAGAACGAAAGCGAGCGCTTGAAGGAGTGCTTGAAGAAGAGGAGAACGTGTGAGAGAGTCGCGCATGCGCTCACATGCGCACCGGAGCAGCGGTGAACGCAGCGTTAACGCAGCGAAGCTAGCGCAAACCAAGCGCGCCAGCTGTCGTTATGCTAATGCGCCGGAGTGAGAGTGTTGCGCACAGCTGTGGGATAGACTAACGGAGGAGAGTCGCGCATGCGCAGGTGGCGTGCGGACGGACGCCGACGACGCAGGAGGGACATGCCTAAGAGCAAGAGATGCGCCGCATCTAAAAAATCGCGCCAATCCCCCCCGTGAATGTGGTTGGACAGCAAAGCTGTAAACGGCACCCACAACGATTACCCATGCGACGTCACTTAAATTCACTCACATCGCTCTACAAATAGTAAAACCAAAGAGAAGGAAAATGGACTAACTACACCATTTATTACTTCAAAGAGATATTCTTAGTGAGGTTATATCGATGCCTAATGCAACAACGGCGGTTGGTTGATTAGTATTGGTGTACGGACGGACGCCGACGACGCAGGAGGGACATGCCTAAGAGCAAGAGATGCGCCGCATCTAAAAAATCGCGCCAATCCCCCCCGTGAATGTGGTTGGACAGCAAAGCTGTAAACGGCACCCACAACGATTACCCATGCGACGTCACTTAAATTCACTCACATCGCTCTACAAATAGTAAAACCAAAGAGAAGGAAAATGCACTAACTACACCATTTATTACTTCAAAGAGATATTCTTAGTGAGGTTATATCGATGCCTAATGCAACAACGGCTGTTGGTTGATTAGTATTAGTGTAGCACAAGAGTGGAAACTTTTTTTATGAAATAAAAGTAAGCTCCAGTCAGGTGTTAGACGATCTGACTTCTCCGTCTCTGCGCCGCGGACGGAGGCGAGGAGATTTGCAGCAGAGGCGGAGAAGGACAAGCAGGGGGAGGAGAAAGAAGAAATACTTCTGTTCAGATTTCTGAATGGCCCAGACTCTAGCCCAGGGGAGTGATTCCTTCTGTGGGGCCCATGTGCAGTCCGTGCGGCTTGTGTTCTGTCCAGCCTCTAAAGCTGGGTAGATAGAGAGGGCTGGACAGCAGCATCTGTCATTGCTCTTGTCAGGTTGTTGACGGAAAGAGAGAAGGGTGCTCAAGGCTAAAGTCGCCAACCCAGATTACACGGCGGAGTGTTCCTGCTTCTGAGCAAAATTTACATTCAGCGTCGTAGCGATTCGGATGCATTAGGTGAAGACGCGTAGCCTGTGGAAAGGAGCCGAGATTGTATGAGCCGTAGGGTAGTTGGTTGTTCTCTGGAAAAATCAGGGTAAGGTGAAGGTCGGTCTGTCTCAGAAGGTGATAATGCTGGGTTATCTGCCTGAACGTGACAAGAGTGTGACTGTCCTCGTGCAGCTCCATAGCACGGGAGGTAAAAGCGCAGGATTGTTGGGTGGGCGTATTCGTTGCCCTCCATTGAAGCGTGAGGGGGTGTCCAGATGAGCTGAATGGAACCGTTTGGGGAGTGGTTTTTTCGCACGCGCCGAGCAGGTCAGGACACCCAACCCGACTGGTAATTCCAGTAGACTTGCTGAGAATCGGTGACTACCCTCCGAACCCGTGGTTGATGGAGAACCAAGGTGATGGCTGCCTCTTCTGCTGCCGTCATTTTTTAAATGCAGAGCATTTCTGTAACTCACAATGTCACCCGCGTTGACGTCCGTAGTCCGCACCGTCCCCTCCCTACTATATAAAAAAAATACTATCCGGCGCCCGGTTTCAATCCTTGGACCCTGCGGGCAGAACGCAATGTACATGGTGCTCTACCCACTGCGCCACAAAGCCGACACAGAATGGGACGCTACGTACGCGCCTTATATCATTGGCTCATTCAAATTACTGCTGACGAGCGCTCTCTCGTCAGCAGTTGCCACAAGTGCAACAACCTTAACGTAACGCAAACTACTTAACGTCGTGCGCCCCCGGAAATGCTCTGCATTTGATCGTGCCCCTTGCGAGGGGGATGTTTCACTGCGTCTTCTCTCGGTCGCGGGACCCGCGACCCCATCTCGCGGAGACGCGGCACAACTCGTAGCACTTTGAAAAGATGCGGCGCCAGCCAGCTGTGTGTGTGCGTGCCGCACTTGTACAAATGGCGAGTGCATTGGCTGTCCACAGAGCAACGCATTCGTACAAGTAAGCCGTTGCAGTCAGTCAGTCATTTCGTGATCAGATTGATTAGAAGAGTGGCGACAATTCTGTTTTGTCTACCTCTAATTAACACCATTTTCTTCGTCCACGGTGCCCAGCAGGGTAGAATGCAGAACTCTCAAATTCAGCACCAAGCTGAGCGACTGTGGACCGTGAGAGCCTGAACATCTTGCGGAATTCAAACTCCAAGTACGTGGAGACGACCCGCTCAACGTACAGGGGCACTCGGTGCCGCTCCTCCCTCACCAGCTTCGTCAAAATCAGGAGCGCAACGTAGAGGTCGGCGGAACATTCGTCGTCGCTGTCGCAGTCACTTCCAGCGGAATCTGAACTCTCAGATTCCACCAATTCAACCACAGCGCCAAGAGCGCGAACATCTTCCGCCAACATCTTCGCGAGCAGACGATGCAGCAGACGATTGTTTTTTACACAGTCCCAAATAAATTAAAAAAAAAACAATTATTGCGTGGCTGAAGGACGCGGCCGGGACAGGTTGGTGCCCGAAACCCGTACTCCGCTGAATTCAGAACTGAATGCTGCGGTCAGTTTACAAGCTGCTGCCTACGCTTGAAAAATCATGCACTCCTCCGTCTAACGGCGATGATGGTTTATCGCAAAGCTTTCTCGTATGGGCTTCTTTGGTTGCCTTCTGGATTTTAACTTTGACTCGTTGACCTTCGCATTTGACCAGCACGAAGTTTGGTCTTGTAATCGCAGCTTCTTTGACTTAAATGTGACCATTTTCCATTCGATTTCGCAAGAAAAAAGCTTTGCGTTCAACCATTGTAATCATTAGATGGAGCGCTAGATGATTTTGCTGTTTAATTTTGAACTTCCATGCACCCCTCTCCAAATGTAAACTTTTTCCAACGCGTCGGAAATGTGTCTGTGCTGGAGGACTCGGGCTAATGCATCCATATTTGAGGCAACTAATCGCGCGTTTTTGGTGTCTTCACAAGTCATTACATGATTTTTAGGTACTCTGTAAAGAATACTTAAGCATTAAAAGCACCGGCTGACATAAACACTGCCACATGTTTTACCTATCGATGCCAGCCTTTATTCCACGCAGGTGGTAAAACGGGAAGAGGATGAGAGGTGGTTTGTGGCTTGGGCTGCTGCGTGTGGGTGAACAACTTTTTGTTCCTAAGCGAGGTACACGCAAGGAGGTTGGTTTTGGAGGTAGCCACGATAATTGCGTATTGCTGCCCTAGATGTTTGGAGGCGTTTGCGTAGATAACTGCATGATCCCCACTGAGGGTGGTGTTTAGCGCTTGAGCCCGTGCTTTTCGGTGACCCTCGTCATGTGAGGGTTTCGTATTTATAAGCAAAGGGAGCATCTTTAGTTTTATTCGCCAAGAGTCTGGGAGTACGTCAAGCCGAGTGACATTCTGGGCTGCCCAGCCAATCTGGGGAAGCATGCGGTTAACCATCGCAGTTCTAAGTCGGACCTTCTGGTTAGAAAGATGGCCTTCTACCAGCTCTTCCACCGTGTTGTGGAGCACCGTGCTAAGCAGCCTCTGTGTGGACGCACTCATGAGAAGACCAATGGCCTGCTCGATCGCCTTTCTAATCATTATATAAACATCTCTATGTCTTCCTTGTCGAGAAGACGACAGGGGGTTGACATAAGTAACTCTCGAGAGGACAAAAGCTTCAATTAATCGAAAGGTACCGGATTCCTTTAGGCCTCTCTTCTTGGTGGCAACTCGCCTGATCATGTGTATGATTTGATTAATGCTGTTTTCGAGGCGCTGCAAGGAGACGTCACTCTTGGTGTTAGCCTCGAAATGTAGGCCCAGGAACTTGATGCTGGGGCTTGGAGTGATGGCCTGGCCATCAAGAAGTATTTGAATGTATTCCTTGGTTTGGCGTGAGGGCGGACGACAAGGAGCTGTGCTTGTTTACGTGAACACTGGGGCCACAGGCTTTAGCACATTGGCGTACTAGAAGTGAGATGCCATGCATTGGTGTGAGTTTCCTTTAATTTTTGTAACTCTTAGCACATGAGCAAGGTGCGCACAGGGCCGCTAGACGGGCGTGAGTGGTCGCGTGACGCTTTTTAGTGGCATTCAGCGAGAACGCAAGGGGTAAAACCGTAGATGTAATTTTGAGTACACCACCTGTCGTCCCCGTCTTCGCGTGGGCTCGTAGCTAAATCGGTAACACAAGGTGCTCTCGCTTTGTTAGTCTATTACTTCCAGGTTCGATTCCCGGCGGTGCCAGTGAATTCTTTTATTTGTTCTCTGGAGTTTTCTGGTGACACCAACGAACCAAAGAATCCGGGGGGGGGGGTTAGAGGTAAAAAGCTTTGCTTTAAAAAGAGCAGGGTTTGCTCCTGAAACAAATCCTAGATTCCTCAAACCCTTGCCAGGCCTAACGATACCTCCGGCTGCGATCTTGGAGTGAAAAACCCTGGCAACGCTCCGTGAGCTCCACACTTTGAAATCAGAACTTGCTGGCCCACTGGGCAAAGACGCTTGGGCTTTCAACCCGTGGCTATTCTGGAACGCACCAGAGGACAAATGGCTCCTGGCGGCTGCGGCTGTGCTCGCTACAACAAAGATGCAAGCATATGATGAATGTTCGCATTGGCACTACTAACACAACCTTAAAAATATATATTACTGCCAATGTGAGGTACCACTTAGAAAAAACAGCGCCAAAAACAATACGACAGGGAGTAAAGACAAACACTGCGCTGAACTGCCAACTGAGGTTTATATAGAAGAACAATGAATATATACTAGAATCAAAAACAAGGAGTAGAGAAGGAAACTTATAACAGAAAAACACAGAAAATGAAAGTTGATTGTGGAAATGAAAGCAGCCACGGGTAACGTGTTGATCATGATCCAAGGTATCTTATCTCCCTGTCGTACAACTCGACAGAGGGTGTGCTCACGCACCTATCTCGCAATGTGTGGATGACGAAAGCCTCGTGAATCTCCCTCGTGCGCTGCTCGCGCTACCACTTCAGGATGACGGTGTGGTCAAATGCTGGTGGGGATATCTTGCATTGCTGGCACTTTGCACGTGTGCAGCTAGATTGCTGCCAGTGCCAGTCCGTATCATGTTTGCGTGCTCCCTGAGGCGGTCATTAATGCAGCGGCTAGTTTGCCCGACATAGCTTTTGCCACACGAGAGCTCAATCTTGTACACCACACCTTCTATACACTCCCTGAAGCTATTGGCATGTTTCTTGCTGCATTTTGGGCTGTTTACCGGCCCCGCATTCACCCGGCCGAACATACCGCTAAGTTTTCTAGGCGCCGAAAAAACAACACCCAAGTCCGCGCCACCACCCGCCTTCTTAATCCGATGGGACACGCTATTGACATACGGTATCACCGCAATTCTTGGGGCTCCTTCTTCCCTTGTGCATGGTGTGCGTTGCTTGTGGGTCTGCGAAATCAAAGTTTCGCAGACCCACAAAGCGTCAAAGTTTTTTTGGCGCTGTTTTTTCTAAGTGGCATCATGCACCAACTAGCCCGTCCCAGTTCACTTGTGAGGTACCACTGTTTATAAGAACTATATTTCGTGAACGGTGACTCTGTGGATCTTTTAGCCCAGCGTCCAGGTCCCAGCTGAACTCGCAAAGTATTTTTCTGTGTCTATCCTAATCACTTGGTTGATGGAAGTTTCAATATATACACGGATGAAGCTATGTCCAGAAAATGAGGCAAATGGAAACATGCACGAACCGAAACAGGGTCATTGCCATGGAAGTAAACATCCTTCAGCAGAATGGCGAGCCGGACTAGTTGGCATATATGCGTAACTAAACCTTCAAAAAGCACATGACTGAAAAACTCGTCTTCTTGCCCTGTTAGGCCTATGTGTTTATGTGAAGTATACGTTTTACAGGAATAGGCATCAAAATAGTGCAAGAAATTTTACTGCACAATCACATGCAAACATAGGCTTCCCCTAAATTACACTCGGTTTACATCAAATTTCGAGCGGCCGCTGTATTGGAATTGCCGAGGCTAGAATTCGATTGTAGTCAGTTGTGTAGTCACACTTTTATTAAATTAAGTGCATTTTGTTTATGTTCTTTCAGTGGCCTTTACGTTTTCAAGCAAACAACGGCCATGTGACGGTGGTGGCTGAGGCATTGTTTAAAAACCTGGTAGAACGAAACCTGAATAGTAGATCTTTGGCTACTACTGCACACACTATACCCTGATCCCAAGCAAGCCGTATAATTTTGCAATTCAACTTTGTATTGATGCACAGCTAATGCGGCCACATAAGAACACGTACTGCACAATTCTTACATCGCAGTGCGGGGTGGAATATGAGATTGGATGGCGTTTATGCAGCAAAAATGACTTGCAGGCGGAATAATAGGACGCAAACAAAGGCGCATGAATTGAAACATGATACGCGCAATCTGCATTTGGTACGGGCTGAATTTTATGGCATGAAGCTGGCTTTGTTTGCTGCATAGGTGGGGTGACTTCACCGGATTTCATGCTATTCGGGATAGGTCTTCCCGAATTAAAAGGTGGCTGTTGAGAGTTTGGTGTCATGCTTGCACTTCAGTGCTAGACATAAAAGGGACACCAAATTGTGCGAAAACAAGGTTGCAATATGGCAGAACGGTGCGCCAAAAATACAAATGTTACAATTGCAGAATTGCTTGGGTTTGGGCGAGTTGGTTTTCCATATCGACTTGAAATTTCAGCTTGAACAAAAAAACGATAGGACTTAGGAAGGAAGCACGGACACAGTGCTGATTTTATTGGCTTGCACCACGAGCTAAATGGGGAAAACAAGTTAACAAACATGTCTCAGTAATGCAACACATGCAAAATATAACCGCTTGGGTGCTTGGATGGCGTTTATGCAGCAAAAATGACTTGCAGGCGGAATAATAGGACGCAAACAAAGGCGCATGAAGTGAAACATGATACGCGCAATCTGCATTTGGTACGGGCTGAATTTTATGGCATGAAGCAGGCTTTGTTTGCTGCATAGGTGGGGTGACTTCACCGGATTTCATGCTATTCGGGATAGGTCTTCCCGAATTAAAAGGTGGCAGTCAGTCATGTTGAGAGTTTGGTGTCATGCTTGCACTTCAGTGCTAGACATAAAAGAGACACCAACTTGTGCGAAAACAAGGTTGCAATATGGCAGGACGGTGCGCCAAAAATACAAATGTTACAATTGCAGAATTGCTTGGGTTTGGGCGAGTTGGTTTTCCATATCGACTTGAAATTTCAGCTTGAACAAAAAAACGATAGGACTTAGGAAGGAAGCACGGACACAGTGCTGATTTAGCCCAGCGTACAGGTCCCATCTGAACGCGCAAAATATTTTTCTGTGTCTATCCTAACCGCTTGGTTGATGGAAGTTACAATATATACACGGATGAAGCCATGTCCACAAAATGTGGCAAATGGAAACATGCACGAACCGAAACAGGGCCATTGCCATGGAAGTAAACATCCTTTAGCAGAATGGCGAGCTGGACTAGTTGGCATATATGCGTAACTAAACCTTACTGTACATAACCAGCACTGTGTCCATGTTTCCTTCCTAAGTCCTATAGTTTTTTTTGTTCAAGCTGAAAGTTCAAGTCGGTTACAATTGCATTCTTTCAAGCTGCTTATGCTAAAATGCGAAAGGACTCAAAGTGAATACCATCGCTCAAATTTGGTCATTCTGCGGTTTTTCGTCCAAATCGCAGAAATATAAACGCACAGGATGTAAAAAAAAATGCCTGCCACTCGTGCTAATTACATCACTGCCGCGCGTCAGGGTACCCGTTCTGGTGAGCATTTGCTCCTTCTGTATTTTTTTCCGGACTGTACAAAAGACGCCTTCAATGCTGCGAACACCAAAAATCCCAAAGACCCTTCTCAGGCGTTGTGCCTTTACGCACGACTGGGAAACGAGGCTGCGCTAAAAAATATGGATGAAACATCCACACAGCTAGGCCACTACGTTAAATCAGCATCACGTCGCCAGGAGCAATGGATGTATCTGGAAGTACACGAGATGATGTTTACATTAGGTGGCGTTGCCATTCCTATTGGATGTTTTCCCATTTGTCTTTCCTGTGTGAATAAAACTCAGTTAGAGTTCAGCGCTTTGTCCTTTATTCTCTACTTGTTATGTCCTCGTCTACATGCGCTGTTAATCTATTGACGATCGCGTAGCGCAAAACCATTTTCGTTCAGGCGCGCTTGACAAGAGTTTACTTCGGCTGTTTGGTACATACCTTGGAGAGACGGCGGAAGGCATAGGAGCGGACGGGGTGAAAACTAAAGAAAGAAAGCGCAAATGTTCATCTACTTATCACTCCATCCCGTCTGCAACGCTGCCGCTTTCTTTCGAAGGCACGTTTCACACAACACCAGCAGCAAAGTACAACGTATATGCCTTTTCACAGATACACTGGCAAAACTAATAAAGCCTGATATTTCATTAATAATGACGTTGAGACGCACGATACTCACGAGGGGAAGGGGGTGAACAAGGTGGCGACGGCAAGGGTCTAAAGAGTGTTGCATCCAGTGACAAGTGCGTGCTGTCGACTCGCTGAACTCTTGCAGATGAATTGAGCTCACAACACAATTCATTCGGCTGCACACAGTCTTCATGCATTCACATTTGTAACAGTAGGCATTTGAGTAAAATTCAAGGCTCTCATCCTGCTACACGTTTAAGCTGAACTGCGCAGCACACACCTGACAGTTGCACCTGTTGCACTCCGAAGGTCATGACCAGTGGATTGGATTGGCTCATATGATCGGGATTTATAGAATGGTCGTTTTTGCGGTCTCTTGAAAACAACATATCAAACAATGAACTTTTCAACTGTTCAAAATAAAGCTTTAGAACACATTTTCTCTACTTTATATAGTTTTTATTTTAACAACGGGAGGCATTCACGTCCCGCTTTGGGTATTACGGGAATAATGTAGCAGACGGCACTCTTGGCTCATACAGATAGCAGAACAACGTTGGCCGCAAATCTCGAGCATTAAATAAAATCCGTTCTTTATAAAGAGTTTTGCTCACTAAAATAAAATAAAGGATGAGCTTTATTTCCCTAAACTTGCAATGCAAATTCCAGTAGCCAAACATACAGAAAAGGTGCGAAATTCGAACATAATCAAAATCGCGCCTGTGGAATGTTTTATATTATGTGTGTATAAGTTTCAATATAAAAGATAACACATACAACTAACGTCCTACTTCATAAACCAGTAGGCCTACTAGGCATGTGCATTCCCTATCTCAGCATTTTATTAGGCCTCGCGACACAATCCTACCTGCAGCACACAGTTTTTTTTTCAGGGAAGTGCGCATGCGTCATTATCGCCTCTTTTTGCTTTTTATAATTTGTGAAACACACGTTATGACCCTTAAGAATGTAGTTTTTTTCTACTGACAATTAACCACAAAAGAAAAAAGGTGCCTGATTTTGGAGGAACGCAGATGAACCTTCTATTTTTTTCTGTGGCAGCATAGGCTTTTTCTAGGCCATGTGAAATAGCTGAGCGCAATGCACGCAGTGCATACCGTCTTCACCTCACTTACCATAAATCGTTTGCTTCCCCTCCTTAATAAGCGACCACTCCAGTTGGTGTCGCAAAATATTTTATTATTGGGACCAAGACGAATAGTGTTGCAAAGTTAGAAAACTTTATAGCTCAGACGGAACAATTTCAAGCACAATGAGGTTTCCAAAGTTCTGGTAATTATTCTGATGCCGCAGTAGTGGGATAGTAACGCTGAGAACTGAAAATAACTTCAACAAATCATAAATGCTCTGAAGCT
This sequence comes from Haemaphysalis longicornis, assembly GCA_013339765.2. Classification (NCBI taxonomy): domain Eukaryota; kingdom Metazoa; phylum Arthropoda; class Arachnida; order Ixodida; family Ixodidae; genus Haemaphysalis; species Haemaphysalis longicornis. The sequence continues at coordinate 44,949,386 of CM023455.1, forward strand.
ACAAAATCCCATAAAGTAACTGCAAACCTTAAAGGGCTGCTATTTTTTTAAATTCAGCCATGTCTTTTTCAAACAGGGTATTTCACTTGCATTCGAGCCCGTACGTTCGGCTACGTATTGCCAGAATTCATTTCAAAACATGGCAACAGCGTATTTTTTAAAGAAAAAACACTGATGAACTTTAAAAACGCCTTTTGATATTTTCACTAAAGTTTCGAATCTTTTCACTGCTGGGTTGTTTATAAGCTTTTAGTTGCGGTGCCCGCGAAGAGACAAAATACCACGAAAATGCCGCCAACATAAGCGTGCACTTCGGGAAGAGCGCACGGTATCATACAGGCTTGGGCGGGCCTGCGCCACATGAGGGGCCCACAAAAAAGAAAATACTGAGGGCAGAAAAAACAAGCGCGTGTGAGCGTGTGCCACGTGAGGAGCGCTCGGCATCATTCAGGCTTCATTCAGCATCACTCGGCATCATTCAAGAACACTGTGCCTAACGTTTGTGACGTGATCTCTCGCGTGCTGTACTACTCACCAGTAAACGTACGCTCGCGTCTGAAGTGGCCAGCACCGAACAGCTCGTGCTGCAAACGTCGAGTTCGCGAACCCGGCAGCCGCCGCTTCGAGCGCGTGCTAACACGGTCGACCTTGTTAATTATGTTAAAGCCAGTGGACGAAACGATCCGGGCCGGCCACTCATGGAAAGCTTTCAGGAGCAAGTTCGGAAATCTATGTCAGGTGCAATCGACGCGTCTCCGACGAAGGGAGAAAGAAGGAGAGAGCAATCACATTATTTTCCAGGCAAGTGTGGTAGGAACGCTGGTGGATGCCGGCCGAAGGCTGGCGCCGACGGTGGCGGGTCGGTCAACCAGAAGTAGCTGCGCCCCCGGTTGTGAACAGCCAAGCGCGTCCTCCCACTGCTCGATGCTGGAGATGGGATGGATTGGGTGAACCGGACAGGCCAACACTGCGTGGCTTAGTGCATCCTCGGAGTCACAGAGGGGACAGTTTGGCTCAGATAACTCAGAGAGATAGGTCTTGTGGAGGAGGGATCGACGGGCGAAGGAGTTGGTCTGAAGAAGTCGCCATAGGCGCTTCTGAGCGTTGGTGCGGGATGTGTGGGCAGTGGGTAACGGCGGCGAGAGAGGCGATAATGCTTCGTGGCTTCTTGGTACAAGAGCAGACGATCGTGGGCTGCCGAGCACTGTGTTAGAGAGCAGAAGTGAGCCAAGCAGGGCTGTTTAGTTGTAGTGCTGCTTTGTGGGCTGCTTCGTTGCCTCCCACCCCAGAGGGGCCGGGGTCCAGACGATGTCGACTGGTTTAGTATGGGGATTTTGTAGAATCTTGAGTGCTGTAGCCGAAACGCTACCCCGAATAATGTTTTAATGGCCTTCTTCAAATGAGTGATTACAATTTGTGGTTGCAGCCTGATGATGCGGGCCAGCGCTATTGCCGCCTCTTCCGCCGTTGCGGGGTAAGATGTCAGTACGGTGAGGAAAGTGACCGGGGGAAAGCCCGCCAGCTCTCCTGTTCCTCCACACTTTCACCATCGGTACAAGCTAGGGAAATTTTTTGTTAACATTAGTGCCTGAACAGTGTCGCCAGTGATTTGTCAGGCCAGCAGTTGTATTTTCACTACGCAGGTACAACGACCAAGTAGAATGGTGGTTTCACTGAAGAAAAACTCCTATGAGAATCAGTTTCTTCAGGCATATGTCGAGTTCTAATTTATTTATTATGTCCTCCGCATTTATTAATCCCCAAAAGCAGTATTGGTCGTTTACAAAACTCGCACAAAACCCCTCGGCACAAAACGCGTACAAAACACATACAAACTCCCTAAGTAACTTGAAAACAGTACGTGTGCGGGGAGTTTGAAAATAAAGTATAGCAGATATAGCTAAAATAAATGTGACTGTGATAGACATGTACGAAGTAAAAAACTGACACACGAGCAACATCTGAACGTCAGCAAAATATGTCTAAATAGCATCCAGAAAAGAAGCAGAAGCAATATCAAGAATACGTCTTTAGCTTAGTTGAAAGAACGTGTGAATATAAGGTACCAGCAACGTTATCTTAACATCAAACATTTTTAATAAAAATATTGCAAGTTGTACGGATGTCTAATAGAGATACTGCTAGAACATAGACCTTCAGATCTCTTTGGGACGTCGCAGAGATGTTAGTGGTTTGCTGGGCGTTCCACGTGGTTTATAGCGCGAGTGCATCACAACAAATAAAATACAGAGAAATATTAGGCAGGTTTTGATCGTTTCCGTGCATGATAAATTAAAGTAACAAATGAGCATTTGGTGCACTGTTGCATGAGAAACAAACGCAAAGAAGCACTAAACTTTTCAAATTCTCATTGCTATACGAAGCGCTTCAGAGTACTACTATGAAAAACAATAACACATAACCGAAGCCTGCTTTAGAAATATCGTCAGCAGTCTTGCTTCTCTAGAGTAGGTGTCACAGCAGCATGGATGGTGATTCTGGAAAATGTCGCAGTAGTGTGTATCATCGCGAGGTTGTAGGCTTTAGTCAACACCGGCAAAAGGCTAGGTGGCACAACTAGTCAAACGACAGGCTTGTCCGAGAGAATATTCAAAGAACCTGAGGAAACCTGATTGAAAAGTTGTGTTAGTGAGCATTTCTTGGGCAATGATACTGGTTGCTTCCCATTGCGAAAGACCAGGAGAAGCACGGTTAAGAGAACTTTGTTTCTTTGTGTTTCTATTACTTCGGTACGGCTATGGTGTCTCAAAAATAATGTCGAAGAAAACTGCGCTTCTCTGACAAAGAAGTTACCGGTTGGCTGTCACACCCAAGTGCCCAACTGTGCCATTTTCGGGTTTGTAAGCCCAAAAGAGGAATTTCCTACAAGCGTGGATCCAAGCATGGTCGAAAAGACGAAGCGGCTGAAAAGGTCAACGTTGAAAAGATCTATTCGCTGGAAAACTGTAGGTTTTCTCTCGAGAATGCTGGTGTTTGTACGTACAGATTGGCCCAGTCTGCTATGCTCTATAGACATTGAAGCCATCGGTGCGTAGTTTAGCACGTGCACTGACAATGTTCGCGTAAAAAGAAAGCGTCTCAACGTAGTGTGGGAGAGTACGAACATTTTCGAATCTCTAAATAAACAGAAAAAGCCGAAAACAAAGAATGCCAGTCGAGAAGCAGATATTGTAGCAGCTGGGATTGCTTGTGTAAGCTAAAGTTTGCACAGCAAAGAAGGGGGTCTAGGCTGAATCGCAAATTCTCGGTGGTTTCTGGTAGTATATTTGTAGTGAAGGGCCAGTAAAGTGTGGTGGCCAATCCGCCGAACCAGGGTTGTAGCGCTGGCAGAAGGCCAGCAGGGAAGAAGAAAAGGAAGGAGCTCGGAAGCGGTCGGGAAAAACGACCGTTTGCAGGCCTATTTATCTGTCTTGGAGACATGGCTTGACAGCATTTATTTAACGTTAAATGTGTCGAAGAGTGCTTTACTTGTCTTCCCGGTTGCAGGAACAATTTCAATTTCTCTCGCTTACAAAAATCAAGTCATTCCGCAGGTGGATTCGCTGAAATATCTTGGTGTTACATACACGTCTGCTCTTGATTGGAAGGCACATATTAACGCATCGGTCACAAAAGCGGAGAGAGCATTTGGTCGCATGAAAAGACTATGTGGGAAACGAGCAGGAATGCGCCGGGACACACTTTTGCTGTTGTACCGAGCCTACGTCCGGCCAGTCATGGAGTTTGGGTGCGTCTTGTTTTGCAGTTGTCCTATCTACAAACTGCGTCCGTTATACCTGTTGGAGAGGCGCATTCTTCGATTTTGTCTTGGCCTTCCCCGGTTCGTTTCGAACCGAGTTCTGTACTTAGAGGCACGCGTTCCTGAACTTAGGGTCCGTTTTCTCTTGCTGACGGTGCAAACTTACCTCCGCATGTACGAAGCCCCCTCTGGGGCTGCCAAGCCTGTATTTATTTGTGAGCCGAGTATATTTTTTACATCTCCGTGGCCTAAACGTATCTCCCCCCAAGTGCTATTCGTTCAATCATGCCTGGATTGTATTTCTGTTAAGCTATATAAAGTTATTCCGGTATTCACAATTTAGCGAGAAACTGAGTTTTACTTTCAAAACCCCTTCCCTTCCGCTGCAAAACTTCTACCACGCTCGCTATTAGCCGCTATTTTAAATGAATATTTATCCAAGTATCCTGCTTCTTCTGTGATTTATACTGATGCATCTCAAAATGGCGAGAAAGCTGGAATTGTTATTTTTACAAATTTTAGATTGGAGTTTTTCGATACGAAGCCCGCATTACACACCCATTTTTATGGCCGAATGTTTAGCAATAGCTCCAACTCAATGCAAAGTACCGCATCATGTATCAAAAAGGATCATGTTATCCTATTCGATGGCAGTTATATCGGCGTTAACTTCCTCTTCGGACTCTCCATTGTACCGCACACTATTATTTTTTGTTCCCAGGCACGTGAAGGAGGTACGCTTGTCTTGGGTCCCTGGCCATACGGACATCAGGGGCAACGAGCAAGCGGACCATTTAGCTAATCTCGCCGTCACAGCTCCCATTCAATTCGGAATTCCTAATCTGGCTCTATTTGCATCTGCGAGACTAAGGCGATATTGGCATTTAGACGCCACCCGTTCCGATTCACTCTTATCATTTGAAGAGTTCCAACATTTAAAGTACGGGTGGAATGTTCATTTTTGTGGCTCTCGGCAATGCGAGGTGACCTTCACCGAGCTGCGCTGCAGGGTCCAAGGCTTAATTTCTATCTGTTCAGATCAGAACTTTCACCTACAGAACTATGTGTGCGGTGCAAGGTCCCCGAAACAATCGACCATTTTTTCCTCGACTGTCGCCGTTTCTCAACAGCTAGACAACTGTTTTTGAAGGAGCCGATTGAGAGGTTGGGGTTGACTTTATCGATAACACTTATATTATCTATTGGCGCATCAAAGCTGGGGTTTGCAAGAAGGGATATATATAATTTCATTCAAAATTTTCTTTCTGCCTCAGGTCGTTTGAATTGCTAAGCGGTGCTGATTAATGGGTAATTCGGGTTTCATTAACAACTAAGTTTCCTTTTACAGCCTCTTTCCGGAAATAAGTTTATTGAAGTCCCCACGTTTTTAACCGATTTAGCCCTGGCCAATCCCCCCTTGTGGGTACGTGCCAAAAAATTTGAGGACATCATCATCATCATCAACGACAGCAGGACGGCGCCCTCGCGGTGTAGGCCCGAGGTCCGTCGCCGGCGCTTCCTTCCAGTTTCCGTCCGTCGCGGTGTAGACCCGACGACAGCCCTAGACGCCGCCGGGAGAAGCCGAAGTCCGTCCCAAGAGTGAGCGGTGTGCCGGTGACGCTGAGCGCGGGCAGCGAGGCCTCGTTTCGGGCCCAGGCTATTTCCTCCCGCCGCTAGTCATCGGCACCGCCACAATCTCCGCCGTGGAACACAACGCCGGGTTGAAGCTTCTCGGCGCACACGTCTTGTACTGCTGACAGACTACTACCTCGCGTCGACTCACCGAAGTCACCGACCCGTCTGCGTTCCGTCCACCGTGCGAGCCCCAGCGGACTGTAGTGGACCAGTTCCTCACCAGTCTTGTAAATATTGACCTTCCCCTTTCGTACCTACCCGTTTGGATTACCTTGTGAATATAAGGCGTGAGTTGGCTCAGGAACAGTAGTCCGGCTCATTGCTATGCACGCGGTCCGGCCCAACATTCATGACAATATTTATTGATCGGTATATTTAGTGCTATTTCGTCCGACAGCTACATCACATGCGAGGAGCCCTAGGTTGCTCGCATCACAGCGAAGAGAAGTAGGTCAGGTTGGGGAATAAATGTAGCTCCACCTCACGGAGTGCGCTGTCACCTAAAACAGCACTTTTTCGGCGCGTTGGCTCCTATTGTCGACGGCTGCTATGGGAAGGTCTGTATCTACAAAGCCCGTCTTATAAAGCCCGTCTTGCAAAGCGGCTAGGCCATCTACCCTCAATTCAAATTTTGCAAGAGACCACCGAGTTGCACCAATTTAAAATACAACCGAATTTATCTTTACAAATCTTTGTCATTCCACGTTACTCAAAGGTAGTGGGCATCAAGGGATGGCTGTATATGACGTGGTAAAGTTGATAAGACCCGGAATCGTGAAATACTTCATGCTAACAGAGAAGTAATAAGGGTTTATGCACAGCGGGTTTGCCACCAAGAGTTTTAATCAAACTATTAGTAAATCTCGTTCCTTAAAACTTACGATTTTGTTTTATTTATTTTTAATATTAAAAACCTAAGGTCAAAGAGTGGTGATGTGTGTTTCAATCAAGAAATAAACTAGTTCCTCTTCAAAAGCAGTCCTGAGAATTGTTTTTGCACACTTTATATTCCTTCCAATTATACCTGCTCATTTCACAATGATTCAATGAAACGGCAAGGTTTATTGCCTTTGTTTCATTTACTTAAACTGACTATAATATGTTGCCTACATTTCGTAGCTACAGAAATTGTTACGGTGTCTTATCCAAGAAAAGACTAATACCCTTATCGCTAGGTTTGCTTTTAGAGAAAAAAATGTGATTTGACTGCGAAAGCACGCAAAACGTCTCTTTAGTCGGGTTACTAGGCTGGTAAACTTTGTTCAGAAATCTTTTATTGTACGAAACTACGTAAGCAAAAAAAAAAACAACCACTTGTTTCTACCGCCTAAAGCAAAAGAACTGGGAATCCTTGTGGAATCTAAAGAGTATTTTAAATCTCTCAAAATAAAAGAAACTCGTGAGTTTTAGTGCCGACAGCTCACCCAACTCCGAGAGTTCTTTTAAACCACCGGCATAATTGTTCCTTTTCGGCGTTTGCCAGTTCTCAGATAGCATCTAACAGCTTTTTTGCTAAACGCTGTGATTTGGTTTTGATTTCAAAGCGCGTATCATCCGCAGGTTCTAGTTGAGCACAAGGCCTTTTTCGTTTTGTTGCTTTTTGTGTTTTTATGTTTCAAATTGTGAATTAGTTTGGACCATTAGGATATTTGGCTGATGTATTTCCAGACAGCGAACTTAGTGACGGCTATCACCTTTATACCACAAAGGTTTGCCTTCAGGCAAGAACATTTTCACGCAATTCCGGCCGTTAGCAAAATATGTCGGACACAAACGTATTTTTTACATTACTCTGACAATACAAAAAAAGATAACCCCAGGCAGCACAGAACTGTTCGGCCTAACTCAAGCTGGTGTACTTTGGCCAGTGATTTTGTATACGGTCTTTTTCCGGCAGACGTGTTCAGCCGGAATGTGGGCCTTTTGGCCGTATACGGCAGTACTCCCATGGCTATCTAAAGGCCAGTTTCCGTCGGCCAGTCGATCAGCTTACGTTCGTACGGCCTGCATCCAGGCCTAGGGCTCTTGCCATTCGAAAGCTACCCGTGTGCGGCCGAAGTACACTCTTACTCGTGTCCCGGATGGCGTCCTATTTATATGCGTCGCGCCTCATCGCCTGCGTTGCGTCGGCGCGTTAAACCCTACAATCAATCAATTTATATGCGGTTGCCAGTCTCAATACCGTGATATAAGAGGCCCTGACAGACTTCTTTTTCATGACAAAAGCTCCGGTGGTTGGAGCACGCTTATATGCTGCGCCAACGGACCGTGTCACGGCTATACACTAGCAGACAGCCTGACGCTAGGAAATAAATAAAAAAGAACGGCAATCATGAAGCTCTGAGCAATATGTGTGGCTTACGGCACATGCGGGTATTCCTCCTCACACAATGGCCCGCGAGCTTCCTTTGCGGTGGCCGACGAAGCACGCCCGACGACGCGACGAAAGCCGAAAAACACAAAAAAATGTTGCGCGTACATTCACAGTAGAAGTGGAAAAAAGTTTGCACGTGGCGAATTGTGGTCTGGTCGTCCGGTGATTTGTCTCTATGGCGCCCGCGCGCGCGTATGAATGAATTTCAGGGCGGAGCAAGTTAGGGTCGCGCGCTTTGAATCTTGCTCTGTGTAGTTCATACTCAGTTCCGAGCGTTCACCGTTTCTTGACCACGTTCCCTCCACTGACATCAAATGTGCGCATCGTGGTCGGTGTAACAGTGGAAACAACTGCGAATGCGATGGGTTTATTAGGGTCACCGCGAACGCAAGCCAAGCAGCGGGGCACAATGTCAAGCCGGCTGGTGGTCTATTGAGGACATAGCGCGGTTGAACGGGAACGGATAGGTAAGTTCCTGATTTCTTGTTTTTTTTTTCGGAGGGGGGGGGGGGCGGGAAGGAGACTGTAAGAATTAGTGTTTTGCAGACAACTAGTAAGGGCCCCGAAATGATGCTTTTTGAGTCATCGTAAGCCCGCTCCAAAACCGTTCTCCAATACCGGGGGTGGTACTGTAAATTTGACGTGCTTTGTAGAGAGGATTCGGTTTCGCAGTGCGGCGGCCGTTTCGGGATCCAGGCGAAAAATGAAAACGCTTGCACATGTGAGGTACAGTCTTTGTCATAACTTTGTGGGCCACGGCGACCGTGGCCGGAGGAGGCGCGTGGCCGAGCCGGGGCGCTGCGCTTGCCGTTGTCGGCTGTATACGCGGCTAAAGAGAGTAAGGGGAACTTTCGCGCTTCCTTTCGCACCACAGCTGAGGCGATAAGTGCAGCGGGGACGGTTTCTCAGAGCAGGCACACTTTGCTTCAGCGCAGGCACTACGTGCAGCAATTGTTGCCCCGGACACACTAAAAAAGCAATAGCAAAAATTCCTCTCGCTCTCTTTAGCCGCGAAACCAGCCGACAGCGCCAGGCGCAGCACACCTGCTCGGCTGCGCACCTGCCCTGGCCAGAATCGCCGTAGCCCACAAACGTTTGACAGACTGTACTTCCGTGGCCGTAATTAGTACCGTGGTGACAAAGAAATTGCATTTTACACGCGTTTTATTGTCCAGGTCAAGGCGCATAAAACCCAGTTCGAATTTTGTATTTTTCAGTATTCCAAGGCCACTGCTTGTCTTTTTGGGTAGGCATAGCAAAACGTTAGGTAACGTTTTTTCGTAACTAGGCTTTCGCGTCGTCGTTTCGGCTAGTGACTTTTTCTGGCACGTTGAGTAGTCTGGATTCTGTGGCGGCTTGTAAACTTGATTACGGTGTGTTTAAGTGGTAACCTTTTCACATGAAGCAAAATTCAGGAGTAACACCAGGCCCCGTCTTGTTGTGTTCGCCGCGGCTGTCGTCTGTCTGGTGTGTCAACTCGCGGTTTGCAGAAACATGATAGCAATGGCAGCGCAAATGCGGCGCGTCGCCGGCGTGGAGGTCGATCGAAGCGGTGGCTTCTAATGTTTGTTACAGATGTGCTGGCGGTTGCTTAGTGCGCGCAGTTTACCTATGCGTTAGCAAAATAAATTGCTATCAATTTTGTTCCATCTTTAATAAAATATTTTGCGCCATACTATTAGTGAAAATTGTTTCAAAAAAAGAAACTAGGGCACATTACCATCCGAATGTAACAGCGAAAATAGTTTTTTTACTACGTACAATTGACGTGTCGGCGTCAAATAAAATTACTGTGATGTTTTCTCGCAAGCCTTTGCACCGAAAGAGGGATCCGCCTTCCTATCTATATGAAGAAAACGTTCTTCTTGAGAGCGTTCGTATCTAGAAGCAGTTAGAAAGAAGTAATTGCCTAAAGTACAATGATGCACTTGCCTGATTTATGATATTTTTACATATCTGCTAAGGCATTGGTGACACTTCTACTGCTCCCCTTGAGGCTATACTGTTATACCGCCGATAAATAAAGCCACCATTTGGTACATGGTCACTTTTTCACTTGCCGTTTTTTTTCTTCACGCAGTGACAACAAAACAGTTTGCTACCTGTGACCCAACTTTTTGAGATGTTTACAACGCTGTTTCCATTCCTGTGCGACGAAGTTCCAGAAGCAGCAGCTCCCGGACCAAACATTGCTTGGGGCGATTCTGCAAAATCTACATCAGCGGAAGGGGTGTACCTGGACCATAATTGAAGCACGGCGAATGTTTTTTTTCTCTGTTTGGCAATGTATTGCATTAGGACATTAGATACCCGTCAGCTTTAGGCCAAACGTTGGGCGTTATACAGTAAGGAGTTTGCAAAAAAGATGAGTTTCCGGCTTGTTTTGTAAGCACCAAGCTGCTGAAAATTCCATAAAGGAAAACAATGATTTGATCTTGACAGGTCCTCATTTGCTCTTCCAAAAAAAACTATTTTCATTTGTGTGTTCCATAAGGGCAATCTGCTAATATTTGTATTTCTTATTTCGGTAAAGGTTTTTTTGTGTTCATATTTGTATTTTGGATATCATATAAAAAGAAAACACCGTTCCTTCCACATGGTGTCATTTATGTAATTTTCCTCTCACACTTCTGCGCGCACATGAATTCGGGAATGACAAAATACTTAACATTTACATGCCCAAATCAATTCTCTGTTCCTGTCCCAAGCTTGTATGAGTAGACTCTCACTTCAGATCCGGATAGGTTTAAGGTATACAGATACTTGCTTTACAGCTTGGCTTGCAACATGCCATTATGAATATAGGGAGTTTTTTTTTATTTCGTGGTATGTGCATTGGGGCCTGATAAATCAGGTGGCAAAGCCCTGAGATTATAAGGGTAAACCTCACATGTATGAAAACTGAGGTCATAAAGAAGTTCCAGGAGTGCACAGATTACAAATGTGTTAGTGCAATTGCAGCCATTGCAACCCCTTTATTGGTGGCTTGTTTTATACGGTCTCAACTTCCGATGTACAAGGGTGTGTTCATGCCCAAGGGTCTATGGTTTTCGTAAACGGCCATATCCACAAATCTGGGACAGGAAGCTTCCAGTTCAGCTGGATGGCACCACGTGGCGTCTAAACCTTTAAGATTTCAAACTTCCCGCGGTGACGTACATGGTGATGCGGGAAATGAAAATTATAAGAAATAGAATTCACGTTTCCAGTAGCAGGCGTTATCGCCGATCGCCTTTCCGTGTGTGCTTCTTTACCTACACCTCCCCTTATGCACACCGTCATGCCAGCACTGCTCGTGCTTTTGATAGCGACCGAGGCGACGTCGCTATCAAAGTGAAGTTGCTTTTCGCACCGTCGGACGCCGTTTGTTGAGCTCTGCGGAAAATAAATGCGACGGTAAAAAAGGAGCAGGGAGGGGAGGGGGAGCGTTATACTTTTTATTTTTTTCTCTGGGGGCTAGGATAGCTGGAATAGCCCGTCTTGCTCATATAAACGGCCAGCGTGGGTTTCGGCGCAATAGGATTTCTATTTAGAAAGTGAGGTACCGACGACCGACCGAATTTTATCGCCGGCCCGTTCAGATATCCAACTCGTGTTTGCTGATATCGGCAACGTATACGAATGTCTTAAAGCTGTTTTACAGTGTTTTCTCCTAACCACCAATATGAGGGTTTCGGGTAGATTATGTGTTTTCACGGATTATCCAACATGTGTTCACCCAGTTGATATACCCAACTGGCTTTTGAATAAAGAAGACTACTTGAGGATTTTGTTCTAAGAAACCCGCAAACGAGAGAGCGGGATCTTGGAATGTACACACCTACGAAAGTGAACACGGGTAGGATGAGATATCATTGCCCAGCCCAAAAGCGCTGGACTTCCAGTTTTTAAACTTTGTGAGTACATTCCTATTATGGCGCAGGATCTTAATAAAGGTCCATCTTAAATTACACTCCTCACACACACAAAAAAGTCCGCGTGAACTTAAATGACCCAGAATCGCGTTTCAAAGGTGGCAAGCAAATGCATTCAGCTGGTAGAACGGATTATGGGGAGCATGTAAGCCAAGCTTGAGCCCCGTACGTCTACGTATAATTTGTAAAGAATTTTTAAACATAGCCCTTTTCAGCCCATGAGGCTGACTCCAGAGTCCGCGCTGGCTACGTCAGTTCAAAGCCCTTCGCTGTTCGTTTTCTAACGACGTCAAGCCGCACGCGACGTCACAATGGTGCGTTTCCGGTCTCCATTCGTGTGCGGGCTTTCCTACAGACCGCCGCTTGCGCGGCCGCCATCCCGTCTTCGATTCAGCAGCGAAGTGCCGAACAAGCGCTCCGCGTTCGCTGGACAGACATGAATTACCCGTGCTGCGTCGTTGGTTGCAAAGCCAGCTGATGGCGTAATGTGCAAACGAGGCACGCTCAGCCGAAAGTTCGTCTGGTTGCCACTCATCGGACTCTCGGAGTCGACGGTGACGAAATTTTTAAATGCAGAGCATTTCTTTAACTCACGATGTCACCCGTTCTTGGCGTCCGTAGTTGTCCGCATCGCTCGCCTCGACATGCCCGGCTCAGACGTTTCGCTATCCGCGCGATCAACATTCGATAGCGTGCTCTCAGGCACGTTTCAAGGACACTCTCTCCCCTCTCTCGGACTCAACGTGCGCCGAGGCTGCCAATTTTACTGCTGACGAGCGCTCTCTGGTCAGCAGTTGCCACAAGTGCAACAACATTAACGTAACGCAAACTACTTAATGTCGTGCGCCCCCGGAAATGGTCTGCATTTGATCGTGCCCCTCGCGAGGGGGATGTTTCACTGCATCGCCATGCGAACAGTTTGCCACGCTTTAGTTTCAGTTCCGTATCTCCCCGCCGCGGCCGTGGAGAGAAGGCGGCCGGCCGCGACTCTCGCCATCGCGGCGCTGCGGTTGCGAGTTGCGCTAGGAAAGCGAGCGTCGTCTGCTAGCGGGGGGCGAAACGCGTTCCGCTCGGCATCTCCGGTCTTCGCCACTTCTGGCTGCGCACTGCAAAAGAAATAACTTTTTACCAAACACGACGCTTCCACCATGGCCACACGCCACGCCCTTTCAGAGAGAAACAGAATGTGGTCAGATCCTACTCACCACCACAAGTTTCTCTGCTCCCTTGACCCTCAGCTGTCGTCAAGACGTCCTCACCAGCTCGCCCGTCGTCTAGAAACATTATTTCATCTGCTCCGTCCTAATGCAGCCTACACCAACAGCTACGGTTTCCGCATTGGACTATCTACCGCCTCCAGGTGCAACAACTGTGCATCGGAAGACACAATTGAGCACCTTTTACTCTACTTTCCTGCCTACAAGGACTCTAGATCAACATTGCTACAGAACATTGCACGCATGCATAGGTTATGCGCAAGGACCAGTGTCCTTAAAAACCATTTTAGGGCCCTGGCTGTCTTCTTCTCAGCAACGCCTTGCCCTAAAATTTCTGTTTTCGTACCTCAGCGACACTGGCTTAATTCAAAAGCTTTAAATCTCTTCACTCTGAGACTTTCGCTCTTGCCCTTTTACCTAATTTCGTTGGTCCCTCTCTCAGCTTGCATCTCTTTTCTGCCCTCCTCTCTCTTGGGCCTTTCTTCCTTTTCCCCCTCCCCTAACAGAGTAGCATGAGGGCGATTTGGTACGCCGGCTAAACACTCTGAATTCGCATCAAGGTCTGTCTCGTCTCTAAACAATAGTTCTTGAATTTCGTCATCAGTCAGCGGTTTTTCTGCAAACAAAACAATTAAAGTGTGTTCAAACATAATATGCAAGAAATACCAATCAATTTAAGAAAAGTTTCTATTTTTGTTCTGGTTTGCGTATAAAAACCAAACGTAATATTAAGTTCACGAATATTTTTCAACGACATACAAACATCGAATGCCAATGTACAGTGCACTGGACATAAAGCAATGTCGCCGTTGCGCACGAACTACCCTTAATAGAGGTGACCTTTGAATAACATCATATCTAGTGGAGCTTATTTACAACAAAGAAAGTTAGCTACTTCAAATAAATAAAGATAACTCTTTCTAAAAAAATCACTTACTTGATCACGTTCCGCGTAGCGCCGTGCCGCTGTGATACGCCAATAATCTGTGCTGCCCCCTCAAGCTTACGCGGCCAAGACAGGAACTATTTTAATTGAGATATTCCTCATCGTCTGGGGAAAGCTTGAAAAATGGTTTAGGTTTCGCTGTGGCCGATTTTTAATGTGGTAATCATTTTTTTGTATGTCAAGTTTACTGGAAATGGGTCGCATTGGCCTACAATAGGCAGGAAATGTCACCCCTGTCTTCACGACATTTCATGAATCCATTTAGTTGCAAGTAGACGGAAACAGCACCCTGGAGTTTCATTTTAATTTGTTGAAATGGTAAGTTCCTTCCTACAAGATGCGGATATATTTCTGTGTTAACGGTATGAGCACTTTAAAGATGGGGTCCGAAGTTTGTATAAATTTTCATACCTTCAAGAACAGAAAGAAAACTGGGACAACCAAGATGGTTCGTGATGGAGTTAAACGTTTTTTGGGCAGCGGTACTAGGCATTAAAGATTTGCCCTTTGATGTATTACTCTGGAGGTGTTTTATATGTAAACCGCGTGTTCATTTACATAGACCTGCGACTGTTTTATTACATTCAAAGTGGTTTCTGTGCAAATGGCGTGTTCATTTTGTCCATCTTGTGGATATGACTTTTACAACAATTGCAGGCGACAGTTCCAAGTTCATGAATCCTCCATGCCTAGATACAATATATATTACTCCTGTAACCGAGCAAGAAGTTTTCTCAGCAATTATGCAACTCCGTAATAGTAATTCTTCCGATCCATTTGATATGCAAACACATCCCATAAAACTTGTTGCGGATATGATCGCTACTCCATTAATGCATATATTTAATATTTGTTTTTCTAGCGGAACGTTCCCCTCTTCTCTGCAGATAGCGAAGGTTGTCGTTATTTATAAAAAAGGCGACAAGAACAATCTTGGCAATTACAGACCTATTTCTATTTTGCCCATCTTTTCGAAGGTATTAGAAAAACTTCTGCATTCTAGACTTACCTCTTTTACAGATAGACAGCACACACTAACAAAATCCCAGTATGGATTTCGAAAAAACTGTTCCACCGAACTTGCACTTCTGGACCAAAAAAAATTTCATTCTTGAAGCTATTGAAAACAAGAAATTAGTTCTTGGAATTTTTGTAGATTTCTCTAAGGCATTCGATTCCCTTAATAGGAAAGTCTTGTTGCAAAAATTGGAATCCTATGGTATACGTGGCATAGCACACAATATCATCGAATCATATTTAAGTAATCGTACCCAATATGTTTCAATAAATAATCACCATTCCTCAAAAAAAGAGACTGTGTTCGGAGTCCCCAGGGGAGTATATTAGGACCTTACCTATTCAACATTTATATCAATGACATTGTTCAAATCGATCCTTCAGTAAGTTCGTAATTTACGCAGATGATACAAGTCTATTCATTTCAGATACTAACTGTGAAGTTTTGTTTAAACCAGGAAATGAAATTTTGCTTAAGCTTGGTGAATGGGCATCGTGCAACTGACTAGCTATAAACACTGAAAAGACCAAAGCTGTTGTATTCGGAGCAAAAAACAAACAGCTGCATCAAAATCAAACTCTTTTCCTGAACGGCTCCCCCATTGAAACAGTAAGTAGTTTTAAGACTCTAGGAGTAACATTTTCTGAAAATATGCTTTGGGACTTACATACAGATCAAGTAGTCACTAAACTATCACGTGTCACAGGTGCACTTTACCGTCACCGAGACTTGCTTCCAATGAAAACTAGAGTCTTACTATATAAATCACTGTTCTTACCATACATTGAATACTGTTTTCTTGTATGGGGTACCACTACTTCTACAAATATACATAAACTTACTAGATTACAGAATAGAATAATAAGAAATATTTCAAACGTCGTCTCTGACCACCCCGTGCGTCCTCTGATAGAAAAACTTCACCTGATTAGCATCCCAAACTTCTATGATTACCGTCTCTGCAAGAAGCTAATTACAGAAAGAAATAAAGGTACAAATAGCCTGGTTATTATGTCTAAATTATTTAAAAATGTTCATGCACGGGTTACGAGACATCCGGAGTTATGGTCGGTCTCTTTCAATAGAACCACTTACGGAGACAATATGCTACGTAGCAGAATACCGGTATTGCTAAACGGCCTTCACAGATTGGGGAAGGACATAGATACTTTATCTGTTAAAGAAGTGTTTGATCATATCTTCATGATTAATTATTTTGAACTTTCTAATATTTTCTTGTGTCATACGCCTGATTTTATTAAATAAATTGTGTGTTTACTGGAAGATCGATGCCGACGTATAAGTATGAAAAATTGTATTGGTCTTTTTTGCACTCGTATGTAGGTGTAAGCACTTGTTACACTTCTGACTTCCAATCATTCGGGTTACATCGGAATTTTGGCATGTATGTCAAGTTGATTTTACATTTGCGTATGTATGTATCAACTGTATCTGTGCGTAACTATGTATTTATACAATGTTGAAAAATTGACAACATATTCTTTTGTCTATGGTTGACAACAACATGCTCTTGTATGTACTGTGCTCAATGTTGTCCATGTTACAGGAGGCAGGGGCCTCGTCAAGCTACCGTTGGGTGGCTTTTTCTCCCGCCTCCTTGTGTACCAAAAAGCGTGAAATAAATGCAGACTTGAAATGAAATGAAAATGAAAAAAATATATATAAGGACCTACAGTTGTTATATCAGAAATATTGTTGCTTCTTCGCAAAATCGAAAACAGTAAAGTGGGATCACTTTACGATGACTTAGCACATTTAAATGACGGATGTGCTCAATCGCTTGCAGCACTGTTTATGTGATTTTGGCTATTCGATCTCGTGTGTTTTCTGTATTATGTTTTTGCTGATTTTTTGTTGCCCTTGCTGCCTAGTCCGCAACTGCCAATGTATTTTGTTTATTAAATACACTGAGAAGATTAACAAGGTGAGTTTTTGTTACCTGAATATTTCCTGTAGTTGATGTAGAACCTAGGTAGTTATTGAAACGATTTTGGACATATATAATTATTCTGAAATGACTTTTCACCATAATCCCCATATATACGTTCACTGGGGAACGAAGGCGTCTGTCAATGACCTCCGATCTCTTTGTTTCTGTGTCTCCCGCGTATATGCACTGCCTAAATGTTTTCTGATTACAACTCGTGCGAGCTAATGGCGTCTCCTTTTTTAGATGCATCCCTCCATTGCAACCACCTGTGTTACCTTGGCGTCCCATGGGTTGTCGTTTTGTCTCTTTGCTTACCTGGCCCAGGTGCATTATATAGTTCAGTTACGCTATGATTATACTTTCGTTTACTCCCGGATACAGGAAGCTCGTTCCCGGTCCCTAAGCGATCCACCTATCATCTCTTGTTCTTGGCCCATTCAGTGGAAATTGTGTTTTCTTTCCTGTTGTTCAATACGGTGAGACGTTTTCACTCCATATGCTACCCTCGGCAACACCCATAGCATATATACTTTTTTAGTGTAGAGGAAGCCTACTTTTCAATGCAGCATTGACAACCTGTTTAAGGTTGTTATTATCATTTACTTCTGACGTGGCGTATTCCATCCTGATGGCGGCATTTCAGCACGCCAGTTATCATCACTTAAGAGATAGAAACGTTTATTTATCCTAAAGAGAAAGGAGTAAGAGCAAAAGCGGTCAGCCTCCCAAGTCCAGGAGGCCGCGAAGCCCGCGCTGATTCCAGTGTCCGGTTGACCAGATCTTGTTGCTCCTGAGCCGAGCTGGTCAGCGCCGACTCCCAATGCTCAGGTGATGGGTTGAGGAGGGGTTTAGGGCTGTCTGGGCACGAGTGCACCACGTGGTAGGTAATGAGAGGGAGGTTGTAAGTGCGGCAGTCGTGTTGGAAGAGTGATGGAGAAATTTGGGAGAGAACAGTGTGGTTAGAGGAAGTACCGGTCTGTAGCCGGCGCAAGATATGAGACTGTTGGTTGCTGAGAGTAGGGTGGGGCGGGGGATAGATCCTTCTGGAGTGCAGGTAGTGGGATAGGGTAGCATTGAATGCAGGATCGAGGGGTGCTAGAGAGGGGATTGTGGAGCCCAGGCCACTCGTGGCATCTTGCCCTAAAGATGGGAATGCGAGGAAGTGCAGATAGCGGGCGGTAGCGTGAGCTGCCTTGTTCCCGGCAAGGCCGAAATGGCCTGGGGTCCATACGATGGCGATTTCAAGATCTTCGGGCAAGGTCCGGAGCAGACGAAGGGCGCTTGCCGGTACCCTGCCGTATTGATACAGCCGGCAGGCCTGTTTGGAATCGGTGAGAATTGGGAGTTGTGGTTGGATCCGGTGGGAAGTTGCATCGTGTGAAATCGCAATGGGCAGCCCA